>OZ023330.1:46261450-46270427 GCA_964007535.1 Brachyptera risi | reverse complement strand
TGCCAGACAGCCAGGCTGCCAGCTGATGTTGATATGCGAGTGGCCTCGAACAATCTGCTATTGGGAGCACGCCTATATGCGCTCCACAAACGCTGGATGGCTATATGCGCTCCTACATGGCATGCACAAGATGCAAGGTGCACAAGTGCACTGAAAAATCTACAATTTTGATATTTTTAAACTTTCTCCTTTTGATTCAAGTCGGTCTCCATTCAATTAGATGTGATATATTTTCTAATTTTTCTCTCATTATTGCATTATTTAAAAAAATACAATTTTAATTGTTGAAAACAGACAGAACTTGTGACAAGAGATCTCAGTTTCCATCAACACTAGAATGCTAATTTTAGTCTTATTTAGTTCGCAAGACATCATAGATTGAAAGTATGAAGGATTTTAGTACTGTGACTACTAGAAGTATTTCATTTAAATTTGTATATGTTTGGTATTTTTTTCTTGTACGTTTTAAGCATAAATAATTTAAAATGGTGAATTAAAAATCACTCATCACACGGATTGCAATTATCGTTCGAACTGACATGCTCGTGTAATCAAGGAATTCAACAACATCAAAATCAGCCCCCCAACTCAATATTTAGTACATATATCATTGTTACAAGTTTATGAAAGCGTAGTAAATCAAAATTCTTATATAAGCAGGCTCGAAGTTGAGGCTACTTTGAAACAATATGAAATTCCTCACATCTGGTGGTTACCAAGTGATACCCATTATGTATTCACAAAAAAACTGTATATCAGATTTCAAAGAGGTTTGCATATTTGAAAAATAGACAAAACAAATAAATTGATTATGGAAAAAAAGAGGAGGGTGCATTTTGAAGGTATACTAGTACCTTCACTTCCCACCCTTGCCATGTTGAAAATGTGTTCCAATTCACGGTCCACATCTTAACAACTATCGATCGTGCGTAGATAAGAAGTGATAGGAAGAAATAACTTCACGTTCACGTAGCCTCAGCTAATAACAGCTGTCATCAAGTTTGTCAGCCGTTTCTACGAAACAACACTGGATAGAGCAGCGATCAATGGTTCTCAGAAAAGTACTCAGGAAATGGAACGTATTTTCAGATGAGTGAAGTCATTATCACCAACCGGCAAACCAACGCAACCCGCAATGCATATTGGGCACTCAGTGGATCCACTTGTATTTCAACTAACTAGAGCTAGACGCATGCAGCATATTGGCTTCAAATGATGAGCGAGATATGTGTATAAAATCTACTCGAAAGCTATATATGCACTTTGGTTTTGGAACTATCAAGGCACACTGCTTTTTCCTTTTTTTTCTTTTATATTGGGTTTTAACGACGCACTGTAATGATTACTAAGATCTATTGGCGTCGGATGAATAATTGATGAGATGGTGGGATGGTTAGATGAAGGCTTCTTAGGTATTGGGATGGATAGTGGAAAGGAAGCGGTCGTGGTCTATATTGTGCGAACCATCCCGGCATTAGCCTAGACTACAGAGGGAAACCACGAAAAACCCCTGTAAAGATGGACGGTAGCGGGGATCGAACCAGGTCCGATATGTCCCTTCACCTCCCGGGTCACACGAAGCAAGTGAGCTAACCACTCAGCTACATGTGCCGGTTGCTTTTTCCTTCAAATGCAGTAATATTATTGGTTCTAAGCCCATGCCTTGTCCATCGTTGTGCAGCCTCAATTCATTTCGCACGTCGATTATTTTCAATTCGAGATGGATTTTTTTTTTCAATCTCAAAAATGGCGTTTTATAAATTCATACCCACGGAGATCCTAATTGTACCACAATTCATCTCTCTCAGCATCAGAAACCAACTGTTGAGGACAACGGAAATCGATTGATCACACGAGCGTGTACACCATAGTACATCACGTGAGGAAAGTTGGTCTTGAAAGCTACGCATCAAGGTGGCCTCACGATGAGAATTGAGACTTGAGACCACAGCCTTCTTTAATCAGATCATTCTTCTCTGATATTGCCCTTTCACTCGGGGTATGCTTCCTATGTTAACCGATGTCCAATTATTTTTGTTTACAAAATAGCCGATGATGCCGTTGTTTCCAGACCATGACGTCACTTTCCAAAGACATTCAAGTATATCACTCTGTTTGACATGTCATATCTGCGTAGATACGAACCACTTTGGGAATTTCTTACGAGAATTTAAATTACGCGCGCATTCAATTAGACCGTGACTGTGAGTTTACCAACTTTGTTATGACAATAATATGAAGGATTTTATTCAATAATATCACGGAATATCATCAGGACAAGTTCTTGAATGATGCTTATTGCTTGGGATAACATATATATCGTTCAAGTTTGAACCTCGGTGAGCCTGAAAGCCCTAGTCGAAATGTAAATATGACATAACCTCAATAACGTAGCAGGGAATTGAAAAATTATGAGAGAATTACATTTGTTCAAAGTTGAAATTTTAGATACCAGAGTGCAGTACATACCAGACCATGACGTCATTTTTGCCTGCGCGAGCAAATATGCGCGAACCCGTCAAAATAGCCCGAGTGAAAGGGCAGTATAAGAAATGAATGAATAAAGAAGGCTATGCTTGAGACTAACGCTAATAACTGAGATTGAGAGTTATACTCCGTTCACACTGTGATCACTAACTGCAGTTAAGCCTCTAACTGCAGTTAACAACGTAATGTGAACAAAACGCAGTTAGCACTAACTGACATCAAGCTCTAACTCCGTTCTGTGAACGTAGTTAGAGCTTAACTGCGATCAAATTCCACCGCCATTGCAAAGAGCAACATCATTCGCATTGTCGCATTGTTGGTTCAAAGCAAGGCCCTCTATATTATTCACATCATTCGAATGATATAGATGGCCTTGTTCAAAAACCAGGCGAGATAAGCTGCCTTTCCATAAACATGTCTCCGAAGCGAAACGAAACGAAAACAAATAAGTCGCTAGCCAATCACAGGCCTGAAAACCACTGGGAGTCCATGTTGAAATTTCGCAACATGGCGGCCAAGACGAGCTGAACCAAACTCAACTTTTTTCAACTTTTTTTTTTGTTTTTCGCAACGAAAATCGCTATTGCGCAATCGCTATAGTATCTACTTCCGTTTACGGCACATCGAGTGCTACTCAGTTCGAAATGAAATCACTAGGATGCGCTAGAATTGTGAAATTATTTCGCACATCATGAAAACAGCTATGCGAATTCGTCACGCAAAGTTTCGCAGTCATTTTTTGTATGGAAAGCTAGCTATATCAACAGAAAATCTGTAAATCTATAAATGCAATGTAAACATTAAAAGTGATCGAACAGGGCAACTATTTCATCGCTGTCAGTGTGAATACTTTACATCAGTTAAGAACGGTGTCACCCATAATGCTAACTGCAGTTAGCTCAACTGCAGTTAGTGATCCCAGTGTGAACGGGGTATTAAGAGATGGGAAACCAATACTAGCTCTCACAATGCAGTGTATGACCTTGGACATTTGACCAACTTACAGCTCTTGGCTCGACCTATCACATCTCTCCATTTCAAACCAGAGCCATGCTCAAACGTCCTTTGAATTCCCTTCATTTATTTCCCTAATTTATTCATTCATTCATATATACCAATATGCATTGTTGTAAAATACTTCAAATCATGTGACATCCAGCTATAGCAGCTAAGATTGGGTGTCATTGGTACAAGTTTCATGAAGATCTTTTTTTTTTTTAATTGGGTTTTAACGACGCACTGTTCATGAAGATGGCCACCTCGCTTGATATGCGTCATCCAATTCCCTGTTATTCAATTGGTCATCAGCTATGTCAACTATAGGTGATTCATCTCATAGAACGGCCTCCAATTTGAACAGATTTACCAGCCAGTACCGCTTGTGTGGTACAGTTTGTCTGTCGCAGCTGCCATCTGTGCTGAGTGTTCACATCAAAGGAACTCTTCTGTTTGTAATCAGGTGTGTGTTGTTGTGCGACGTTCGTTGATCGCGGCAGAAATTCACTCAATTAAAACTCATAGTCATTTTTTATATAAACATTCTCATTGAAGACGATAGTATAAATAATTGTAAAAGTTGTTTTCATTCGCAATTCTTACGTTTGTAGATCAATTCAGATTTCAGTCAACTCAAGTTTAATATTTTTTGACCGAACCGGCACATGTGGCAGAGTGGATAACGCACTTGCTTCATGTGACCCGGGCTGCAGTGGGCATATCGGACTCGGTTCGATCCCCGCCGCCGTCCATCTTTACATGGGTTTTTCGTGGTTTCCCTCTGTAGTCTAGGCTAATGCCGGGATGGTTCCTACAATATAGGCCACGACCGCTTCCTTCCCACTATCCTTCCAGATAACTAAGAAACCTTCATCTCATCATCCCACCATCTCATCAATCATCCATTCGATGCCAATAGATCTTGGTAATCATTATAGTGCGTCGTTGAAATAATATTTTTTTATGACATACAACAGTGTATAAGTTCAATGAAGTCTGTAGAGATGATTGACATGCTTCTCGCCGGACAATAGAAGAGCTAGCAAACAACAAAGATCTCCGACACTTGCTACTGAGTGTTGAGACAGACTATACCTGCTGCGTGTTGTGTTCAGTGATGCTTGGTGGTGAGGGCGCCAAGCTCTCACCTCTATATTGGAACTGTCAATCACTCGTCCCTGTCGAGTGCTGCTCGATTAGGCCGAGCGGTCGGTTCTGGTAGCTCAGGTCATAGTGCGATAGGCCACGCTTACATACACACATTCCAGAACAGCTATTCCCAGCACCCAGGAAAACATGTGGAATATATGAGATAGTCTGGCAATTTCAGGCTCAGAAGTATGTGGGGCCGCGGTATCGTGTGAATGAAACATGATGGCCTGTTCAACTTTCAGGATTATTAATGGTTGTCTATGAAATGATAGATTCTCTCAAAGTCAAAAAACACCGAGAAAAATCAGTATAGATCGCGTTGAGAGATGAGTTGAGAAATCTTGAATGAAATAGCTCACTCTACATCTACAGACTTTGGATCACTTCAAAAGTTTGAACACTACCTGCTACTTGTTGCTACTGTTGAATTGGTTATAGTGAAATATTGAAGGAAATGAGAAATTTAGAGCTGTTGAGGAAATTTGTTTTTCAAATATTTTTCCTCTGGGTTATTTGTATGTGGATTTGCAATATTCTGACTTTTTGGGGAGGAAAACCGTTGAACCTATTCCTCTGAAAAACAATTCTAACCCATTCTGGTTGACACCGATGTGCAGACAAATATTCAAGTCGATTGGTTATTGTTCCTGACCTGGATGCTGCGTACAAGATCATGAAAAAAGCACATCGAGAAACTGAGCCTCTTTCATCGAAGCGAAATAAAAGTCTCCGCTTCACTCATTTAATTATACAAAATCAAAAAGAGAACGAACAAATAAAAAACCGCCCATTTGATATTTCTAATTGGATATTTGTCATCTGAAATTAGAAACATCGTTCTTCAATATATCTGAATAAAACTTTGTGCTTCATATTTCATTCGTGAAAGAGAGAACGAGCAAGAGGGCGAGAAAGAGAGAGAGAGAGAGAGAGAGAGAGAGAGAGAGAGAGAGAGAGAGAGAGAGAGAGAGAGAGAGAGAGAGAATGAGAGCTATAGGCGAACACGTGACTTCTTAACACAATTAACTTTTCAATCTGTGCGTAATTGGCAATTATCGTGTGAAATGAATTGGGAGCTTTTAACCCCGCCTTTTACAACATCTGGTCCGACCTAACTATTCCGTGCTTCATTTCCATGTCTGCACGAGGTGACGGCATTATTCACCACTCAGAGCTACACTTTCTTCCTCATGGCGTGGACAATCATGTGGCCGCGTGGTTAATACACTGGACCGTCATTCAGGAGACCGGGGTTCGATTCCCGCCATGGTCGGCCATCGTGACAGGGGTTTCTCATAGTTTCCCTCTGTCGTTCAGGTCAATAGTGGGATGGTTCCTTCACATCAAGCCATGACCGGCTCCTTCCCATTATTCAGTAACACATAATAAAATAGCCATCATCCCACCAACTCATATAACATACACTGACGCCAATAGATCGTAGTCATCAGTATAGTGCAGCGTTGAACCCAATATGAATGAATAAAACAATCATAGAATATTTCCAAGCACAACGTACTTGTATTGGACACCACGGTGAACGGAAACCACGTGTCATAGCCGCCTGGACAGAGTGAGGAAAACGAGCTTTCTAGATGATATTCAACTATCATGGTTAATAGGTTTAACGTCACACTGTCATGATCGTCGTCGGTGAAAAACCAGAAAATGTATAATTTTCAATTCAATTCAATTTCAATACTTTTTATTCACACATATATACACATATTAACTGAACAATAATCAATAAAGAAAACATATAACAAGCAATAAGTTACATTTCATTTAAGCACTATAAACTGAATAAATAAATGTGTGAAACTCGCATAAGGAAAGTTCCTTGTGTGCGGGCATAGCAAAGAAAAGACAAAGAGAAATCAGTTCAGTCAGAAAGAAATGTTAGATGTAAATAGTTAGCTTAAATACGAAATCGGTTTAGCTCAATTGTCTGTAATTAGGCCTACTAACTAGAAGTAACAATAGAAAATCATAATGATTATTGGTATCATGTTCTCAACTACTATATGGAAAACAGTATTTTCTTGTATTCACAAAAAAAAGAGAAAGAAAGTATATATAACGTCAATAGATAATCCAATAGAAACTTCAAGAAACCAGCTAAACAACTGAACAAAGAAAAGGAGAATGCATTAATGATTAAACGACCACATGGCTGAACTACTATGTGGATGAAGACAAACCAGGACACTGGAGGTGTTTCCACAAACATATGAAGTCAAAAAAGAAGAGATATTGCTGCTTTACCAGCACTACAAGACAAAACTGATACAGGAATTGATTTATTCATTCATCTATTATTCTGCCACCGACAATATTACAATTCATCCATTATATATACATCTTTATTAGACTATGTCATGGTATACATGATTGCCTTTTGACACTTAATAGTAATCAAATACAAAATTAATGGAGAAAAAAAAACACATAATGATAATAAATCACACATGAATGATTGATAAAAAAATAATTGTAGGAAATAATAATGATGTTAAATTAATAAACAGTAGCCTGATATGAAAAAGTACTAATATGAACAGAGATATGAAAATAATCTAAAAATAATGAAAAAAAAGAGGAGAATTATGCTATGAATGTGATGAGTACAAATGGTTTCTCAAAATGGCAATAGATCCTTTCAAGGCTGAAATACCTATCAAATTGATGAAATCACTTTTTAGACTAAATTTCCTACAAAATTCTACAAAAACAACTTGTGATAGTGCCCCTAGCGCCTATCAAAAGACCAATCACGGTGATATTTGAAATATTGTAGAATTAAACAATTACAATTGAAAACATCAATGTAAATGTAGAATATATCTCAAGTAAACTTATAACTACACATATAGACTTTCACAAGTACAAAGACAAATTTGGAAGGACGTTGAAGCATTTTGGTGTTATTTTATGAATATGTAACGCCTATTGCTTGTCAGAATGTAAATCAAAATCAAAAGAAGTTGTTGTCAATTATCAAGTAGCAGTCAATACAATGATTGTCATCGGTGAATGGTGAATTGGGTGATAAGGTTATTTCATCAGGTTGTTACAATAAATCAAATGAATCGTTATCACTATCCTCAACTGATCAAATAGTTTCATTACTTATTCATTTGTTTCATTTCAACTAGATATATGTTCTGATTAATACGCTTTCGAAATGGGACATGTGCCCTTGGCTTGTAAATATGATTCATTCTTGTATGTAAATATGTCAACATATTATTATGATTACAAATAAACGAAGGATGCTCAAAGGAAACACCATGTGTGTACGTGATGGACTGTAGGAGACATATCTAGCACACCGATCAACTCATCAACATGGAGTAGTTGTAGCAAGTGATCATATCTCATTGATCAGTTGTATTGCTAAGCAGGTGAACATGTCAATCATAACCCAATATGCTGACGGAGGAACTCTTCTGGTCCGCAGTTTGAGGACAAGTTTGTTGTTGGGTAAGGGTTGTTGTGGGACGTTGCTTCGGAAATCTATTAAATTCAACTCGTCTTTATTTTCATATTTACATTTTCATTGAAGACGAGAGTAGAAATGATTAATATGTTGTTCTCGTCTGGAATTTTGAAGTTCTCAGATTATTCGAATTTTTCACATTTGTATATTATTATAGATATCAGTCAACTTGGATATTTAATTTAATATAATTGAGTAAAATACAATTTGAGTGAAATGCAACAGTGTATGGGTCCAATGAAGTCTGTAGAGATGATTGGCATGTTGATTCACCTAACTTCTCGCCGGACAAAAGAAGAGCAAACTACAAACGTCTCCGACACTTGCTACAGATTGGTGAGATAGACTATGATGTGAATGAACACTATATATAAACCCATATATATATATATATATATATATATATATATATATATATATATATATATATATATATATATATATATATATATAATATATATATATATATATAAACATATATATATATATATATATATATATATATATATATATATATATATATATATATATGTATGAATGTATCTATATGTATATATATATATATATATATATATATATATATATATATATATATATATATATTTATATATATATATTTATATATATATATATATATATATATATATATATATATATATATATATATTTATATATATATATATATATATATATTTATATATATATATATATATATATATATATATATATATATATATATATATATATATATATATATATATATATATATATATATATATATATATATATAGACATATAGATACATACATACATATATATATATATATATATTACATACATACA
>OZ023330.1:46246450-46256450 GCA_964007535.1 Brachyptera risi | reverse complement strand
TTTCTTTCGAAGATGTTTTTGAGAAGAGTTAACGTAGCGTATGAGAAACGATGGGATGAACAATTTTTCATTGAATCAGTTTAATCGTGCGTTAACAGTCTGATCTGTCTGCATGTTAGGCCTAACCGTATATATTGTGAAGTCCCCCCCGTTATCTCATTTGGTATATAACTATGTGGTAGAAGTTTCGCTTCCTTTCCTTACCTCGCGTCTTGACGGGCGAGTGAGACAAAATAAGAAGCATATTAAGAGCGAGAGAAGGATGACAGAAGATTCAGGGAGTTACCTAACAGTGTACGTGTATACATAATCTAGTTCCAAGTGCTCCATTTGCATATTTCTCTGGGAATCAGATCTAGCAATGATGTCTATGAAAGTGAATAAGTCTGATGTTTTCAGTTGAAGTCATCTCTATAGGGTAACAGTGGTAACGGTCATGAAAATGTTAGGTCAGGTTAGGTTAGGTTGGGTCGGGTCGGGTTGGGTTCGGTTGAAGCCATCTATATAGGGTCATAGTGGTTATGGATGAGGAAATGGTTAGGTTAGGTTGGGTTGGGTTGGGTCAGGTTGAAGTCATCTATATAGGGTAATAGTGGTTATGGATGAGGAAATGGTTAGGTTGGGTTAGGTTGGGTTGGGTTGAGTTGGGTTGAAACCATCTCCATAGAGTGGGGTAACAGTGGTTATGCATGATGAAAATGTTCAAATCATAACGTACTTGAATACTGAATACTTGACCTTTCACTCTCTTCACTCCTAGTCTAATCTAATTCAATCTTTCTTATATTCAATTTTTCTTACATTAAAATAATGTAGGCCCAATTGTTTTCTATTCATCGAATGGGAATAGTAGCAGAACCGTGTTACCGAGATACACGGCTTCCCAGATTCGTTATTTATCTAACTAGTCAAACGCGAAATATGCGTTGTAAGATGAGCGAGATATCTGAATGAGGTATAAAAGTCCTTGAAGTAGTTTTACCCTTGCTACTTTATCGACTCTGGTATTCTACACACCTTGATATCTGAATAAGCTATAAAAGTCGATCAAGTAGTTTTACTCTTGCCACTTCATTGACTCTGGTATTCTACACACCTTGACGCATATAAAAAATACTTCATTGTTGGTCAACTCTTGAATCTAGAAAGCAGTGAATCTCGACAACTTGATTCTGTCACAATTTGTATGATATATTTTATGAATATTATCAGTCATTTTTTTTTTCTTCAAAACGACTGATCAGAATTGCTTACAAAATCGTAATAATGTGTAAAATCCATGTATACACATTTAGGATTTTATCCCATTTGGAGAGATTTTATTTTTCAACATTTTCCGCCCAGCCAAATCTTATGAGGTTTTTAGAAACTTTGAGATGATTCTTCTCAAAATCAGTTCGACCGATTCATTCCAAAAACTATACAGTTCTAAGTTAGATGAGTTTGCGTGTACAAAAAAAGTTTCATGTTGATTAGTCAACCCTTGCGACCTGTGGAGTGCTTACAAAAAAAAAACAAAAAAAATCACACAGACAAAGCCCTATAAGAGTGGGATGGAGACTTCGCTACGCTCATCAATGAACTATAGGCTTCTGTCAAGTGACGTCACCCATTGTTGCAAGAGACAGACAACAATGTCCATCAGTTCGAAATGACCAATCAGAATATTTGGTAGTCATCCAGTTCGCTGTGTTGCTATGGTAACGATCGTTCGCAATCGTTACGTGACATGAGCCTATATTTCATATGGGTTAAGGTGTGTGGAGTATTCGATTATACTATATATGTCGATCCTCCTTACAACGCACATCTTGCTTTTTCCTAATAATCATTATACGTTTCCACTGCCCTTATTAGTGGTGGTGCCACGCCTGTTCGTTCTGGCGGGACCGCTGTGGTGCTGGCGCGACCGCTGTACTCCGGGCTGCGTTCAGGAGTACAGTTCATTACATGTATTTTATTTCGTTATATCTTACACATGTTTGTCCATTTATATTTCCATATCATTTTCAAGTGAATATCTTACATTGTTGAACGCTTCACTGCTATCCATGTGATAACCATACGAGTTTTGTCCAATGTTGTTTTGAATGTATTGTAAAATGTGCGAGCTGTGTGTATAGTACCATCACTAATGGGTAACACTCCGAATATGCATGTTTCTGTGTTGCGCCTCTGAATCTCAATCGACGAGTTTTCACGTCGGAAAGTAAATAAAACTCACTGTTCTCGCATGTGTTTGTATTCTCACCTTTAACGTGAAAACATCCCCAATGTTACATGAACACGTTCATAATTGGCAAACCAAACACTGCTTTCAACGTTCTCACACAAGAAACCAGAAGCCATTGAAGTCTCTACTACTTCTGTTTTCCATGAACTAAATAAAAATGTATATAAACACATATAGACTTTGTCAAGAAAGCAAATCACGCGGTGCGGGTCTCTGCTTTTGTACGTTTCCATGGCTTCGTACCACAGCGCCTCTGATCTCTCAGTAGTCGTGGCCATGCCGCTTCGACAAACGCACGTTGCGGTGCGGTGCGTCACAAACAAACCGCGGCGGCTGATTTCCTTCTGCAATTGTTTAATGTCGTGGATTTGTCAGCCTGCAAGCTGATTGGTCTCACACTTTACACTCTTGATTGAGCTTATTGTCCCTGTTAATTAACAAAGTCTTGGGTTTGAACCAATGAGACGGTTTCTGTCATTGAAATATACAGCTCAATGAGCTTTTGGGTGATTTGTCGTAGCTAATTATTTGAAAAGCTGTATGTTCAGTGACGAGCCGGTTCTACAGAGTAGTAGTAGTAGTAGTAGTAGTGGTAGTAGTGGTAGTAGTAGAAGTAGTAGTAGTAGTGGTAGTAGTGGTAGTAGTAGTAGTAGTAGTAGTAGTAGTAGTTGTGGTAGTGTTTTTTCCTTCAACCCTATTTTGAGAAAATCGGTACACAATATACATAGATTACAATATAATTTTTTTTTCTAATAGCATCGGAACTTGATACAAAATTATTGTTGCCCAATTAGGGCTATGGATGAAAGATAGGATCGTTTGGACGGGGCACCACAAGGGCGATCTTACCACCCAATTTTGATTATTTAAAACTAATGAACTTCAACACCAGGACTGCGCTGTCTGTGACCATAATTTTTCGCCGTAGATAAAAGTATTCCAGTCTAAACACACGAATGTTGATATCTTCCACTTTGAACTAAGTCTCTTGGGCAATGATCACTTCTTTCCATTGACAGCAGATATGAAGTTTATCATTATACACAATCGACAAATTGAATTAGTGATAGGCCTATAATGGTATAATTAGGTATATCACTCTACTAATTGATGGTCGTGGCCAATTAGTACTTCATACAAGCATTAATTTGCTTCGAGGACTGTGGGAAACCACGAAAACCAAGTCAGGATGGAACAAATATGACTTATGAATAGCATCACAATTGAGTCTGGCACTAAGCCATCATCAATGATTTATCAACGAATTAGTAATTATAGTATATGAAACAAATAATATATCAGTATCAGTTGAGTATTGATTATTTATCCATCAGTTAAGATACAAAACCAAGTCACGTAACCAAAGGTGATGGTAACTGTCAGTTTGTGAAACCGAACATAAGAAAGTTATTCCGATGGTTGAGAAAGATGAATATGCTTCACTCTGGTCACTGCCTATTGGATCTGTTTTTGAAAAGTTATCCAATGAACAACTCTTCAGCTTGGCTTTCTATGACCCGTTCCAATGGGCTGAGTGAGGTATCGAATATATTGATTGAATACGACTGTATCGACTTTCTAGAATTGAATATAGGAACAAATCTAGATTTGAATCTTGCGTGCTCGATACAAGCACACTGCGATGGAATAAGTCCTCTTATGAATTGAGTTCCTACTTATTAGTAGGATCCCTGATAACCATTGTACATTGCTCCGAACACTGTACACTGTTCACTGTTCACTGTTCACTGTTCACTGTTCAATGTTCACTGTTCACTGTTCAACTATCGAAATAGTCACTCATTTCACAGCATCACATACATGAATTTCGAGAAACGATGATCTCTTGAGATTTTAATTCCTTACACATCAGTTTCGGCTCATGTTCCTGTACTTTACCCCAATTACTTTTGAATTTCGAACCAGCTATCCGTTACAAATGGGTTGGTCATACGTTTGCATACTAGGTCTCGCCCATTGCACGCTTGCATCCTCCTCATCTTCATCCTCCTCAACTCTATATCCGCCATCGCCATCAACAATTCCCACCTTCCCTCTCTGCATTCCCCTCTTCCCCAATCACTCCTCTTCCCACCACGATCGCAGCACGATGTGGTGATACCAACAGACTTCATCGCCATCCAGAAGAGACGTACAGACTCACATACTGACAACATGGTGGTTTCTTGCTGTCAGTTCAGAGCCAAAGATCCTGATTGCATGTCGCGATTTAGCGGATTCCCTCGTGAACTAGATGTGGATTAGATTGGCTAGTATACCGGTGACATTATTTATGATCGTAGTTCGATATAAAAGCGATAGTTGCGCTACAAGCAAGTGGGATCCTGAACTCTGATTCTGACCCCGAATCACTCCACTTTGAAGACGCGAATTAAAACACCTTCTTCACATCCTGATGAGGTATGTTGGTATCACTGCATTGTGCACACAGTGCCCATACATGGATATATTCTGATTTATTTCTCCTGGTCACAAGAGCAATATCATATATAATTCTGCAGATGACGAATCAATCAGCCACCATTCCCTTCCACTCGACAGATTCATTCCATTATTCAGACGAGACAATTATAGCGCCACCTTGCATTGTTCCCGACCTGCCTGGTAAACACTTGAAACCTGCATGTGTAGTGGTTTTACGCGGCTATTTATTGTTCAACGGCGAATACCTACTTTGCATTTTAATGGTGTTCTCCTCTAGTAGATGTCTTTCACAGCCCTCCGCCCTCGCTAGCATGCACTGCGCGGGGGAGGGGGAGGGGTATTCACAAAGTTGCACAGCGTTTGTGTTTTGCCCAAGTCTGAGTCTGTAGGATTGGTTATCTATTTTTTATGAAGATGAACGTCTGTGCTACAAGGTTGAGAAATGGAAATGGTTGAGAATTAATTATATGATTTAGTATGAAATATTAATTATTCTAAACGTAGACATGATTGGGATGTGTGCCAAGATTTTGAAATGTATCAAGTGTGGGGTGGATGATGGAAAGAAATGAAGAATATTATCAAAAAGGGAAGTTGAACTGTTTGAATACTCGATGGCTTACAATATTTCATGTCCATTAGACGTTAGCAGTTTGCTTCAGATCGTGAATGGTTTGATGCGAAATAGTCACTCTGTACGAAGCTGGGATTTTTCACTAACTGGTCCAGTAATTAATTCCAAGACAGTTTCATAATGACATTTTCATCAAGCTGGGATAACAGCTAGCGATACACCAGTTACTTGCTGGTGATTGTTGAGAGATGTGAATGCAGTGTTGTCACAATTGTACAAAGGCAGAAACACATATATTGTTAATACCTACACAATTAGATGGCAAGACAGTATTAACACTTTCCATTCTAACGTTTTGTCTGTCCATTCATTCATTGTTCCGAAGATTTGCATATAATGCAAATATAGGAAATATCAAAACTTGAAACCGGTGATAAAAATTAGTGAACAAAAAGAGATGATCGAAAAAGACAGATAATATATGTGTCATGATGGATTAGTTGCCCAGGATGGCTTTGAAATGAGGAATGTATTGAGTTAAAGCAGATTCCAGGTTGTATTTGAAAAGTGGAAGTCTTCAAAAGGCTGGTTGAATGGGCAGGTAGTTTATCATGAATAGTTGTCCAAAGATGGAAAGCGCCGTGTGTGAACGATCGTGGAAGTGTGTAGGAAAAGGGATTGAGTTAGAGTGGCTAGTAGGGCAGTTGTGGATGGCGGGGGGGGGGGGGGATTTTCCAGGAGAGAGGCTGGTGTCGGAGTGAACACGGAAACTGGCCATTTGGATACGAGTACATGTGAGTACAATGTTCACATGAATACAGCTGAGCATGCGTATTAGCCGCGTACACCAGTGAGAATCGTGCGACAGAAGTTGAATCTTGGAGGTATACAAAAACTGATATTTCACTGGATCGACTCGACGGCTCCCTTGCGCTCTCAACGACGCATTCTGATCTAATGAAGCATTTCTCTCAATTCAACTCCCTGAATATCACTTCCAAATCAACTCCATTTTAATGGTTCCATGCTGTACAAGTACAAGCATGTAGCATATAACGTAAACTGACCATACTCGAAGAAGTACGGTCACAGACAGTGTTATACTCGTGTCAGAGTTCATTGTAATGTTTTTAAGCAGTTCATGGATAATATCTGAATTTATATATATAAATATATATATATATATATATATATATATATATATATATATATATATATATATATATATATATATATATATATATATATATATATATATATAATATATATATATATATATATATATATATATAATATATATATATATATATATATATATATATATATATATATATATATATATATGAATATATATATATATATATATATATATATATATATATATATATACATATATATATATATATATATATATTATATATATATATATATATATATATATATATATATATATATATATATATATATATATACATATATATATATATATATATATATATATATATATATATATATATATATATATATATATATATATATATATATATATATATATATATATATATTTATATATATATATATGGACTATCCTCATATATTCCATCCTCTCGAGCCACTGTCTCTTGTTGACTACGCCACAGCGGTCGCGATATATCACGTTATTCATATCCACTTGCAGTCTGTAGAGTTCCATATCTTGTCACGTCGCAAATTCAATCACAACTTTGTAAACGATGTGCCGTTTTGTTGACGCTGCGGTGGCGTTTCCCACTCGGGACCACAATTACAAGTTCTTGCATTCATCGCCAGTTCGTCAGAGTCATGTGGAGTCAAACTACTTCACGATCGTGTGCGATACACCCAGATGCATACGTGGGAGAGAGAGAGAGAGAGAGAAAGAGGGGTGTACGGTGCTCGACGGAATTTAATTTAACAACATTCAGGACAATAGAAAGTTTTGATCGAGTTTCGAGGCAAAGTTTAGCGGGTCTTAACACATGACTGGAAGATGGAACCGTTTATGCCAGCCCCGAGCCCTCGAGCCTGGAATTCGAAATGAGCGAACTGTGGGAGGATGTGTTTGTAATCTATTTAGACATCTCGGAGAAAGTCTCGTGAATTGGTTTCAAGACTTTTTTGTTTTGAAGATATTCGGTTACCGACCAGTCGTTCAGATTGGAGGGATGATCATGAAGTATAACTTGTTGTAAAACAGTGGCCCCGAAGTGAAATGCGCATTCCGAGTGAGCTTCGTGTTTCATCGTACTTCGGGATTTACTTGAGATGTTTCACCTATACACAGATTGTAATTACGGTGAGAACAGAACGATCTATAGGAATGACATCACATTTATTTCAGTAACGGTTCATCCTTCGATATACTCACCGATCGGATAACTGATGACCAGAACTTTTTCAATAACACACAATACATTTTTGGATAACAAAGACCTAATTCCGAGTACAAGAAATGGTAAATTGATTCTTAACTCTGCACAATCAAAACGAAACTAGTACCGATCATCTACGTAGTGATGCTTTTGTTGAACTCTTTTCCAAAACTGTAATAGGTCCTCCTTTTGAGAAATCAATGTTCACCGCATTTTAGAGAATATATTTTCATATTTGGTGAAGAAGATAAATCATCGGGCTGATATACGGAACTGAATTAATTTCATACACATGTAATTCATCTCGCAATAACCAGCCTGGAACGGTATCCAGTGGTGGCTCGAGTAACCAAGTTTCAACCGGCAAAGCAGAGCGAGAAACTTCTCTTAAAATATATGTTGCTGGTTTAACGACGCACTGTATTATGACCAAGATCTATTGCCATCGGTGAATGATATATGAGATGATGAGATGCAAGGTTTATTCTATTTGGTGTTTTTGAATAGTGGGAGGAAGACGGTCGTGGGAAGCATCCCATCATCGACCTAAACGACAGAGGTAAACTACGAAAAAAAACCTGTCAGAATGGTCGACCATGGCGGGAATCGAACCCCGGACTCCTGAATGACGGTTCAGTGTGTTAACCACTTCGCCACTCGAGATATCGGACACAGACAGGATGTCATCTCTCATGGAAGGTCGATCTGCTTATGAAACGCGATGTCACAGGAGAGGGTGGAAATGAACTACGATCTCAACAAATGCAGAAAAATGCCTTTAGATTTAGATTCGTACATTTAGGATATAACCTTTCCAGAAAATAAATTGAAAAATAATAAACCAAAATCGATAAAAAAAAAAGCAATCGAGAGAAGAGAGGAAATCCGCGGCCTGGGGAGTGGGACTTGGCATCATTAGTACTCTTCAACACCGTATTCATTGATGTAGATCAGAGATCGGCAACCTCTCTTGATCATGGAGCCAATTTCTCAAATACAAAAAAATATATGATAAGTGGAGCTTCAGTACGCCTAGAGGAAATCAATTACGAAACACATAAAACAATTAATTACATGACCAGTTTATTTTGATTATAGTCTGGTAACACATAATTCAATTGACGATTTCCGTCAGATAATTCACGATTCTTCACTCTACTAATTTCGAGACAATTGGCACTAGTCGCCATGGACCCAGGCTCAGCTGATAGTCAAGACAGCTAGCTCACGGTGCGCTGTTGGTGGGAAGGGTAGGTTCGCAACAACCTCGAGTCTTGGCACGACATTCTCAAACGTTGTTCTCGGTTTAATTTGATTTCAAATCTCCATTCAAATCATGAAAAGCCATTCAGCAACCATTGAGAAGCCGCAGGTTACCCGAATTGTAGATTTTACAAACTGTCATTTCAAATTTAATAAGTATCTTCCTCCAGGAAATAACAAGTTCGACATTTGCGTACTGCTCATACACATTCACGCATGACTTCTTCACACACATGATTCAAATATCATGTCAACATCAAACCTCTGACTCACATCCAATCAGATCGCCACGTTTTGGTTTGTCCGTGGATAATGACGAGCTCTGCTAATTGCAACGTGTCGCTGTTGCTCCTGCATGAGTGGCCAGTGTGATCGCGTTGCCCATGGGCGTCCACCACACGCCCAAGTCAGCTGTCAGCACGCAGTTGGGCACGCGCCGGACAGCGGTCTCTCAATCCATTGCTCCACTGACAATATCATGTTGGAAGATTGAAGTTAAGAGGCCTCTTGACATGTTGCCTAAACCCGCTTGATTGCAGACGTTCGGGATACATTAAGTTGGCAACAGAAATGAATCATCGTATCAACATACAGTTTTTGGTTTCAGTGATTATCAGTATTCAATACGTGCTCGCTCGAAGAGCCCAAAATCGTGGTATGTTTTCAACACTTTCGAAATAGTTATGAAAAATCAACATTTCTACCTGATTTTCATTGTTTTCACGATTTTTTTTTTCAGAGTGATATGATATGTAATTATGATTTTTCATGATTTTGAAAGCACAGATATACTCACTGTGGTTCCATTGCGAAAACAATTAAATGGATCGGCCGCACCATTCACCCACCATGTGTTGTGAGCCAAAAGCCTGCATTGCGCGTTTTTCGTCCTGTTTTGACCGTTCCCTGGCGGTTTTACTCATGAGTTGTGAGATGTAAAGTAGCCTCTTAATATAGACGTCGAGTTGCTGGCTAGTTCTGTAGCTCGATTATACCGTATTGTCTGAACTTGTGGCCACTTGTCCGATATCCAATCTACAAACTTCAGTGTACTGTATATATATATATATATATATATATGTATATGTATATTAT
>OZ023330.1:46217712-46246250 GCA_964007535.1 Brachyptera risi | reverse complement strand
TATATATATATATATATATATATATATATATATATATATATATATATATATATATATATTTATATATATATATACATATATATATATATATTTATATATATATATATATATATATATATATATATATATATATATATATATATATGTATATATATATATCGAAACGTGCCTATTCCTCTTGAGAACTAATAACACCCCCCACCCCGCCTTCCGGCAAGTCATGCACCCTTCACGTTTCCGGCGGCTCAATCGGAAACAAGTGTCGAGAAAAGCACGGCTATTAATTATGTCGGCAGAAATCAGGATCGAGTAATCGTGACGTCGATAAATAACACAGTTGTCAATGTCATCGAGCTGCGAGAGAGTCGATGACGTCACGGGCGCGGATGATCGATGAGGGGGAAGAACGATAAAACTGACGGGAAAGAACTTATAAATGACGGGAACATAAAACAGCTGGGATGGAAGTGACAGATAAATAGGCAATAAGACAAAATGAGAAGCGATATTTTAGAGACATTTCATCGGAATGAATTCACCCAGACTCGGGCGTCGGGAAGAGTGAGAGAGACGGAATGTTGAACTGGTAATAAGTGTGCTTTAGTTCGTCGCGTTCGAGGTTTTTGTTGGTATACTTGATTTCGAATTACGTTTCAGACGTGGGAGAACGTTGTCAAGTGCGAACTCTCGTACAAATAATAACCGCAAAATGATTCTCGTTCGACTGTGACTAGGAGAACGCAATATTTGCGTTGTGGGGTGAGCGATGTAGGCATCACGAAGTATAGTGGCACCAACCTATTTTATCCTAACGTCAAGGAGGTGACCCAACTCGGGTCTCGAAAGTGAAATATTTCTGGGGTCAGTTCCCGAGTCCAAAGTGCCGATTGCCTGTAGCGCAACTATCGCTTTTATATCGAACTATATAAAACAACAATACTCAACAATGATATACACGGCTCAGTAGAATTATAATTTAAGTAGATGAATTTGTTTTTTTTACGAAAATGATAGATTTTGTGAGTAGAACAATGTCACCGGTACTTTAGCTACTCTTATCTACATCTAGTCGCTAAATCGCGACATGCAATCGGTACCTTCAGCTCTGAACTGACCGCAAAAAACCACAAGTGCCCTCCATGTCATTAGTATGCGAGTTGGAGCACTTTCTTCATATTATGATGAAATAGGTTGGTGTCACTACATCGTGGTGGCATGCATTTGAAATGTTATATATGTAAATCTATAAATGCACCTCCAGTTCAAAACAATTATGTCACTGACTTCCTGGTTTATTTATCACTCATTCCAATCATTTCACAATTCAATTGGTGAGACCTGTTGCTCAAATTCTAACGGGTTTCCTAATAGCTCCGATTGATGTGAAACAATTTAGTTATCATTTTTCATCATCAAAACGTCTGTTCCGATTCATGTTGAACCACGGAGAAATATTCATAATTGTTTTATTGAAATTCCGTCAGATTTCGAATTCATCCGAAGGATATCGGTATTCGGAATTTTCTCCTCTGGGTTTTTCGGATGGGGTTCTCAAATACTTCAGAATGGATTCGGTCGGATGTGGTCTAACCGATTGCGTCTTGACTCTTGTGTATGCCAAGTTTCAACTGAGTGTGTATACTTCAGTCAGATATGTGGAGTGCGAGAAACAGATTGTGTAGTTGAGTGAAACTGAGTCTTCGCTTCGCTCATCCAGTGAATGAATTGAGTTTCATGTAGCCATCGAAGCCTCAGAAGTGTCGGTCTTGCACGGATGCGCTAGAGGGATGTACAAAATAGTATATTCATATCTTGTACACGACGAACACAATATATTATATTTTTAGAGCGTGAGTCAGTTTTTTATTATTGTTATCAATTTTTTACATGAATAATAAATTCACTGAACAGTCAAATAAAATCCACAGTCTCCAATCGATGACTTGACTGTGGGAGAAGAAAAGAATATTGTAGGCTGTATATTTTTTAGTTTGAGATTTTATATATTGATTCAATAAGGCGATCAAGAAAAAGTAAATATAATTGATGCATTGATTGGCAATTGAATATGAATGGAGAAAAGGAGAAATATGATTCATACAATAGACTATTATTCATGATATAATGAACCAGAATATAATGATTGAGATATTGAATATGATATCACAAAAGACATCAAAAAAACACAGATGGAAAATAAATGAGTGATTTTCCGGTATCATAATTGGATGAGCGAATCGAAGACTCAATTTCATCATACCCGAAAAAAAAGTGCCCGTTTTTTTGTGTTTTTGTTCGCGCTCCACAGGTCAGAGGAAAATTCAAAAACAGTTGAAACTTGGCACACACAAGTGTCTTTATCTAATTTAATACTGTATAGTTCTGAGGCGCAATCGGTTGAACCACTTCTGACAAAATCCATTCCAACATTTTCAAAAATTTCATAAGAATAACTCAGAGGAAAAAAAATCGTCGAAAATATTTCCTTTGAGAGATTTCAAATTATCAGGGAATTTCAATATAATAATTGTACACCTTATTTCGAACTATCAGTTGATTCAGATCAGTCGTTTTGATGTGAAAAATATTTAATTATTTGTTTTAACTCACCCAAAGCTATCAAGAAACCAATTAAATCCAAGCAACAGTTGTCACCAATTGATTGAAAACGATCAAGAAAAAGCCTTCTTTACTATCTCAGAAATTGATTATGAAATAGGATGGCAGTGGCGTAGTTGTTTGGATCTCAAGGTGTATATATATATATATATATATATATATATATATATATATATATATATATATATATATATTTTTTTTTTTATATATAATGACCAATCCAAAGATGAGTTGATATGTTCTATCTCATCCATCGAAGCAAAAACAGATAACGCGTTTGCCCAGTATTGTGGATGTGAGAAATTGACATAGATAAATTAAATGACTGAGTTCAAATGATTCACATTTCAATGCGTCGTGTAAAGTAAAACAGCTTGTTTTCAATAGATGGTTTTCATATTATAGAAGTGTTTACATCCAGAATCCTAGGTTCCAGCCAGCTAGAGTATCCGGAAACATCCAATAATCTGAGTCTGAAACATTGCATGGTCGATTCTATTCCACTCTCCATTCTTTGTGATCAGAAAAAACCAACAGGTGATCATGATATTTATACAAGTGGCTATGAAATGGCGCATATGGGACGAGCTGAATTCTGGAACTCAAGTCTTCAGTAAATTGCCTTCCATAATTATATTGTTGATTCTGTGGTACGCCCATACGATATGTGCCATATGCACATGTAGGATTTGTATTTCTAGCAGTGAAAGAAAACAGAAAATGAATTAGAACGCTTGTTTTGCTTGGTCGAATAACCTATATGAAATACGAGTTTTCAGGATGAAAAACAAAGGGATAAAGAATACGCAAATATCTGTTATATTATCTTTCATTCTGAGTGAAGTTTCGATTGACCGTCTCTTGTATCTATGACTACTAACGATTGGGATTGTCGACCCACCATTTCTCGTCACAGGTGGTCTCACTCGGGAAAAGAGCTTGATGTTGCTCAATCAGAAACTGTTTAATCCAGGACTTTCACAGCGACTGCCACTTGGAATAACGTCCTAGGGCGACCTAGATCCAAGAAACTATATGGCTTTGATTGGATAAGGTTCTCTCGGAAAGCTAAATACCAAAGCAACAATGTCCAGTATTCATTTGTGTGTTTCCATTGTTGTTAGCACAAGATCCTAGTACTGCTGTTGAAGTTATTTCGAAAATGGCTGAAAATAGGTCACATATTTGCGTTCTCAGAGACCGTGACTCTGTAATATCTCGTATTATCATGCTATATCAGTTCTTCTGAAGAGCATTATCCAATCGAAATCTCAAATCTCTTGGAGCTAGCCGACATGTCCAGTATTTGTGTATTTCCATTGTTGTCAGCACACATTCCCAGCACTGCTCTTGAGGTAAGCTCAACATAGGTCACATGTTTGCGTTCCAAGAGACCGTGACTCTGTAATATCTCGTATTGTCATGGTGTTTAGCTCTCCTAGAGAACATCATCCAATCAAATGCCCTAGTCTCTTGTATCTATCCAAGCCTATGTTGTTATTCCAAGTGGCATCCGTGGTGAGAGTCCTGCAGGAATATTATCCTTGGAGAGAGCTCTGTCAGTGAACGAACGACGGCCGTCAGATGCAGCCGCCCCAACTTTGTTCCGCGAACTGCTGTGTGACGTCACGCGACTGTGACCGTTACGCCCCGAGAAACTTGACCAACTGTTATTAAACCGAGGCTCTCAGCTTCTGTCGTCCAGGTTTCCAGACACTGTCAGCTCACGGCCCGCTATAGCGCAGCCCATTTATACAACAGTTCGTTAGTCAAGCTCGTATATGATGTTACAACTTTGAATGCATTGTCGTTTTCGATTATGAATGAACGCAAATAAATTAAGGATGTATCAAATTCCGTGGGGATGATCGGATTTTGATTGGCTGAAAAATATCGAAAAATATTATGAGCGTTAGTAAAAAGCTTTTTGCTAATCTGATGAGCGTGTGTTTCTTCGTTCGTTTGTTTGCAAGTCAATGTTGTGGTCAGTGACCATGTTACGTTGGAACAAGTATCTCATTGCAAATATCTCCGAAATGATTCAACTTATCACCAAGATAATGATATTCGTGACAAAATACGCAGATTTCAGCGTACAAACTGTGAGAATCTACAAGACCACTATGAAAATTAAGTTTGTAAATTAAGTTGTATGAAGAGTCTCAAAAGATGTGTGATCTTGTGGAGAGAATGCCAGAAGGAATAATTCCAGGATGGATCCTTGAATACGAACCGAAGGGCAGACGGAACCTTGGAAACAAGGACCTTGTTGTATGGACCTGGGAAACAGGGATCATCTTGACGATCGGAACGGGCTCCTAGCCCAATCTCTGCAGGAAAAAAGAAAGAGAGGGCGAAGAAGAAGTAGAAGAAGAAGAAGAAAGAGAAGGAGTAGAAGAATAAGAAGAAAAAAGAGAAGAAGAAGAAGGAAAATAAGAAGGAGAGGAAGAATAAAAAGCAGAAGAAAAATAAAAGGAGAAAAAGAAGAAGAGAGAGGAGAAGAAGAATAAGAAGAAAAGGAAGAAGAAGAAGAAGAAGGAGAAGAAGGAAAAGTAGGAGAAGAACTTATATCTTATTGTTTCATCTCTGTTATTTTTTTGGTAATTCAAGAATATATATTCTTCCCCACGAATTTGAGAGAGATGAGAGTAGAGGAATGCTAAACAAACCAAATCGAGGTGAGTGGATATATTCACATGATCCAAGAGCTGTTTGTTGGATATCATTCATTTATAAAAATGTATCCGTGCACTTTCCATGTCGTCGAGGGTGGATGGCCCACTAATTATTCATCGTGTAATCCCGGTGCAGAGTTCGGTTGATTTACCATTAGAGTGTGATAACACCTGATTGTGTCCGCATGGCCGGGTCTGTTGTGAGCTCTCATGATATACCGCATGATGGATGAGCGAACTGCACATAGGTTGTTGCGAGTGTCGGCGACAGGGTCACGTTGCGAGAACGTGCGACTGATCAGATGACTAACACTGACGGTAGGCGTTGGTCGATTATACCTGAAAAGATGGACAATCCTAGTCTACACGCATCATATCTACATTCAGAAATCGTCTTGCATTTTTCAACCTAATTCATTAACGTTTACCAACATCATAGAATAGAATAGAATATCTCAATTGATCTGAACACAGGTATTAGACATGCCAAATGGAATTACAATTAAAATACAATTGAAATATACATACAGATACAGTTGAACAAAAAAATTGTGAGAAAAAAAATTCAACCAGTATGTCAATAGACTTGTCAGCAGAGTAAGGTCCGGCTGTACCAATCTTAGTTAGGGTGCTAATCCACTAACTATTAATTAAAGGTACGAAAATAACATATGTGACCAATGGTGATAACAAGTCAATCCACTAACTATTGCCTTATCCAGTTTCGTAAACTTGGGCCCAATTGGAACTTATTGAAGTTTTCAAAATCCTCAGAAGTATAAAAACATTGATTTATCCGGAAGCTTTTCAGCTCACTTTTGAAATCTTTCATGATTGTAATGTGTGAATATGATTCCAAACGTGAACTTATTGTCTCAGCTACCCTAAGTGACAGTATAATGACATGGTTCCACCTCAACAATAATCAAAAACTATATTATACAGATCCTAATTATAAATTATGATTAAAAATCATCATATTGTAAAACTGTGATCATTTCAAGTCGACTCAAATGATTGGTGTAACCCAATCTCTCCGGTTATCCCGTTCCATTCCGACCCAACCTAATCTAATCCCATATAACCTGATATAATCGTCAGAATCGGACATCACCTAAAATTACATAATATTATAATATTGACCATTCATATACTGGTACTTTATTGTAAACAGTCATCTGAATGAAAAAAATAAATTAAAAATAAATGAATAAATAAAATAGCAACCTCAACCTCGCCCAAGACCTAATCTGGCGCGTTTCCACGTTCTCTCAATCTCAACTTCAAAACCTCACATTATTCTTTTAATAGCGTTTCAACTGTGTTTTTATTTGTATACATTTTTTTTCACTCATTTTCTTCTTTGTTTATTTTGTTTAGTGATGAACTTTACATCTACTGTTATTGGAAAGAAGTGATAATTGCCAAGAGACTTGATTCAAAGTGGAAGATATCAACATTAGTGTGTTTTTTGTCCGCATACATATCACAGAAACAGTCATAATGTGTTCCGGACGATCGGAAAACGAAAGACATTTATCTAATCAAAATGGGGTGGTAAGATCGCTCTTGTGGTGCCCCGTCCAAACGATCCCATCTTTCATTCATAGCCTTAATTGGGAAACAATGATTTTGTATCAAGTGCCGATGTTATTGAAGAAAAAAAAAAATAAATAAATAAATATATATATATATATATATATATATATATATATGTATATATATATATATATATATAAATATATATATATATATATATATATATATGTATATATATATATATATATATATATATATATATATATATATATATATATATATATATATATATATATATATATATATATATATATATATATATATATACATATATATTTATATATATATATATATATATATATATATATATTTATATATATATATATATATATATATATATATATATATATATATATATATATATATATATATATACATGTATATATATATATTTATATATATATATATATATATATATATATATATATATATATATATATATATATATATATATATATATATACACATGTATATATATATATATATATATATATATATATATATATATATATATATTGTAAGGTATTCAATTTCCTACCCCATCCTCACGTGAAAGTATGGATAGGATCATGGCCAGATGAGGGGCGAGAGGGAGGGAAAACGAGTGATTGGGACAGGTCGGTCACGCGGAGCGAGATCTCGGGACAGTTGCGAGAGAGTCAAGCCCAAGGGTGGTTGCTTTAATTTTCTGACGTGTGTAGGGGAGGTAGTTTTGCGACCTCGCGGGTCGAAAGGTTTTTGAGTTGTCGTTTAAGAGCCAAAGTGTAGAGTGTAAGTGTGGGATTGTGCCTCCGTACCGGAATGAACCGGCTTACTTTTTGTGAACATTCCCGTATATTTCGCAAGTGCATTACCCCCCCCCCCCTATCTTGCCCTCGAAGATACCCGAAGAGACGCCGCCGCCGACGCCCGTGAGCCGTGACGATAAGTTTGCCTCGTGCATTTGTTACATACCAATTTCATACTCCCATCGATTTAAATAACTATATAATAATTCAAAAAAAACACATTAAACATTGTGTCTTTCGCCCGACGAGGATCGGTATGCGGACAGTGATGAGTCACTGCCTACCCGCCTAGGCTAGAGTGGAATTTACCCCAAGTCCCGGTGTGTGCAATTGACACGCGGGGGGGCCCTAACTTAGAATTAAATAATCAGGTCGTCATTTATTGTACCAGACTGTTTGCCTGTAATGTACATACTTTGTCACTGTATAGGCTTGTTATTATACGTATGGTACATACTACGCATGTATGTTATACTGAGGCCAGGCCTAGTGACGTAGTCATATTTTTGTCTATACTTGTGGTCATATTTTTGCCTAAACGTCTAGTGACGTAGTCATATTTTTGTCTATACTTGTGGTCATATTTTTGCCTAAACGTCTAGTGACGTAGTCATATTTTTGTCTATACTTGTGGTCATATTTTTGCCTAAACGTCTAGTGACGTAGTCATATTTTTGTCTATACTTGTGGTCATATTTTTGCCTATACGTCTAGTGACGTAGCCTTATTTTTTGTCTATACTTGCGGTCATATACCACATGTGTATATGTGGTATTGCCTATACGTCTAGTGACGTAGTCTTATTTTTGCCTATACTTGTTGCCATACCTTAGCCTATACTTGTTTTCACAATTGTATGTATGATTACTCAATGTAATTAACTATTAATACTTGATAACCCCCGAACGTGTTACCGGTGTATGTTTTCTGCGTTTCATTATTACCAAAGAGTATGTAAAACCTTGTTTATTATCTTTCAATATAGTACTTTCCCAAAAAAAGGAGAATGTAAACAGAATTTATTGCAACCAACCTAATCAAGCTGTTAGAACTGTTCGTAGTTTCGGTTCTAATTTCACTAGCTCCCCAAACTACGTGGCGCCCAATCAATCATTTATAACCTATCTGGACTTTTTGACTTCCTTGACGTAACTGTTACCATCTACCTACCCGAAACCCCCGACCGTGTGAACCCACCCACTCTGCCTCTTACCATCGCCTGAGCTAAGCCGGATGAGGCCGGTCAGAACAAGGGGGAATGCTTCGGACTTGCCACAAAAGTGGCGCCCAACGTGGGGCACGAATTGAACGTCGCTTTGAATTGAACCAAATTCTGGATTAACAATTTCCCTTAATAACATGGATATAAATAGGCTCACCAGAGATGAGATCTCGTATGAGCTGCAAATACGAGGTGTGACGGATATTCCTACCGTGGAGGAGATGAGGAAAGTATTGAGACAATTTTTGAAGCTAGAACGCGAAGGAAAGTCGGTCAAGATCCATGTGGGATTGAATGCAAGCGATGAAATTGAGATTGTAAAAGTTAAGTTACTGGAAATAGAGTCACTACTTGAAGATTTCAAGGGGGATCGCAATGATCCAAAGTATCGGCAGTTGGACACTAAGCTCACGCATATTTTAGCCCGTGTGGAGCGTATTGAGTCGGTTGTGCCGTTAGAGATCAAAGAACGATCGGAGCTCCTGAAGTATATTCTAGATTACTATGACAGACTAGAGATCAAGGTGTCAGGAGATTTACCTGGCCCAGGTACCGAATATGAGAATAAGGACGAATTAGAAGACGATGAAGCCAGGAGACGCGACTTATACCGTGTATTTGCCAATATGCCTGCACATTGTGATGAAGATCGGGTCGGAAATTCTGATAAATCCAAACATACCCCAGCCATTCATCGGAAGCAAATACCGGTGTGCCAATGGAATGTATCGTTTTCCGGAGATATCCGAGGACGAAGTGTTAATGAGTTCATTGAGAGAGTGGAGGAACTCAGATTATCGAGGAATGTAAGCCTTGAAGAGCTCTGGGACTCAGCGATTGATCTCTTTGAGGGACCGGCCCTTATTTGGTACCGGGCCGTGCGGCGTCAAACAAGATCGTGGGCGGAGTTAGTAATCTGTTTGAAGGATGAATTCCAACCAGCTGATTATGAAGAAAGGCTCAGAGAAGAAATCAAGAACCGCACGCAGGGTAACGAAGAACGAATCGGACTCTACTTAGCCACAATGGCTAATATGTTCGCCAGGCTACCACATCAAGTTTCCGAACAGGAACAGTTGCGCGTTTTACGCAAGAACATCTTACCGTATTATATAGACCGTTTGAGTCTTATCGAAATTTCGACTATAGCCGAGTTACTGCGAGTATGCCGACGATTAGAGCAAAGTAAGACCTGGTCGGAACAACATCGTCAACCTACAAGCGGCTCACGTGAAATATTGGAACCCGATCTGGCGTATAAAGGTAATCGTCCTCGACGGTCAGACCTCAGACTGGATGCTGTCAATGAAGTGCAAGGAGAAAGGGAAGGTCGGAACGCGAATGCCCAAGTAGCCCAACGCTACCAAGCTAGACGTGGCTGCTGGAATTGCCAAGGATCTGGACACTCTTTTAGTCGTTGCCCTAACCCAAGGGGACGGGTCTTTTGCTATGGTTGCGGTGAACAGGGAGTCATTAGGAGACAATGTGTTAATTGTCAGGAACAAATGGGAAACGCCGAAGGAGGTCAGTAGGAGACGAGGCCCTTGATCTCCAAAAGAAACTAGAAGCCTCAAGTTGGGAGAAGTGGCTGAAAGTAGTGTCCGAAAGAACTACGGGAATTCGCCTGGACCATATCCTGTTAATCGGAGGAGACGACAGGACTTATTTGACCGTAAACATTCTAGGCCTACCTGTCCAAGGGTTACTGGACAGTGGAGCTAATCGAACGGTGATTGGTAGGAAAGGATGGGAGTTTCTTTCAAAACTAGGATTAAGGAAGTGTTCGAAGAGTACACCCAAATTCATTAGAGTGGCGAGCGGACAGTGTTGTCCTGTAGATTTTGAAGTGGAAGTTCCTTTCGAATTGGAGGGACGCATTCGAATGATTCCGTCACTTGTAGTCTTAGCCGTGCCCAACAGTTTTATCTTGGGCATTGACTTTTGGAAGGGAATGGAAATTGTGCCCGATGTCTCAACAGGGACATGGACTTTCTCAACTCAGGACACGAGATATCAAGATGTTAGTTCGATGCAAACTTGTGAGTTAAGCTCGCTGAATACTGAGCAGAGAAATCGGTTGATGAGTTTGATAGAAACCTATTTCTCCAAAATGGTTGGGACACTGGGATGTTGCAAAGACGTAGAACACCGGATAACAACCAAAGAAGCGATGCCAATAAAACAAAGGTATTACCCCGTGTCGCCAGTGGTGTTACGAACGATTCATAAGGAGCTGGACGAAATGATTAGGTTAGGAGTGGTCGAGAAGTCTGACAGCCCGTGGTCTTCACCAATACTTTTAGTTAAGAAGAAAGATGGGACTTATCGATTCGTAGTAGATTACCGTCAAGTCAACAAGGTTACTGTCAAAGACGCCTACCCCTTGCCCTACGTCACAGCCATATTAGATCGCCTGCGAGGAGCCAAATATCTTTCGTCGATAGACCTCAAAAGTGCTTACTGGCAAGTGCCAATGGAGGCTTCGAGCAAGGAAAAGACGGCGTTCACGGTACCTGGAAGGGGGTTATATCAGTTCACACGCATGCCATTCGGTTTACATAATAGCCCAGCAACTTGGCAACGACTCATAGATAGGATAATAGGCCACGATCTGGAACCTCATGTATTTGTTTACTTGGATGATATAATTATTGTGACGCCAACTTACGACAAACATGTGGAGGTGTTGGAAAAGATTTTCGAACGATTATTAGCAGCCAACCTGTATGTGAACAAGGAGAAGTGTGAGTTTGGCCGGAAGGAACTGCGATACTTGGGATACGTGGTCAACGAGAATGGATTACACGTGGACCCCGAGAAAGTGAAGGCAATTCTAGAATATCAAGCACCAAGAAACACGAAAGAGATAAAGCGATTCGTTGGCATGACTTCATGGTATAAGCGTTTCATACCCGAGTTTGCTACGATCATGACGCCATTGCATAAACTCACCAGGAAGTCTGTCAAGTGGGAATGGACCAGTGAGGCAGAAGAAGCCTTCCGCCGAGTGAAAGAGATGTTAGTGTCCGCACCACTTCTAACATGTCCGGACTTCACCAAACCTTTCGTAGTTCAGACGGATGCCTCGGACTATGGGATCGGTAGTGTCTTATCGCAAGAGACCGAGGATGGAGAAAAGGTTATAGCCTACTTCAGCCGCTCGATGAACAAGGCAGAGAGAAATTACACTGTGACCGAGAAGGAGTGCCTCGCCGTATTGTGGGCAATTGAAAAGATGCGTCCATACTTGGAGGGAAGCAAGTTCACTGTGGTGACTGACCACCACTCCCTGCTATGGCTGAACAATTTAAAGGATCCGACAGGACGACTGGCTCGCTGGGCCATTCGTTTGCAACAGTATGACTTCGATATATTGCACCGTAAAGGAAAGGAACACGTCGTTCCGGACGCCCTATCACGTGCCGTGCCGCCAATATTGGATTTAGTTACCGTAGCAGAAGAGGTGACGGACAAATGGTGGAATAAAATGAAGAAGCTTGTATCGGATCAACCACAAAAGTATCCCTCGTGGAGGACAGAGAATGATCAGTTGTATAAACATGTATCCGGCAACACCCCGCTGAATGAAGATAGTAATTCATCATGGAAGTTGGTGATACCAAAGGACCTAAGGCGCCGAGTGCTACAAGAGAATCATGATTGTGAAACGGCGGGTCACCTCGGGTTTTTTAAAACATGGAAGAGGATCACTCAAGTGTATTATTGGCCGGGTATGAAGAGTGACATACATAAATACGTCCGAAGATGTACGGTCTGCGCGCAGTATAAAGTCGACCCCCAGAAGCCAGCAGGATTGATGGGATCAAGAAGAGTTGTATCTAGACCTTGGCAAATGGTCTCGTCGGATCTGATGGGACCGTTCCCGAGATCCACGAAACAGAACAAATACCTTCTCGTTATATCTGACTTTTTCACTAAATTCTCATTGTTTTTTCCCTTGCGTGAAGCTACCGCAAAATCAATAATAAAGCACACCGAGGAGGACGTATTTTTAGTTTACGGCGCACCTCAGTATATGCGTTGTGATAACGGCTCACAATATATCAGTACCGCGTACAAAGAACTAATGGAGAGATATGAGACCAAGATCCTATACAATCCAAACTACCACCCGCAAGTTAACCCCACTGAACGAGTGAACCGGGTCATAAAAACTATGATTTCCAGCTATGTAAAGTCAAACCAACGATATTGGGATAAAGACATACCAAAACTGGGATTTGCGGTTAGATCTGCGGTGCATCAAGTGACTGGACATTCGCCAAATTACTTGAATTTTGGTCGCGAAGTATATCTATCCGGTAGGAACTATGGAGACCATATCAACGACACAATGAGCCCGGACATAGAGATAGCTCCCCGTAATACCCTATCTGAAAGTAATCAAGAATTACAAAACGTGTTCAGGGACGTGAGTGCGCGTCTAGCAAAAGCTTATGAAGCCAACAAGAAGACGTACGACTTGCGACGACGACCATTTGAATTTGAAGAAGGGCAGACCGTATGGAAGAGAAACTTTGCACAATCTGATGCAACTAAGAATTTCTCGTCGAAGCTAGCTCCGAAATACATTGGGCCCTTTCGTATCGCCAAAAAACTGTCGCCGCTGGTATACCAACTGATGAACAACCAGGGAAAGTCCATTGGGAATTGGCATATTAAAGATTTGAAACAAGTTCAAGATGAGTCAACAGAGGATTAGTTGGACGTTTCCCTCTTCCAAGAAAGGGGGGGATGTAAGGTATTCAATTTCCTACCCCATCCTCACGTGAAAGTATGGATAGGATCATGGCCAGATGAGGGGCGAGAGGGAGGGAAAACGAGTGATTGGGACAGGTCGGTCACGCGGAGCGAGATCTCGGGACAGTTGCGAGAGAGTCAAGCCCAAGGGTGGTTGCTTTAATTTTCTGACGTGTGTAGGGGAGGTAGTTTTGCGACCTCGCGGGTCGAAAGGTTTTTGAGTTGTCGTTTAAGAGCCAAAGTGTAGAGTGTAAGTGTGGGATTGTGCCTCCGTACCGGAATGAACCGGCTTACTTTTTGTGAACATTCCCGTATATTTCGCAAGTGCATTACCCCCCCCCCCTATCTTGCCCTCGAAGATACCCGAAGAGACGCCGCCGCCGACGCCCGTGAGCCGTGACGATAAGTTTGCCTCGTGCATTTGTTACATACCAATTTCATACTCCCATCGATTTAAATAACTATATAATAATTCAAAAAAAACACATTAAACATTGTGTCTTTCGCCCGACGAGGATCGGTATGCGGACAGTGATGAGTCACTGCCTACCCGCCTAGGCTAGAGTGGAATTTACCCCAAGTCCCGGTGTGTGCAATTGACACGCGGGGGGGCCCTAACTTAGAATTAAATAATCAGGTCGTCATTTATTGTACCAGACTGTTTGCCTGTAATGTACATACTTTGTCACTGTATAGGCTTGTTATTATACGTATGGTACATACTACGCATGTATGTTATACTGAGGCCAGGCCTAGTGACGTAGTCATATTTTTGTCTATACTTGTGGTCATATTTTTGCCTAAACGTCTAGTGACGTAGTCATATTTTTGTCTATACTTGTGGTCATATTTTTGCCTAAACGTCTAGTGACGTAGTCATATTTTTGTCTATACTTGTGGTCATATTTTTGCCTAAACGTCTAGTGACGTAGTCATATTTTTGTCTATACTTGTGGTCATATTTTTGCCTATACGTCTAGTGACGTAGCCTTATTTTTTGTCTATACTTGCGGTCATATACCACATGTGTATATGTGGTATTGCCTATACGTCTAGTGACGTAGTCTTATTTTTGCCTATACTTGTTGCCATACCTTAGCCTATACTTGTTTTCACAATTGTATGTATGATTACTCAATGTAATTAACTATTAATACTTGATAACCCCCGAACGTGTTACCGGTGTATGTTTTCTGCGTTTCATTATTACCAAAGAGTATGTAAAACCTTGTTTATTATCTTTCAATATAGTACTTTCCCAAAAAAAGGAGAATGTAAACAGAATTTATTGCAACCAACCTAATCAAGCTGTTAGAACTGTTCGTAGTTTCGGTTCTAATTTCACTAGCTCCCCAAACTACGTGGCGCCCAATCAATCATTTATAACCTATCTGGACTTTTTGACTTCCTTGACGTAACTGTTACCATCTACCTACCCGAAACCCCCGACCGTGTGAACCCACCCACTCTGCCTCTTACCATCGCCTGAGCTAAGCCGGATGAGGCCGGTCAGAACAAGGGGGAATGCTTCGGACTTGCCACAATATATATATATATATATATATATATATATATAATATATATATATATATATATATATATATATATATATATATATATATATATATATATATATATATATATATATATTTATATTTATATATATATATATATATATATATATATATATATATATATATATGTATATATATATATATATATATATATATATATATATATATATATATATATATATATATATATATATATATATATATATATGTGTATGTATATACACTTCTAGTGTTCATATCTGAGTTCGAATATTATCTGTGATGTAAACCTTGATTCTTGTATCAGAGCATTATACATTCAGACCCGATACACTGAGACGAATGGCCGAGTGGCTAGCATATTAAACCGTCATCCAGGAGACCGGGGTTCGATTCCCGTGACTGTCGACCGTCCCAACAGGGTTTGTACGTGGTTTCTCTCTGTCGTTCAGGTAAATACTGGGATGGTTCCTCAGCAACACACTACCGACTCATTCCCACTATCTGAAAATACCCGATAAAATAACCTTTCATCTCATCATCTTATACATCATCCACCAACGCCGAAAGATCTGCGTCATCAGTACAGTGCGTCGTTGAAGCGAATATAAATTAAAGCACCCATTACTACATAAGCCCGGGCTCTTCTCGGCGTTGTGTCTCGGGTGTTTTCGAGACAGTGTATATGGGAGGAGGGGGGGGGGGGAGGTTAATGTGGGTCTGAGAGAGGAGGAGGGGGGGGGTAATGAATGTCGCGGTTACTCGCGGCGGCAAGAAGCGAGCTGATGGATAGGCCACACGGATTGCAGAGCGAGAGAGAGAGAGAGATGGAAGTCAGCGGTTACACGCGAGTGACATAGATTTACACGGTTCAGGAGACGCCGGGAGTAAATCCCATCAAATGTGCGGTGCTGCGTATACTGAAACATTAGTGCTGCGTGGCAGAGAGTGGAACTGAGCTGAAGCGCCTAGTCGTATACTCTAGGTTCTGCATCGCAACTATTTACACACGTTTTAAAATCTATTTCGAATTGATGAAATGCAAGTATTGATGCAATTCGTGATTTTATGTTCTCATCTTTTGGTACCTTTTAGGTTTGTTCGATTGACCTGCACCAGGGGCAGTTGGTGTAGGCTTGGTGTAGGCTCAGTGCACCATGGAAATGACGTCATGCCAGTTTGGTGTAGCACCAAGCAGCTATAGGTTTGTTCGATTGGCCTGCACCAGGGGCAGTTTGCACTAGAGTCGGCAAAGTAGTCTGCACCAGACAAATCGAACGCGTACGGTGCTGCACCAGAGTCGGCACAGTAGTTTGCACCAGACAAATGGAACGCGCACGGTGCTGCACTAGAGTCGGCACAGTAGTCTGCACCAGACAAATGGAACGCGCACGGTGCTGCACTAGAGTCGGCACAGTAGTCTGCACCAGACAAATGGAACGCGCACGGTGCTGCACTAGAGTCGGCACAGTAGTCTGCACCAGACAAATGGAACGCGCACGGTGCTGCACTAGAGTCGGCACAGTAGTCTGCACCAGACAAATGGAACGCGCACGGTGCTGCACCAGAGTCGGCACATTAGTCTGCACCAGACAAATGGAACGTGCACGGTGCTGCACTAGAGTCGGCACAGTAGTCTGCACCAGACAAATGGAACGCGCACGGTGCTGCACTAGAGTCGGCACAGTAGTCTGCACCAGACAAATGGAACGCGCACGGTGCTGCACTAGAGTCGGCACAGTAGTCTGCACCAGACAAATGGAACGCGCACGGTGCTGCACCAGAGTCGGCACATTAGTCTGCACCAGACAAATGGAACGTGCTGGTGCAGTGGTGTAGCTTGGTGCAGACAAATCGAACAGACCTATTGCTACCAAGTCATTTGTGGCTTAACGGTTGTATAAAAATAACGTATATCTAGTTTTTAATGAAACCTTGGAAATCAGAATTTGTTTTCCTAATCAAGTATTCGACGGATTTTTGGTCACACGTCTCAGTCTCCGTCTTTGTGCATTGATATATCTCATAAAATACGTGACTTGAGTGTGAAGTGATAATGGTCAATGCTGATTGAATATTATCATTTGTTACTTTATTCAAATCATGTTGAAACAAAACTACTAAAATCGTACTACTTCTATTTTACAAACGCCAAAGTTTGATTTGGTCCCTCTAGCTATAATAATGACATACGCACGTATCTGCTACGCACGTATCTGCTACGCACGCCTTGCGCCGTAATGCAATGCTAATATCAGTTCACCTCATTGTGTACCTCGCTTGTGTGGTCAAGATTGTCACTAGACGCTTGGCGCTGGGTGGAAGTGCCAGACTCAAGAGCCGGTTTGTTCTGCATTGACCCGGTCTTATTACCCCACCACTACAAGTGGAGGCGCCAGTCAACGTTTAGCACATTCTTACGTAAATAGCTTGATAATAATTTAAACTTATGTTAACTTCAATTTATGTACAGGGCAAACATTACATTCGTTTCAATGTTTCTTTTTCCATATCTGCGAAGCAAAGCACCGAAATTACTGGAACTCGCTAACTTCTCCCATTATGGCAAAAACAAAACAATTTCTCGTATTAGCTGTTTACGTTTTATGGTTCATAAATACTTATAATATTGGCATCGTTTAGACACAAGAGATACGACTGTACTTGATGCTGTTAGTGGAGTCATGACGTTGGTAATATGCCAGTTGTTAACTGCACCTTCTCACTCGGCGAATCTTTCAACTGAGGTCATTACCAAGGTTATATTGTGATAGCCGGTCTAGTAGAATATAGTACAGTTGAACCACGGTGTACTGATTCCAACCTATTTCATCATAATATGAAGGAGATGTTCCAACTCACATACTAATAACATGGACGGTATTTGTTGTTTCTTGTGGTCATTTCAGAGCAAATCGTCCCGATTGCCTGTCGCGATTTAGCGGATCCCCTTGTGAGCTAGATGAAAATAAGAGTGGATACGGTACCGGTGGCATTGTTGAACTAACACAATCTATAATTCTCGTAATCTACTGGGCCGTGTGTAGTATTGTTGAGCATTGTTGTTTTAAATAGTTCGATATAAAAGCGAGAGTTGCGCTTCAGACAATCAGGACGATGGACTCAGATTATGACCGCGGAAATATTTCACTTTCAAGACCCGAGTTGGGTCATCTTCTTTATATTATGATAGAAAACAACATTCGTGTGTTTATACTGAAAGACTTTTATCTACGGCGAAAAATAATGGTCACAGACAGCGCAGTCCTGATGTTGAGGATCATTAGTTTTAAATAATCAAAATGGGGTGGTAAGATCGCCCTTGTGGTGCCCCGTCCAAGCGATCCTATCTCTCATCCTTAGCCTTAATTGGGGAACAATGATTTTGTATCAAGTTTCGATGTTATTTAAAAAAAAATGATAGAATAGGTTGGTATCACTACATCGCGGTTGGAGAGTACGTGGATTAAACCCGATTACATCTCCCATATTCTCTAGCTAAATGCCATTGATATGATAATTGAAATCAATCAATTGATCTGTTGTATTATTATTCTCTGATAATTCAATTTCGAAAAACTTATTCTCCATTTTAATAGAATATTAGTCATTTCATGCATGTTATCGCCACGGTCGAGTCCTTATCAGGCTCTGTGTATAAGCGATGTGAATTGTGTTTAATTGTAATGTTCCTAACTTCTGTTTTCCCAATTTGAAAAAAAAAATCAACGAAATATCCATTGTCGATTATCGAACTGGATGTATTATTCTATATTTCTGATTCGTGTATTGTAATTATGTTTCCTCTGATTGGGCTCTATTGATGTAGAATCTTGCGAGACCTGCAAAGGGATGAAGGAGAACAACAAGTGAAGAACGGCTCTCACAATACCGTGATCGTGAGAGCCGTTCTGGAAAACATCTAGCTGAAATTATGAAATACCATTTGAAATATTACTGAATATCGTGAAAAAAATTGAAGGAAACGTTGCGTTTCTAGAAAACATTTGGTTTGATCCTTTATTCTGAGTAATTCAGTGAGACGCCATTTCCCCGAAAATTCCAGTCAGATTTGGGCGTGGCTTCGAGTCACCACGTGGAAAATAAGTTTCTGTAAACATCATTCATATATAATTCTCTCATTCGTATCCCCAAATTACATAACCGTCGATGGGGTCGTTGATCGAACAATATTCATCCCACAATTGTATAAATACAGATATCAAACTAGATTCCGAACCCATGCACTGTTGCACTAATACTCATTGTCATTCCGGGGGTACGAAGGAGCATATGGTTAGGAGATGTTGGTATTCACAGAGACACTTGCCTTATGTGGGACTCGAACCCACGCATAATGGTGATTTCATACATTCTCTAAAGCGATGCCTCAGTTCACTGAGCTACGGAAAGCGGTCTGATAATATTCGTCTTTAATGTTGTTAGTTTCCAATTCATCCATGAAAATCCTTTCCAATACAAAAACAAGAATATTCAAAAAATGAAAATGAAACTTTTGACTTTTTCACCATTTCACACTCACCCGCTCATCTCACAACATAGCCAGCGCAGTTTTCCTATTTGTTACAAAACAGGTCTCATTGATTCGAACCAATTGCAGGGCAAATCAACCCCTGCCATTTGTACAACATTAATCTCTGCTAATGCTGATAACTAATGCCACCTTATTTATGAGTCGGTACTGAAAACACAACAGACTCGTGTAAAGGCTGTAATCCGTGTGATTTATTCGGGCCGCTGTTGGCTGTTGTGGGCCGGACAAGGTATACGGGGTGGTGATGAGTTGCAATGCTAATTGCTGCTAGCTTATCCCTCTGCTGGAGTCGCCAGGGAGACTGAGGGGGGGGGGTTGGCTGGAGATTATTGGGAGGCATTATTGAAACGGGTGAAGGAAAACATTCACACTATCAAAACACCTAATCGAATTCACAATCATGACACTGGAGAAAACGGTGATTTATACTTACAGGAATGCTCGTCGGAACTAACTTGGGTGAACTGAAATTATTCGAAATTCAAACTCTATAATAAATTACCGGGAGCAATGAGAAGTTTGGAATGATTATCAAAATTTAAAATTGAATTTGAAAAACTTTTTATAGACAAATCGTATTATTCCTTGTATAAATACTTGTTAACATGATGACGTGGGCTGTGTCTTTCAAAACTTGACTGATTGTCAGTAATTTGTTTCTGACTTATCTTAATCAAAATGCAACCAACATCCTGTCTCAACATCCTGTCTCAACATCCTGTCTCAACATCCTGTCTCAACATCCTGTCTCAACATCCTGTCTCAACATCCTGTCTCAACATCCTGTCTCAACATCCTCTCTCAGCATCCTGTCTCAACATCCTGTCTCAACATCCTGTCTCAACATCCTGTCTCAACATCCTGTCTCAACATCCTGTCTCAGCATCCTGTCTCAACATCCTGTCTCAACATCCTGTCTCAGCATCCTGTCTCAACATCCTGTCTCAACATCCTGTCTCAGCATCCTGTCTCAACATCCTGTCTCAACATCCTGTCTCAACATCCTGTCTCAACATCCTGTCTCAACATCCTGTCTCAACATCCTGTCTCAACATCCTGTCTCAACATCCTGTCTCAGCATCCTGTCTCAACATCCTGTCTCAACATCCTGTCTCAACATCCTGTCTCAACATCCTCTCTCAGCATCCTGTCTCAACATCCTGTCTCAACATCCTGTCTCAACATCCTGTCTCAACATCCTGTCTCAACATCCTGTCTCAACATCCTGTCTCAACATCCTGTCTCAACATCCTGTCTCAACATCCTGTCTCAGCATCCTGTCTCAACATCCTGTCTCAACATCCTGTCTCAACATCCTGTCTCAACATCCTGTCTCAACATCCTGTCTCAACATCCTGTCTCAACATCCTGTCTCAACATCCTGTCTCAACATCATGTCTCAACATCATGTCTCAACATCCTGTCTCAACATCCTGTCTCAACATCATGTCTCAACATCCTGTCTCAACATCCTGTCTCAACATCCTGTCTCAACATCCTGTCTCAACATCCTGTCTCAACATCCTGTCTCAACATCCTGTCTCAACATCATGTCTCAACATCCTGTCTCAACATCCTGTCTCAACATCCTGTCTCAACATCCTGTCTCAACATCCTGTCTCAACATCCTGTCTCAACATCATGTCTCAACATCATGTCTCAACATCCTGTCTCAACATCCTGTCTCAACATCATGTCTCAACATCCTGTCTCAACATCCTGTCTCAACATCCTGTCTCAACATCCTGTCTCAACATCCTTCAATAGGAAAATGGAAAGTTTTCAACATAGTGATTGTATTTTGATTCATTGGAGACAGTGAATATATTATTATTATCATCATCGCCATAATCAAAATATCATATCAAAAAATGAAGCGTGGGGGGAAATAAGGAACTTAGCCAAGTCGTCCTCATTTTCAGGAAGAGTTGGACATAAATTCAAAATTGGCATTACAAAATTACAGTACGAACGTGGGTAAGTTCTCTTTTCTCGGGGCCACCATCCCAGAATGAAACAAACTGGGAGATAAACTAAATCAGGAGTGGCCTAAACCTGTGAATGATTTTAAGTAACTAATGGAAGGAGCTGAGAAGAAATGAAATGGAAAAGAGTGAGCAGCAAGGATACTTTGAAATAAATATATTCTAAACAAGTAAAAGATTAGTACTTGAAACAATAAAAAATTACATACATACCATTATTGCTCGATGCTTGCGAGTAAAAGTTCATCCACAACCAAAATTAAGAGTAAACTTGACATCAGCAGCAATATTTATCTTATTACCCTCATGTATCCCGTTCATAATGCGACGCATTAGCCGTACTGATACGTGTGGCCAAGTGGCTAATACACTGAACCATCATTCAAGAGACAGGGGTTTGATTTCCTCCATGGCCGACCATCCTGACAGAGGTTTCTCGTTGTTTCCCTCTGTTATTCATATCAATACTGGGATGGTTCAATAACAACAGGCCATGACCGACTTCTTCCCACTATCCAAAACACCTAATGCAATAACCTTTCATTCCATCATCTCATATATCATTCACCGACGCCAATAGATCGTAGTCATCAGTAGTTCGAACTCAATATAAAAAAATAGCCGCAACGATTAAGTAAGAGTTCAGCAAGGCTTACAAACTCCAAACCTTGTTCTCAATAATTAAAGTTTGTGTAAGCACTGACCAATCAAGTTTGAGTGAACGTTTGGCATGCCAAAGGCTTCTATCGTATGAATGATATCTAGCGAGCTGTCTTGGATACATCCCGATTCAATCTTCTATTCGTACCACAGTTTAGATTGAATTCATGGTATCACAATTAAGTTCCGAGGAAATTAATTATATTAGAGCCCACCACATATGTACCCCAACCTGGATACTACACATAATTGCACAGATAAAGATGGCGGCTGATTCAGTAGAAGTAGATTAACTGATGTAAAGAAGGCATCTCATTGGCTATTCTTTACTATTGAATTGTTGTTGTGAGGAGCTACCCAATAATCACATTGATACCGAGTTCATAAATATAAGTTTCTATTAATAAAACACTGCCGACAATACGGTTGCCACTTGGGTACAGTATAAATAACATGCAACATCAATTATAAAAAAATTAAACTTTGTCATATTACTAGGAAAACGCCATATATGCGTTGTTAGACGAGCGGATAGTAATAGTTTGTCGACTTTTTTGGCCAAACTTTAGCCCACATTTGCTAATTGGGTGACATTTAAGTTATGAATGGGTAAAAACTGCTTCGAGTGGTACCAATTTAGCACATTTTATGGTTTTTCTTCAAAATGGCTCACCCGATCAAGCTGAAACTTTTCAGAAATGTGTATCATAATGTAAGACAATTTCACGCGAAACTTCATTTATATTTGAAAATAAAAATATCTCCTTCTTTTCCGCCGTGTTATTCTAATGGGTATTTTTGAAATTTCTAAAATTCATAAAAAAAAGTTAACCCTCGATATTGCCACAAAACTATACAGATCTAAGTTAGATAAGGAACTATAATGAAAAAAAGTTTGGAGTTGATAGCTGTAGCCGTCTGACCTGTGGAGAACCGACAAAAAAACATGGAAAAAAAAACATAACAACGAACACCAATTTTTTTTCAGTATGTCAAATTGAATCCTCGCTAAAGCTCGTCTAATAATATTAAATCAAAAAATTATCGATATTCGTAGGAAAGATTACAAAATTAATGATGACACATACTAAATAATTCAAACACCATAAAAAAATTAATATAACACACAATACAATTATAGTGAAAAAAAAGTAACTTGATGGAACAACTAACCAACTCTTCCGAAAGCACCTGTGTTTATGTTGTTTTTTGTGTGTTAGCTGTTTGTGAACAGACATTCAAGACACACTGTTTGAATCTTGCCGCTCACGTGTTTCGTCTGTAGCTCACGTATAACACTTCTGAGTTCTGTTATTTCTCAGAATAGATGGCTTCCGAAAGCACTCAAGTTTTATGACACAATGGCCGAATATCAGCGTTCTATCAAACACGAAAAAACCTGCGAGAATTTGGAAAAATGAAACAATTGTAATTTTTGTAAACTCGCATCACTCAATTTCAGGAATTGATCACGAATTCTGCGGTGACAGGATACAGAGAAGCAATCAATATGACTCATGTTTGTTGCATTCTTTTCTGACACGAAAATCAAGAACTTGACGTTTTCTGAATAAACGATAGGTCAGTCACTTGTTGGTATAGATCTCTGAACGTTGATTGGTTCCTACGTACTTGTTGGTGAACCAGTGGCTTCGTATTGATTCTTCATCATCTAGTCAATATGAAGTATCATATACCAATACTTGGTATCAGTAATCAATACTGATGATAGTAATGATAACTAATACCGATATCACAAGAGTATAGGAATTCAATATGGGTATATTTATGTTGGGTTCAACGACGCACTTCACTGATGACTCCGATCTAGTGGCGTCGGTGAATAATGAATAAGATGATGGGATGAAATGTTATCTTATGATGTGTTTTTGGATAGTGAGCCGTGGTGTCGCCCCTAACGCTAGATGGAAGAGCCGGGTACGGTACGATGTGGGTGCTGTGCCGACCCGGTTTTGCCTCTAATGCTGGGTGGAAGGGCTGGGTACGTTACGATGTGGGTGCTGCGCTGACCCGATGTCGCCTCTAACGCTAGATGGAAGGGCCGGGTACGATACGATGTGGGTGCTGTGCCGACCCGGTTTTGCCTCTAATGCTGGGTGGAAGGGCCGGGTACGTTACGATGTGGGTGCTGCGCCGACCCGGTGTCGCCTCTAACGATGGGTGGAAGGGCCGGGTACGATACGATGTGGGTGCTGTGCCGACCCGGTTTTGCCTCTAATGCTGGGTGGAAGGGCCGGGTACGTTACGATGTGGGTGCTGTGCCGACCCGGTGTTGCTTCTAACGCTGGGTGGAAGGGCTGGGTAGGACACGATGTGGGTGCTGCGCCGACCCGGTGTCGCCTCTAACGCTGGGTGGAAGGGCCGGGCACGACATGATGTAGGTGCTGCGCCGACCCGATGTCGCCTCTAACGCTGGGTGGAGGGGCCGGGTACGATACGATGTGGGTGCTGCGCCGACCCGATGTCGCCTCTAACGCTGGGTGGAAGGGCCGGATATGACACGGTGTGGGTGCTGCGCCGACCCAGTGTCGCCTCTAACGCTAGGTGGAAGGGGCGGGTACGATACGATGTGGGTGCTGCGCCGACCCGATGTCGCCTCTAACGCTGGGTGGAAGGGCCGGATATGACACGGTGTGGGTGCTGCGCCGACCGGGTGTCGCATCTAACGCTGGGTGGAAGGGGCGGGTACGACACGATGTGGGTGCTGCGCCGACCCGGTGTCGCCTCTAACGCTGGCTGGAGGGGCCGGGTAGGACACGATGTGGGTGCTGCGCCGACCCGGTGTCGCCTCTAACGCTGGGTGGAAGGGCCGGGTACGACACGATGTGGGTGCTGTGCCGACCCGGTGTCGCCTCTAACGCTGGGTGGAAGGGCCGGGTACGACATGATGTAGGTGCTGCGCCGACCCGATGTCGCCTCTAACGCTGGGTGGAGGGGCCGGGTACATATGTGGTGCCAAGTACACAGCAGTCACACTCGACAGGGACAAGTCGAAGGATGGGTGGAACATGCGGCTATCTCGCAGTAGACTGGAAGAAATACACCATACTGTGATTATATTCATGATTTATAAGCGTACAATGAGAATCAGAATGCTTATTCTCATCGGAATTGTTTATTCAAATTGTTCCCAAGCACGGTAGATTATTTTCATGAACCAAAAACAGAGATTCTCGTTCACAGTATCTCATGAGCATGAACAAATATCGAACATATAAATTAAATCTGAGGATATTGAATCAAGTGTACGATATATTCTCAAAGTTGTATCAATTACACTTTTCTGTAGATTATTTCCTGTGCCTATATAAGGTATATATTAGCAATACAAATGAACAACCAACAAACGCAAACACGCGCGCATGTGATACAAAAGGCTTTGAGCCCGCTTGAATCCAGCTCGCACTGAGAGCTCCGTAAGCCAGATTTACAGCTTAGTGCTTGATCACTGTGTACTTTTTAACTCAAATTATATTTCACATAATTTAGTTACGGCTCACACAAGTATATTCACATTTGAATTAATCTTGCAATAAATGTATTTCAATTTCCAAACATTTAATCCTCTTAATTTTCAACAGCATATTGCCAATATTTATTTCTTCTCTTTTCGACTGTAGACTGTAGAATGTAAATAGATCGAACTCCCTCATACTGTTTTTATATTGCTGATTTTATCGAAGCTGATGAATAAATATGATCGCAGCGTGAGGTCTGCACTCCACATACGAATGAGCCTGAGGATGATCAAAATACAAATCAATGATTGATTCGTCCGACACCTGGGTTCGATTCTCAGTCGGCTCAATTGGGCTCGCACCAATCCTGACAAATAGCATCATGTGTTGTTGTTATCAGGTTGGGAAGAATGAGATGAACATAGTTGGAAAATAAGCGGCGAAGCAAATTTTCACCCTAAAGAAAATCATGGTGAATACAGGGCTTATTATTGAACCAAATCTTCATTCACGCTCCGAGATACGCATATGTGTTTATTATTTCCTTTGATTTCGTTGAAGTTAGCGAAAAATTCAATTTGAATTTAATTTTGTCCTGCATATAACCTCCAGTATATATAATACCAGAATGAAAATAATGGAAATGATGGAACTATAACGGAAGCCCGCATAAGAACACATATTCTTGATGAATTGACAGTTTATGAAACAGTTGTACAGCTTGTGAAAAGATGCACCCCCCTCCTCCCCCTCTCCCCCTCCACATATGAGATCATAATTTTATCTGAAGGCATTGAAATACGCTCGTTTTTTACTGAAATGTGCTGCGAAAAATTCGTTTTGTGCTGCTACCGTTTTTGAGTTATTCTCATTTAAATGTAGGGATGAGGCGGGTTGATGACGAGTGAATGACCCCCCTACACACATTTTTGGAATGTATAATTTCAATGACGTTGCCAAAATGCGCTCGTTTCGAGCTGAAATGTGCCGTAGAGAAATCGTTTTGTGCTATAATCTGTCTATACCTACCGTCAGAAAGACCCGGTTTGATTGTTCAGACCCATACACTTGAACCAATACTTCCTGTATGAGCGATAGCGAAGACATCCATGTCATTCTTATGGAGCTTTTGTCTGTGGTTTTTTTTTTTTTTAGGCACTGCACAGGCTGAACTGATCGACTGATTGACATGAAACTTTTTCTGGGAACGTAGACTCATCCAACTTGAAACAGTATGGTTTTTGGATCACGTTGGTGAGAACGTCTTTGAGAAACAAAATCTCAAAGTTTCTAAAAACTCCGTAATATCAGGTTGGACGGAAAATTTCGAGAAATAAAATCTAATTAAAACTATGTTATTTCTCACTGAATGTGAACACATGCATGATACACATTGTTACAGATTGTTATGCAATCAGCAGCGGCCATTTTGAAGAAAACAATCGCATGAATGTTCTGTATTCATCAATTGGATGGAAATATCAGTAGAAAAAAATTGTCAAAATTCACGGCTTTCTAGATTCGATATTGACAAAATGAACTATATACTATATGTGTCAAGGTGTGTAGTGTTTTCGATTGAGTTTCAAATAGGCGTATCGCTCATCTTAGGGGTTGCCTAGTGTTTAATGATATCAATAGATACATGATAGTTGGTCTGGTTTGAAAAGCGAGGCATGTATTGGCATAACAATGCGGATTGATGAACTGCATTTGTCGGCCTCACCTTTTCTCCTCTCCTGTACCAAGCTACGCGTATTATTCCCGCGCGTCGGAAGTTATCAGTAATCTGATTTGGCACGTTTGTACGCTCCTCTCGAAACCTTCAGTGAGAAGTCAATTGTTGACGTCGAGCCACGTCCCGACGCCGTGCGACGCCGTTAAAAGAGCGGGTGGAGGGTGGGCTGAGGGAAAGGGAAAGGAGGATCGAGTTAAGGTGACGAATTTCGCGCATCTACGTGGGGTATGTTACGGGACAGGGGTGTAATAGACAAAAGCTGGGTCGTTTTATATATTATGCAGCATGAGGGCAGCTTAAACATTTAGAACACCGGAAGTGTCAGATTGATACGTGATTCGAAGATATCCTCGATCTATATATACGTGCTCAGAATAATCAAAAACCTCCAATAAATTTAGAAAGGTGACAAATAGTAATTGGATATTTATTTTCTCACTTGATTTCTTTTCAATGATGGAATAGTACTGTGATCAGTATCAAGAACTAAATCAGTGCATGCGCTCATAACTTGTGCATCCCTCAAGTGTGTGGTTGAGCCAGACTAGTGTATACGTTTCTCGTGTGAAATTCCAATTTCCCTTCCAACATGTTTTCCGAGTGATCGGTTGTGTACCTCGGTTTTATACATGTTGTGTAGGACATCATACACCTTGTATTGAGTTGATCTATCACCTATACCCTCTCTCCCTCTCTCTCTCTTCTTCTCTCCCTCTCCCCCTGTCTCTCCCTGATCTCATCTAACTTGCGAGATGTTTATTTAGCCTCAGAGGTAGGATGGAACGGGAAACTGCCTCGTAAACACTTGAAAAGTAATGGAAAACTCATCGCCCGAACGACGGTGCCAATCGAGTAGGATGGAGATCTGAGAGGGAACATGCAACGGATATAGTTACAGGCAGGA
>OZ023330.1:46200212-46212712 GCA_964007535.1 Brachyptera risi | reverse complement strand
TATATATATATATATATATATATATATATATATATATATATATACACCTTGAGATCCAAACCATTACATCACTGCCATCTAATTTGTCTTTATTAATTTCTATGATAATAAAGAAGGCTTTGTTTTAATCGTTTACAATTGAGTGGTGTCACTTGTTGCTTTGATTTGATAGGTATCTTAATAGCTTCGAATGATCCATGAAAATTACATCATATATTTTTCTAAATCAAAACGGCTGATTCGATTTGAGTGAAATTACGGAATAATGTGTAATATCATTGGATTAAAATTCCCCGAAAATTTGAATTCTCTCTGATAAAATATTGTTCCTGCATTTTTTTCTCCGGGTTATTCTTATAGGATTTTTGAAAACTTTGAAATTAGTTTTCTCATGAGTGGTTGAATCGATCGCGCCTCAAAACTTTACAGTATTGAATTAGATAAGGATACTTCTGTGTGCCGAATTTCAACTAATTTCGAATTTTTGTCTGATCTGTGGAGCGCGAACAACAAAAAAAAAGTACTTTTTTTCCGGTATGGTGAAATTGAGTCTTCGCTTCGCTCATCCAATTATACTTCATCTTGTAATCATACGTGATCATCCCACGATCATCAATTGTTTTACTCTGAGATAATATCACTATTCCGAAGTTTTGCCTTATAAATAATTTGTTATTATTGTTATTCTGTGTCTAAGAGACAACCGTATTGTCGGCAGTGTTTTGATGAAAACTTACAGCAGCAGCAGAGTTATATGGGGGTACGAATGAGCAGGTGATCATGAAACGATGACGTGATGATAAGTTCAATCCTAGAGTGGGATCGAACCCGCGTCTGTCGAGTTCCAAATTTGTGATCAGTCCCTCGACTCGATCTCCAGTGCAGACAGTCCAAACGTTTGTTTGATTTGCTTGCACCAGGGGCAGTTGGTGTAGGCTCGGTGCACCGTGGAAATGACGTCATGCCAGTTTGGTGTAGCACCAACCAGCTATATTACACCCCAAATCGAACACGTCCGAATTCGTTACGCGGCATTCGAGTTGAGGATTTGATACATTATCGTAGATTGCCTATATTATCATGAACATGGGCTTCAAATAACCTATGAAAATAACTCGCCGTCAGAAAAAAGCATAGAGCTAGGTTCCCAAAACGATTTTTTCACGTGACGTCCGTCAAAACGTTGGACGGCATCGTTGGTGTAAAATAGACCGTGTTGCCATGCCGTTTTTCTCACGTCACTTCAAGTATGCATTCTACCGGCAAAGACTTCAACTTTTAGAGAATAACCATCGAATTTAAAAGGTCGAACATGGCAATACCTTTGGTCGAACAGATCACCGCCTTCGCGAGTACTAAAAATATCCTACGAGCTGTCAGTTCAGTTCTGTCAGTTTTCTTCTCAGTCGATGTTTTTTCCTGGTTATGCGTATTTGGTTATTGTTATTGGTTATTTCTTTTAATGTAGGTAATAAGATTAGAGATAGGCCTAAAATTATCATTCTAGATGAAATATTTAAGATCGTCAACATATCAAAATTATATGATAGCTTGAGTGCAAGATCAAATCTGTGGCCTATTTTCATCCACGCATTTTCTTTCAATGGTTTGTTGTCGTTTCCCTTCAAGTTGAAACTGTAGAGGCAGGGATACTCCCTAATGGCTTTGATGAACATTTCAGGGTCAAAACTCATGGTTTTGATAATCAATTGGGACAATTAGGACCAAACTTGTAACCTATAACATCAAAATATTAAAAAGACAGTGTTTGATTTTGAGCGCGATTTTATCCTCAACGTCGATAATACAAATGAGACGAAAGTGCGACAATGCGATCCTACCTTCGATTGTTGATACTCTACACGACATCCGCAAATCGTCCCGTGCCGTGACGGACGTCAAAAAGTCCAAGTTGGCTCTACTTGGACGGGGAAAAATCGTTGCTTCCCACCGTTGTTTTTTCTTGCGCGTGATTGGTGGAAAGTTGCCGTCGGCCGATGTTTTGACGGACGTCACGTGAAAAAATCGTCATGGGAACCTAGCTCAGTGCCCGTCCTGGACAACTGGATTGTTGTTGGCGATTTTGATGATTTAATTTCGTTGCGGGATACTGAAAAATGCGCCTGAACAATCTGCACCACACCAACACACCACCTTCAGAGCTAGTGCACTAAAAAGCTGCCCCAAGTTACACCAGCGCCAAATCGAACAGACCTCAAGTTTCCACCACGCCCTCAGGAATCAGGCTCGAGTGAGTAGAAGACGATACGCCCTTAAAGAACATCACAACACTGCTGAAACACTGCACAGCGACGATATTCATATCCGCAACTTCGAAGAGAAATATAAATCTACATCTCAATTTCAGTAATTAGATGAGCGCAGCAAAGTCTCCATCCCACTCATATAGGGTTTTGTCTATGAATTTTTTTTTTGTAAGCACTCCACAGGTCGCAGGGTTTGACTGATTGTCATGAAACTTTTTTTGTACACGCAAACTCATCCAACTTGGAACTGTAAAGTTTTCGAAATGAATCGGTTGGATCGATTTTGAGAAATATCATCTCAAAGTTTCTAAAAACTCATAAGATTTGACTGGGGCGGAAAATGTTGAAAAATAAAATCTCTCCAAATGAGATGAAATTTCCTCTGGATGTTTATACATAGATTAAAACATGATCACCATTCTGTATGCAATTCTAACCAGCCGTTTTGAAGAAAAAAATGAAGATGACTGATTTTATTCATCAAATATATCATAAAAATGATGACAGAATTGGTTTGCCGAGATTCACTGCTTTCTAGATTTGATATTTGCCCAACAGTGAAGTACTTTTATATGCGTCAAGATGTGTAGAATACCAGATTCAATGAAGTAGCAAAGGTAGGACTACTTTAACGACTTTCAATATACCAGATATCTCGCTCATCTTACAACGCATGTATATGTTGCGTTTGCCTAGTTATAACCAATTTATTTGTCCTCCAGGACCCAACCGGCTTTTGAGTCGTGACGTAGACATTATTTGATTCTGTTCATGTTTCTATACAGAATGGGTAATGTCTACGTCATGACTCATGGTCTCCGAGGAACCAAAAAATTGATCTTAATTTCTGAAATTGACGACTCGCAGTCTCCGTCCCCTTGACGTCACAAATCATACCGTCCAATCAACAGGTCTGTTAGAATGGTGGTGAAATTCAAACATCCGATCAGGGTTCCTTCAAATGACCACAAATAATGAAGATCCAACTAGCCTACTAGTGAAGCCATGCCTATTTCGAGACGTCAATTAAGATAATGATTCCTAGTTTTCTCTAAAATTAGGGAAATAAATATCGTCAATATTCATTGGAATCTATTCTCAGGGTTTTGATGTCCTTTAATTATTTTCTTTGACGTACAAGTGTCCTGCAATATGTGACACGTGACGTCACGTCACCACATCCTTGATATATGAAGTCGTTAGTGCCATGAAAATGCTGACGTTACGAAACTTTTGATAGCATCGAAACGAAAAAGCATACCATTTCCTTTCATTTTACTTTTACGACATCCTCAACCAGGCAAAAATGTAATAACTGAAGAGTAAAACGGAAATGTGTCCCGAGCTGTGCGTATGAACGTGTGGTGTGATATGTTGCTGGCTCCATTACCTCGTGTGTGGGAAGAAATTGTTATCGTAAGGTATTACACAATCCACGGATCTAGATAATGAGAAACACATCACGGAGAACGAAATGATCGAGTTAAATGATGAATGATGATGGATGACATTTTTATAGGGTAAATTAACGTGAAATGTGATTATTTGTTTGATACACTGTTATAGGACATTTTTTGGATTTTTGGATTTATGATTTTTGGATTTTGGTAAGATTGAAATACTGTGGTTCAAACAATGTTGAACGGGAAATACACAACCTAAGAACAATCTTGGCTTTTCATTTTCCATTTTTCATTTTTTCATTTTTCATTTTTCATTTTCACGACCATTAATTAGTAGAGCGTTAGGCCTAATTATAACATTATAGGCCTATCACTAATTTAATTTGTGCATTTTGTATAATGATCAATTTTACATCTGCTGTCAAGGGAAAGAAGTAATCATGCGTGCCCAAGAGACTTAGTTCAAAGTGGAAGATATCAACATTCGTGTGTTTATACTGAAAGACTTTTATCTACGGCGAAAAATTATGGTCACAGACAGCGCAGTCATTAGTTTTAAATAATCAAAATGGGGTGGTAAGATCGCCCTTGTGGTGCTCCGTCCAAACGATCCTATCTTTCATCCATAGCCTTAATTGGGGAACAATGATTTTGTATCAAGTTTCGATGTTATTGAACAAAAAAAAAATTAAGAACTGTTCATTCTCTTTTTTTTCTGTCGAAGAACTCTTAATTTCAATGACATCAATAATATAAATGAGTTCCCTTGAAAACACACATACTCTGTTTCACTGAGATTCTCATTTTATTGCGATGGATTGCAATGTTAGGGACATGACAGTAATGCTGGTCATAAGTATAGGCAAACATTCACAATCTCCTTCCACACAGAAGTTTCAGGTGCTTATTCCTCGAGGTTGATGATACCTTCATGAGGTTCTACAAATTGCCCCCAGAGTTAAGTCACTATCCATCTTCTCATACTACAAATTCAGGTTATTATTTTGTGTATTATTTTGGTAGCCTAGCCTCTTTCGGGGTCTTCATCGCGTTGCATTCAGAGTTGCGCACTTTTGGTTCAGACAGGAGAGTACTAATGTAGGACACACTTTAATTGGATGAGCGATATAGCGAAGGCGACCTCATCCCACTCTCATAGAGATTTGTCGTTTCCTTCTTTCTTTGGTTTGTTTGTAAGCACCGCATAGGTCGCATGGTTAGACTGATAAACCTGGAACAGTTTCTGTACACGCAGATTGTCCAACTTGAAACTGTATAGTTTTGGGGTCAAATTGGTTGAAGCATTCCTGATATGACGATCAATTTTTTTTTCAAAACTTCGTAAGATTCAGCTGGGCGGAAGATTTTTGAAAAATAGAATTTTTCCAGAAATTTCCAAATTTTACTGGAAGTGAACCCATGGACGGCACACATCATCACATTGTTATGAACATCGGACCAGCCGTTTCGAAGAAACTGATTCATTGGATGAGCGTATGCGAAGACTCTATCCCACTCTTATGGAGCTTTGTCTCTGTTGAAAGCAGAATCAGGTTGCCGAGATTAGCTGCTCTCTAGATTCGATCTTTGCCCAACAATGAATTTTTTTTATATGCGTCAAGGTGTGTAGATTACCATAGTCGACAAAATAGCAAGGGTAGAACTACTTAACTACTTTTATACCTTATTCAGATATCTCGTTCATCTTAGAACGCTAATGCTGCGTTTGCATAATATCTTGCTATAAGTGTTCTAGGGAAGTGTTATATAGTGTCTAGAGGTTTTGTGATGTCAAAAGGAGAGACACTGACACATGGCTTAGTTTCTAAGTTCACCTGCTCTAAATTAGCTTCAGTGGTAGATCGCAAACTGATCTCAACTTAGAGTAGATATAGTTCTGAAACCCCTCTTCGATATCTTGTTGCAATCAACGATCGTGCCGGCAAACATATTCACTCACGTCTGAGATGACTTACGTAACATGAGTATAGAGAATAGAAAAAATGTGTTTGATGAAATTACCAACTTTAGACTTCGTAATCTCACGAATTAATTTAATCACGACAGACTTTGGTGATTCCGCTTTTGGCCGAAGTGAAGATCAATCTGGAACTTCCACTGTCTTGTGAGTAAGTATACTGGCAGTCCTTGAATTAGTTCGGTTCGAAATTTAAAGTTGAATTCAATTAAATCGATGCACATTTTACCTCCAATTTGTTCAGTGGACTATTGCGTGGAGTGCGTGAACACATCGACTTCTAGTTTGAATGCGTATTATATCAGTATATTCACGACTAGAAAACGCGGGATTCGCGTTGTGAGATGAGCTTAGAAGTATGGAAATCTAGAATAAAAAGTATTTCATCAGATCAATCCACATATACGGATCTTGGATGACTTCAAATGTTCAAAAACCTTACCTGCAACTTGTTGATATTTATAGTGCTGCAACGTGTCGCATATACACTTTGAAAAACCATTTGCTCCCAATATTCAATTAAAAATGTATACTTTTATTGCGTTTCATTTGTTATTTGTCCTCTGATTGTTGTGAAAGTCACTAAAAATATCCGTCATTATGTTTTCTGTATTCAGTAAAAATTCTGAAGCTTTTGAAAATTTTCTACATTTTAAGTATTTTCCATCCGTGTTATTCTTATGAGGATTTCTCAAACTTTCCGAATTTTTTCCGGAAAAACCTTACGACCGGTTTCTCTGAAAAACAATTTTGACCTATTCTGGTATCACAGAAATATGTAGAAAAAGTTTCCAGTTGGTAGGTAGTTTTTCCTGACCTGTATGCCGCGTACAAAATAATAATAAAATAAAAAACCAAGCCCATTTTTTTCGGTATGTGAAATGGAATCTTTGCTACGCTCATCCGACAAGATTCTTCCTCAATGTAGCTTGGTCGACAATTCTATGTGACATTTGTTATGTTCTATGTACATCTCGTGATGAGGATCACGTCACTCGAATTAAAACGCTTGACGTGACGTTTCTAAACATGGCGCTACCACCCATGCCATTCAAGTGAACCATGCAAAACTTGTATCCCCTTTTAGAGTGTCCGGAATTGCCGACCCGCAGTCTCCGCCCCCTTGACGTAACAAATCATACCGTCCAATCAACAGGGCTGTTAGAACTGTAGTGGAATTCAAATATCCAATCGGGGTATCTCCAAATGACCACACATGAAATAGATCCAACTGGCCGAGTGGTAAAGCCACGCCTATTTCGAGCCGTCAATTTCACTCTCTTTTGTGAGAGTGAATATAGAACACTCTGAATACCTAAGAGCAATATAAAATACTCTGAATTGGTCTGAGAGTGAATATAATATACTAGTAATATCCGAAAGTGGATAAAACTTTTCCTGAATGGTTCTTGAGAGTTATTATACAAAGTTCTCAAATCTCAAACCTCAAATCCCCTCAAACCCACCCTCAAATTTTCCAAAATGAAACCAAATAACTCTCACTTTTGTAGAGTTATTGAAATAACTCTAAAATATCTGATATTTTTCATAAGGGGTGTGAGCACTTGCGCAGGAAAGTGATGAAGAGTCATGCTTTGATCTTTCATGATCAAAGTTACACTCCAGGGTTGGGTATTTACTTGTTGCAAAACTGTCTTGAATGTGTCTCGGTGAAATGTCCTGACTTGTGTCCTGACTTGTGTCCTGACTTGTGTCCTGACTTGTGTCCTGACTTGTGTCCTGACTTGTGTCCTGACTTGTGTCCTGACTTGTGTCCTGACTTGGTATTCCGATGTGTTTGATGTCGTTGCTGAGAGTGAAGAGGAGTCGATCGAACTAATTCGATCCATTCTATCTTGTATTAGAGCTATCGTACCAGAGCTGTGCAACGAACAATATACTGAAAACTAGAAAATGTGCTGTTACCTCGGTACAAATTATACTAGGCCTACTTTATTATATGTTGCATTACGCATTCAACTTGTAGTTGAAATTATATGTTCGACAACGTTTTAATGTATAAAAACGGTAAGCTTTTTTTTATTCTGTCTACATTGAAGCCTTCTTTGTGGAAGATATCTCGGACAAATAGGAAAATAACAGTACATTACTCGATCAAGAAAACGTCGAAGATCACAGTGATCTCTTTCACAGTATAATTTTAAAAAAATAACAACAACATTACCGAGACGCGTGGCCAAGTGGTACACTCTGAACCATCATTCGGGAGACCGGGGTTCGATTCCCGCCATGGTCGACCATCCTGACAGGGGTTTTTCGTGGTTTTCCTCTGTCGTTCAGGTCAATACTGGGATGGTTCCTTAATAACAGGCCACGACCGACTCCTTCCCACCATCCACAAACACCTAATAAAATAAACTTTCATCTCATCATGCCACCATCTCATTCATCATCCACCGACGCCAATAGATCGTAGCCATCAGTATAGTGGGTCGTTAAAACCCAATATTAAAAAAAAAAAACATTCGTATCTGTAATGTTTGTATACGACCTTCCCTGACAGTGAACACAGGTATTTCACAAGTTGATCTAGTATCAATGCAATAGTATATGATTATATCTCGCCGTATTTGCACCCTAATGCATGGCCGACCGTCAACAGATAGTTATACGGCGTGCGAAACGATCCCCCATGATATGGCGGTCAACATATCGACATGACACGAGCTCCGGCAACATATGACTCGTGGCTCCGACAGCAATGCTGAAGGTGGCGGCCGTGTGTTATTAGCAGCCATTAGCCGTCAGCATATGCGGTTATTGAATGCTTTATAGCATGGCAACTGTGTTTCAAACCTGTGATAAGCCCTGTACAACACGCACAATATCCATAAGCCGTCGGTTTGTAGCGCAGATAATGATGTAGGCACAGGTATATGGATGATGAAGAAAGATATCACCTTTGTAATTGTTTTGTTTTTCTTGATAATCATTTTGTTCCCTTGAATTGTCGACTGCAGATGATATAGGTTGGATTAGAGCTAAAGATTAGAGTAATATAAAGAATATTGTTAAAAGACAAAGCCCCATGGATACTTAGTCCAGTTAGACTGACTTACCAAACAAACAAATAAGCAAATAAATACGCAATTCATTGGATGAGCGAAGCGAAGACTCAATTTCGCCATACCCGAAAAAAAAGTTTTTTTTTTCACGCTCCACAGGTCAAACGAAAATTCAAAATCAAATGAAACTTGGCATACACAAGTGTCATTATCTAATTCGATACTGTATAGTTTTAAGGCGCAATCGGTTGAACCACTTCTGAGAAAACTCATTTTGAAGTTTTCAAAAATCCCATTAGAATAACCCAGAGGAAAATATTCGTGAAATAATTTTCATCCGAGACATTTCAAATTCTCAGGGAATTTCAATATACTAAATTAACACATTATTCCGAATTTTCACTCAAATCGGATCAGTCGTTTTGATGTAAAAAAATATATGATGTGATTTTTTCACATCACTTAAAGCTATTAAGATACCAATTAAATTCAAGCCACAGGTGTCACCTCTCAAATGTAAACGATTGAAACAAAGCCTTCTTTATTATCATAGAAATCAATCATGGAAAATAAGATGACAGTGATGTGATGGTTTGGATCTCAAGGTGTTTATATATATAATAATCAATCCAAAGATAAGTTGGTTGATATGTTCCAGCTCATCCATCAACGCGGAAACACATAACGCGTTTGCCTAGTGGTAATTATCATCACACTCTCCAGAGCTTCGAAACGGGAGGGTGAACTGTTGACCTTTTTGTTTTGCGTCTTAATACTACATCACGCACGATTGGTATGCCCAAAGAGTTGCCCCAGTGGATTGGTGCATATTTTCAACATGGGAGGAATAGGAGGTTAATACACCATAAGGAATCAGGAAAACAGCGTAACCCTTAACGGATCTCAAGTCAGACTCTCAATTAACATAATGGATATTCTCGCTTACAACTCTAATAATCTCCAGTCTACTTTCATCTTCTTCGTGAAAATAACCCTGATGAAAAAAAAACATTCTCTCTGTTTCTTTTCTTCTTCATTACCCCTTGTTTCCTGTGGGTTTGCTGGAATAAGCGCGCGAGTTGAACCTGGAGTGCTCGGTGTAATGAGTGGGATCACAGAGCTGGCTGCAGCAGGAGAGAAGCGACGGGAACGACTGGGGAAGAACCTGGAATGTGGAATAGGTGAACTATTGTTCCGAGTGGTTGAGCAACCAAGAGGTACTACAAATAATATCATGCAGATGAGCGATTAGTGGCGGTTGTTTTAGAGAGCAGGAATTGACAGTGGCGTAGCTTATTCTGAGACAGAATTCAGTTTTACAACGGGAACAGTTATGGATTTGAAATTATACACGTGCTAAATGCTACTGACAATCAAAGTTTGAAGATATTTTCATGATGTTCAATTTATCATGAATTATGTGTGCAAGCAGTTTATTCAAACGCTGCCGCTAAAACAGTTGCCACACGGACACAGTATAACAAAATATCTAAAGACAATGTTTTTTTGTTTTTTTAATAACATCGAAACTTGATACAAAATCATTGTTCCCCAATTAAGGCTATGGATGGAAGATAGGATCGTTTGGACGGGGCACCACAAGGGCGATCTTACCACCCCATTCTGATTATTTAAAACTAATGGTCTTCAACACCAGGACTGCGCTGTCTGTAACCATGATTTTTCGCCGTAGATAAAAGTATTTCAGTATAAACACACGAATGTTGATATCTTCCACTTTGAACTAAGTCCCTTGGGCAATGATCACTTCTTCTCCTTGACAGCAGATGTAAAGTTTATCATTATACTAAAGACAATATTAATGACAATGTATTATTTTTCAAGAAATGAGATAATTAAATATAAAAAAAATTAAAAGAGACATTATTTTCAATATTTTTCATGTGAATAACGATTGTAATGCATGATGTTTCCGATAATCGTATTCTTTTTATGTATTTTGGAATGTTCTTTGTTCAAAATACCGCGGAAGTCGATTTAGCGAAATATCAGTTTTTTGGTGTTAACGTTTGAACGGTATGAGATATCAAAATTCTAATACGCGAAAAACACAGATGATTATAATAGCTTCGAGATGATAGTTATAACTATCCAAGTCATGTCGCATAACTGTCAAGAGTAGACCTATACAGCTACACGATGTGTTTTTTTTAGCTGTATCCGCTTGACAGTTATGCGACGTGTCTTGAATAGTTATAATTCATATCATCTCGGAGCTATTATAATTATCTATGTTTCTCGCGTATTGAAATTTTGATATCTCGTATACCGTTCAAAAGTTATCAGCAAGAAACTGATATTCCGCTGAATCGACTCCCATGGTCTCTGAGAGATTCGAGGTTGTCTAGACAAATTGAAATTGGTTGCAAGCTGTGTTAACTTCTGGTTCACAGTCTGACAATGGGTTTCATTTCTCTCTCTATTGATCATGCAGCTGTCACAATTGTACAACTCTGGCTTCCAGATTCACTATTTGTAATCATTTCAACGAACCCAATCCCTCTTCACTCTGATTCGATATGCAAAACAGAAACTCAATTGACCATTGTAGATCGTCCGCCCTCGTGATGTCACAAAATATAAAAACCAATCGAGTGGACAGTGAAGCAGGGGAAAATAGGTAGTTTGCACGTGACGTCACATCCACAGCTGGTCTGACTGGCAGCCATTACGAGGTCAAATGTTTGACAGCTGTCAAAGTGGCTAATGTAATGTACTACGGTATTATGGACGTTACTGGTTTCTGTTTTCGATTTTATCAATTTAATAGTAATAATAATAACAAAATAACGAGAACATAAAACACTGTGTAATAGGTAGGCCCTACAAGAAACACCGTAATTATTGAATTTAGAGAACTCGCCTATTTGAAGTGACAGATTTATGATAATGGTATTCAAACCACGCGGTAAAATACATTTCAACACAATAGCAGTCTTGTTTTCACCTAATCATGGCGGCGGACGAGGTTGTTTGTGGCCGCAGGGGGTGCGCAGAAGGTGAAACGGGGGGAAGACGAAAGTCGTGCAAACACCCTATAGGGAAATAACCAATCAAGGTATCTAAAATTTCCCCTGCTTCGTATAAGTCACCCCATCTACAATAGTCAATTTCCTTTACTGGATGAAATTATTGTTTGTTTGATTGATTTTTCAATATGCCTATATAGTGTCTGCTCGCATTCAAAAACTTCAGTGTTACTCTGCACTATTCTCCCTCTGCACTAATAATGGATAGTGATTCAAGGGCACATCGAAAGGAACCAATTATGAGAATATTATGATTTAAAAAATGAGAGGAAATCGTATAGAAATAACGAAGTTGGAGAAAAGATTCTCTATATCAAACAAGATTGAAACTTTTACTCTATTCAATGACAGAATTGACTATTTATTTCTATACACTTGAAACCGCTTTCGTAAATAATGATACATTCTGTATCAATTCATACCCTCAGAATCATCTCTCGACAGCACGCTCGTCACGTTTCCAATGTTTGTTTCAATAATAATCATAATAATATGATAATTTAATGATAATAATATGATTTTTTTTTTTTTGCAATTGGTTTCTTTCCATAATTTTCTCACCAAAACGTAGTTCAAGCCTGGTTTACAATTAAAATATGGATTAGTCTGTATGAAATGGTAATTATGTTATAGTGTTATTATGACGTAGGTGGGTAACAATACCCTCTTATTTCGACTGTAGGTTCGCCAAAAGTTCACCGGAAGATCCGGTTCACCGCCACCTGAAGCATTATTTCACCTCTGAAGGTTCTCAGTGGCAGTGACAACAACTGTCA
>OZ023330.1:46182712-46190212 GCA_964007535.1 Brachyptera risi | reverse complement strand
CGTCGCTATACGACTAAGGCACCGTATTACAAGTCTAGTTAGCCTTCATCTGACAGTTTAAACTTGTTATCACCATGGTTACCTGTGGTATTTGTTTTCACCAACTCTCAGATAACTGCTAACTGGACTTGGTAATATCGGGCCTAAGGGAAATCACGAAAACCCCTGTCAGGATGGTCGACCATGGCGGGAATCGAACCCCGGTCTCCCGAATGACATCTGATGTCTCCTATGATTGGCTGGTCTCGTGTGCCTTGGCTCGTGTGTAGGATGATATCCGGTGTGGTGAAGTGATTGCTTCCGGTACTTCGACAGCCAATCAACGTGCGGCTAGCACAAGCTTAGTACCACATTCCACTCCTGACACCGTCATGCGAAAAATTAGACAAAAGTTCTCCTTCATATGAAACAAATCTACAGATTATTTGTTGTGACACATTTCAAAAACCAATGGGAGTCAATTTAGCGAAATATCAGTTTTTTGGTGATGACTTTTGAACGGTATGAGATATCAAAATTCTGATACAGATACTTCACAAATATTTTTGATACCTTCAAGAAGATATAAGTTATAACCATTTCACTTATATCGAATAATTGTCAAGCGTATATATACAGCTGAAATAACATATTTCCGTCGTATAGGCTACGCTTGGCAGTTATGCGACATGAGTTATATAATTGTATTTTATACCGTCTTGAATATTTCAAATGTCTGTGTTTCTTCCGTATCAGAATTTCGATATCTCATACCGTTCAGAAGTTATCACCAGAAACCTGATATATCAGTACATCGACTCCCATGGCCTCATAACGAGAGCGTGCCGTTGGACATGTTGGTACTTGCCGAGATGAAACACTTTGTTGGCAATGTTTCCCTTGCCTCCATCATCAGCTGTCGACACCAAGTCCGATTGTCAGTTGTCACCTTACGGAGGCGGCTAGAGAAACCTTGTCAACATTTGCTAACTATTTCAATCTTCAACAAGTACCCAGGGAATGCCCAAGGTCACGCTCTCGTTGCAATGTTAGTGGTACAATTGTAATATTATTCTGTCCAGTTCACACGAGGCATTGCAATGCCACCGCTGGAATGTTAGCCTTCCAATGCTGCCGTGTGAATCAACTTAACATTGACATTGGCGGGCTGAATGGCCAGTTCACACGAGACCTTGCAATGCCACCGCTGGAATGTTAGCCTTCCAATGCTGCCGTGTGAATCAACTTAACATTGACATTGGCGGGCTGAATGGCCAGTTCACACGAGACATTGCAATGCCACCGCTGAAATGTTAGCCTTCCAATGCTGCCGTGTGAATCAACTTAACATTGACATTGGCGGGCTGAATGGCCAGTTCACACGAGACATTGCAATGCCACCGCTGAAATGTTAGCCTTCCAATGCTGCCGTGTGAATTAACAAAACATTGACATTGGCGGGCTGAATGGCCAGTTCACACGAGACATTGCAATGCCACCGCTGGAATGTTAGCCTTCCAATGCTGCCGTGTGAATCAACTTAACATTGACATTGGCGGGCTGAATGGCCAGTTCACACGAGACATTGCAATGCCACCGCTGGAATGTTAGCCTTCCAATGCTGCCGTGTGAATCTTTCAACAAAACATTGACATTGGCCGGCTGAAAACATTCAGAGCTTGGTTCTAAAACTCGGCATTGCGGAACCACAGCCTTCCAAAGGTGACATTGCAATGCCTCTTGTGAACTAACCACTTCAGATCTATTGTATCACATTCTTCAGAACAATGCTGGTGATGTCCGGATATATCGCAGAAACAGTCTTCACTCACGGCTTGTTCCGGTCTTTTGAAAACTGAAAATCAAGGTCACAGACAGCGCAGTCCTGGTGTTAAAGTTAACTGATTTCCATCATCATTCTGTAACTGTAGAGTCTTTTGGTAATACAAAATATTATTATTATTATTATTAATATGAATAATTAAAATGGGGTGGTAAGATCACCCTTGTGATGCGCCGTCAGAATGATCCTAATTTCCCTCCGGAGTCATAATTGGGAAACAATGTTTTTGTATCAAGTCTCGATGTTATCACAAGAAAGAGGACAACATTGTGAGACGCCCGTTTATAGTTTGGAACTGATCTCCTTGTTCTTGTTCTCTGTACAACCGTTTCTTCCTAGGACGCCATCTCATCATCATAATACAGCTCTTTATCGACTGATTCTTCTTGCGAAATTAATTCCTAATCGATTAGATTCCCTTCTATGATTTGAATCGTTCGACATTCATTCGTTCGTGAAATCCAGCTCATTTAGAAGTGCTGTTTTGAAAAGTACCTGACATGAGGTTCATCATTAATCCCATTCTCTTGACAGCTTCAACGTTTTATTCTCAGAATGATGAAAAAATGTTACGGAACTTCATTGAAATGAATCAAACTTCAATATTTCTCTAACTGTTCTCATAAAAAATGCTACACAGTGCGTGAATACGTTAATACATTTGTTGCATATAGAGTTGTAGGCCTACGCCGTTTAACTTCCGTTTAAAAGAAAGCTTCATCCACAGTAAATTCAGTTTAATTGTCAGTGAAAACACGAGTCAACTATTTATTCTTCCTTTTTTCTAATTCTATTAGATTTGAAAAACAATTAACAAGTCAATGGTGTATTTGCTGATCCCATCCGTATGTGTAATGAAGCATCCCCCTCTGTCCACCATCGATAAACAAAGCACTTTCAGGACACGATAACATCCAGCTAAGCCTTGTTTAAACTTACTCGGTAAACACCAGTTTATAATGCTGATTCTCTTGATTAATTCAACTCCAGACGTATGCTAGCTGGCCGCTGCCGGCTGCGTGATGTAACGGCTAATCCTGTTTAATAGTAAGCTCTTTGGATAATCTATACGTGCTAGCGCGCTATCTAAGCTCTCTGGGCTGGGCACGGCACGGTGTAGCCCAGATGACCAGTCGAGCGCGTTGACATTAAGATTAAGAGCGAGCTTAAACAATTGCGATGTTCTATACACGACATTTTATATACGAATATCTAATGAATCTCTCCAATGGAATGGGTTCGGTAGAAACTACAGTCTGTATTTACTTGGAGCTCATATATTTATACTTATACAAGACGGCGTGAATGTGAAATAATGACATCATTTGAGACGACAGACGGAGGGAAATATTATATTGAAACAATTCCTGCTTGTGCGTATTTTGATACCATCAAAGCGATATATATATATATATATATATATATATATATATATATATATATATATATATATATATATATATATATATATATATATATATATATATATATATATAATATATATATATATATATATATTTATATATATATACATATATATATATATATATATATATATATATATATATATATATATATATATATATATATATATATGGACCCATATCAAACATACGCATTCACTTAATTATGTACAGTACATATTTATCATCGTTGTTCGTTGTATTAGACCTGATTTAATAGGCCTCCAGTTTTTCTTCTCATCATTCATTTCATGGGCAAATAAGAAGACCGTTCATTTCATGAACATTGATAAAAATAAGATGACTTCTCCATTTTAAACAAGTATGATTTTACCCTCAAGTGAACACATAGCAAAATAATTGAAATGTCCATTCAAAAAACATTCCAAAATAAAATATGTATTCACTCGATAAGTGGAGTACGGTGACATAAAAATCATACTCTGCATCCAATCATCTATTCGACAAAAGCTTCCATACTTTCTATCTCGATTAGTGTAGAACCGTATCGCGAGTAGGATTAATCGAAGCGTGCACAAGAAATAACTTGGATCAAATCACATTCCAAAAGACTGTCAATTATCTAAATGAAGAGTTAACGCGCTTCACCCGAGCTCAGTCCTGGTTTCATAAGTTTAACTTCAGTCTGGCATACGTAACAAAGTAAACAGGATCGGAGTGGTGATATTCCCATTGACTTTGTTATATGATTGGATGGAATACAGTACTGATACACGATCTCTGTTATTGACATGACGTCACAGCCCCGAGTGGCGCTTCGTGGAACAAGGAAGTGAACTAACTGGAACAAGGTTCGATGATCGGTAGCTGGTCGACCTGATTGTGCTATTGTCGTTGTCATTGCAGCAAGCTTCTCGAGTCATTATTTCAGATGTCTATAAATGACTGGTACAACATTGATTGTACTTGGTATGATATTTGATAACCATCATGTCAACATATTCCCACGATATAGTGATACCAACATACATTTATATATATATATATATATATATATATATATATATATATATATATATATATATATATATATATATATATATTCATATATATATCTATATATATATATATATATATATATATATATATATATATATATATATATATATATATATATATATATATTGGGTTTTAACGACGCACTATACTGATGGCTACGACCTATTGGCGTCGGTGGATGATGAATGAGATGGAAAGATGATGAGATGAGATGGTATTTTATTAGGTGTTTTGGATGGTGTGAAGAAGTCGGTCGTGGCCTGTTATTAAAGAACCATCCCAGTATCAACCTGAATGACAGAAGGTTAAGCCACGAAAAACCCCTGTCAGGATGGTTTACCATGGCGGGAATCGAACCCTGGTCTCCCGAATGACGGTTCAGTGTGTTTATTCCATATCATTACAATATATTACAATTTGTAAATCTTCAATAGAAGTGAAAAGTATGGAAATCGAATATTTAGAACATTCTACATATTTGGTAAAATGTCAACTTCTAATGATCTACTTTAGGCCCACTTGAATTTTCCAACATTAGATTTTTGAAAAGTGGATTTCTTCTCAAATTATTGAATATTTTTTTTCTGAAAAATATGAACGTTCTGAAATGTATAAAATTCTCGTGAAAAATCCCTGCTCTCACACTAATATAGACGATATTTGTTCTTTCTTGAGGTCAGTTAATAGTCAAAGGTTCCGATTGACTGTCGCGATTCAGCGGATCTTCTTGTGGACTAGTTATAGGCCTAGTCTGGAAAAACGCGGGATTTGCATTGTGAGATGAGCTTAGAAGTATGGAAATCCAGAATGCAAAATATAATGTCGTATCAATCCACATCTGCGGACCTTGGATTACTTCAAACGTTCAGGAACCTTACCTGCAACTTGTTGATATTCATTGTGCTGCAACCTGTCGCATATATACACTCTGCAAAACCAATTGATCCCAAGCTTCAATAAAATAGATACTTTTATTGCGTTTTCTTTGTTATTTTCCATCCGAATGTTGTGAAAGTCACTGAAAATATCTGTAATTATGTTTTCCATATTCAGTGAAAATTTTGAAGTCATTGAAAATATTCCACATTTCAAGTATTCACCATCCGTGGTATTCTTATGAGGATTTCTCAAACTTTCCGATTTTTCCTCGGAGAAACCTATTCCGACCGATTTTTTCGAAAAACAATCCCAACCTACTCTGGTATGACAGAAATATGTAGAAGATGTTTCATATCAATAAATATTTCTTCATGACCTGTATGCCACGTACAAAATGAAAAAAAAAACATAAAAACAAAGCCCATTTTTTTCGGTACGTGAAATGGAAATCTTCGCTACGCTCATCCAATAAGAGTGGCTATACGGTACCGGTGGCATTTTTGAACTCACAAAATCTATCATTTTTGTGCGAAACAAATTCAACTGCAGCTAACATTATCATTCTACTGAGCCGTGTATAGCATTGTTGATCGTGTATAGTTCAATATAGAAGCGACAGTTGCGCTACAAGCAAACAGAACGCTGGACTCAGATTCTGACCCGGAAATATTTCATTTTGAAGACGCGAGTTGGAACAACTTCTTTATATCGTGATGAAATGTGTTGGTACATCTCTCTATGTATAAGTATACGTCATTCCACTTCTAAAATTCATCGCATTCGATTAAAGATTTCACTTTCCTAGTTCTGGCATGGACCTGTATTATCTCACCGAGACACATTACTCCTGATGCAGCAGATAGCGACATATGCTCGTTCCAATCTCGGCTGCCATTTTAAACATTTATAAATATAATCCAGGCAAGGCATTCCATATAACCACTAATAGGCCTATATGTCGAATATGGCGGAAACTTCCCGGTTTGCAAAGTGGTGTGAAGCTACTGCCGAGACACAAATACGTACGCCGTGTTAACATTGAGTAACGGATCTCGGTAAAATATGTCCGTGGCGCTAGCAGTCGATGTCGCTTTTCCTTTCCTAATTGTCTTCACCGTGCATGTTTCAACTTTTAATTGACCCAACTTTAATATGCCAGCTTCAGATTAATTACTTTATGTCGATCACAGTGGCTGTCCCGTCGAGTTGACCGATTATGATAACTCAATTATACAAACCTCATTGATCAAAAGTCTTAATCTATTCACACATTCGCAATTAGAAATAAGTGATCTACAAAGCAGCCGCACGATATAGCGATAGAGCATCAATCATATACTGGTCAACATAAGTCTCTGATGGAGGAAAAGAATGGAGGAGGGATATGAACACGCGATATGCTATTGTCACGGTGACTTATGGATTACTATAGAAAAACAGCGAAATAGTTCGTGATGATGAATGAATGAGAGCACCATTACAAATGTATTCAAAATTTTGTCATTTCCTCGAGCATTTTATCACTCTCCCTCAAATAGGGTGAAATGATAATTGTGTTCTGGGTTTCTTCACCTTAAATTAACATGAAAACGCCTATCAACATATCGAGATGGCATATTTAATGACGATTTGCTGGTGGTAAGATCGCCCTTGTGGTGCCCCGTCCAGACGATCCCACTTTCATCCATAGCCTTAATTGGGGAACAATGATTCCGTATCAAGTTTCGATGTTATCATCAAGTTAATAACCAAAGATGATGACATTATCTTGGAGTTGATATAATTGTCTTATTCAAACACTGGTTCGTGAACACCGGAGAAATAGTGAAGATGATTTTCTTCTATTAGTTAAGGCATGCACCGTGGTTGTACGCCCTTGCGAGGCTACTTCACATCTCACAACCCATGAGTAAAACCTGCAGGGAACGGTCAAGACAGGACAAAAAGCGCCAATACAGGCCTTTAGCTTACAACACATGGTGGGTGAACTGTGGACCAATCAGTCTAATTCTTTCTTCAACAAAACAACAATGAGTATATCTGTGCCTCTTTGTTCATTAAAAATCATGATTCTATATCATATTACTCTGAAATAATCGTAAAACCAGTGAAAAACAGATGGAATAATGTTGATTTTTGACAATTGATTTTGAAAGGGTTGAAAACATACCACGAACTGAAGCTCTTCGAGCGAGCACGTATTAAATACTGGTGATCATTCAACCGAAAACTGTATGTTGATACGATGATTGGTTCTCCGTTGCCAACTTGGGCCCCGAACGTCTGCAATCAAGCCGGTGGACAACATGTAAAGAG
>OZ023330.1:46160212-46175212 GCA_964007535.1 Brachyptera risi | reverse complement strand
AAAAATACTAGTGATTCAATAGTTTTATTAGTAGTAAACTCAACAAGTATAGGCCTTAATCAATCTTGTAGGAATGACAACAATAAAAACAAATATTAATAATACATTTCATTTTAATATAGGCCTAAGAATACATGGATAAATTATCCAAGAAAGCTAATAATTCATGAGTCAGAAATTCTAAAAGCTCTAACAACATCTATTATCACATCCCAAAAAATATTCTTCAACACTGTAAAGTGATTTTTTTATTAAAAATTGTTTGAGGGTAATTTTGAAAGCCTGTAATGACGCGATTGATTTTATACACGCTGGAAGAGCGTTATATAACAATATACCCTGATATATTGATGTTGTATTGATTGTTATCCTCCGGAGTCGTGGACCAATCAAGGTTCATATACATCGTCCTGTGATCCACACTTGTGCTCCTTGTTTGCATTATGCATATTTTGTTTCTGACTATTGTATGATGTTATTATTATTAGTGTGGCTCGGAGCTGTCAATTGCACGGGGCGGCCGTTGTTGACATGTTTTGTACCTCGGTGTGTTTACGATGTCGGGGGGTGTGTTGCGGGGGGGAGAACAATGCCGGGCGTGTTGTATGCTGCTATTAACGAGGTATAAATGTGTCGTCTGCCCCCCTTCCCCCCCCCGCCCCCTTCCGCCCGCCTGCTCTTGCTGAGCTTTACGGCATATCTAAATTAGTTCTTCAAGTTTTCTGTCATTTTTTGGTTTTGTCGGATTCTTGGCGTGTATTATGGGGATATAGAACATTTAGTTAGTGTGATCCGGGAGGTGAGGGACATATCGGATCTGGTTTCGATCCCCGCCACCGTCCATTTTTATAGTTTTTTTTGTGGTTTCTCTATGTATAGTCTTAGATGATGCTGTGATGGTTCCTGCAATAAGCCCATAGCCCAATACTGCTATACTTCCCATCACCTATATAAGAGACCTTCATCTCACCATCTCATCATCAAATGTATCATTCATCCGACGCCAATAGATCCAAGTTATCATTACAGTGCGCCGTTAAAACCCCATACGTGAAAGAACGTTGGATTCTAGTACGTTGCTATTTGCTTTCTATATCCACCCATTAACTCTCCAATCACAACAAAATAATTATTAATTTATTTTAATGGCATTTTTTCCCATTCACAAGCAATAGTTTGAATATGTTGGACATGAATTAAAATAAGAATGAATGAATGAAATATCATTTGAGAAAATCGTTCGAATGTAGGATGTCCATTTATAAGAGCTGTGACAAAGAACATCGTTCCATATTATAAATACTATATCAGGTTTGTCATGTGGTGGGAAGGAAGCGGCCGAGGCCCGTATTGTAATAACCATCCCGGCCTCAGCCCAGACCACCGATGACACTACGAGAAACCCTTGTAACGATGGTCGGTTGTGGGGTTCGAACCCAGTCCGATATGGATGGCACGATGGAGAGAAATTCACTCGTCATTCATTGACACAAACGTCACTTCCAACTTGCTAATTTTTTTTGTTTTTTAATTGGGTTTTAACGACGCACTGTAATGATTACTAAGATCTATTGGCGTCGGATGAATGATTAATGAGATGATGGGATGATGAAGGTTTTTATATGTAGTGGGAAGGATAGTGGGAAGGAAGCGGTCGTGGCCTATATTGTGAGAACCATCCCGGCATTAGCCTAGACTACAGAGGGAAACCAACCCCTGTAAAGATGGACGGTGGCGGGGATCGAACCAGGTCCGATATGTCCCTTCACCTCCCGGATCACACGAAGCAAGTGCGCTAACCACTCAGCTACTGTGCCGGTAACTTGCTAATAATAAACACAACATATTATTATCCAATCGAACAAATCACATTGCTCTAATGAAGTGATGTATGCGACGTGGCTGACTGGAGGTTGTGAACATAGCGTGACTATCGGCTGTCGTCCACGAACACTTCCAACACATTATACCCAGATATTTGATTTCGACTCATTATTTTTCAACACGGTTCGTTCAAGCCAGTCCCAATTCCCTCCGTCCCTGTCATGATTACTCGATAACTCGTTTCATGCCTAATTGCCTGTTCCAATTTTATACCGAATTACGGTTTTCACCATAAAAGTTTTACTCTCTCTCTCTTTTCTGACGGCGATAACGAATTGATTTATTTGGCCGTCGGTGGCTCCGCGAAGTCTAAATGATGGTACAGTCAATTTAACACCACGCGAAACTACGTATAGAACAGATCGAGTGCCGAGATGTACCATCATATTTAGTCTGGTACCACCTCACATCTATGTCATAGGTTAACACGTGTATTGTATTTATTCGCATGGTCAAATGTTAGTCCATACTTCATACGATGTAACATACAGCAGCTCACCTATAATAATCGATTTATATATATATATATATATATATATATATATATATATATATATATATATATATATATATATATATATATATATATGGATATATATATATATATATATATATATATATTTCATATTATATATAAATATATATATATATATATATATATATATATATATATATATATATATATATATATATATATGTATATATATATATATATATATATATATATATATATATATATATATATACATATATATATATATACATATATATACATATATATATATATATATATATATATATATATATATATATATATACATATATATATATATATATATATATATATATATATATATATGTATATATATATATATATATATATATATATATATATATATATATATATATATATATATATATATATATGTATACATATATATATATATATATATATATATATATATATATATATATATATATATATATATATATATATGTATATATATATATATATATATATATATATATATATATATATATATATACATATATATATATATATATATATATATACATATATATATATATATATACATATATATATACATATATATATATATATATATATATATATATATATATATATATATATATATATTTATATATATTTATGTATATATATATATATATATATATATATATATATATATATATATATATATATATATATATATATGTATATATATATATATATATATATATATATATATATATATATATATATATATATATATATATATATATATATGTATATATATATATATATTTTTTCTCTCAATAACATCATCGAGACTAGATACAAAATCATTGTTTCTCAATTAAGGCTATGGATGAGGCTATGGTAGGATCGTTTAGACGGGGCACCACATGGACGATCTTATCACCCTATTAATGAAATGTATTTCCAAATTGAACTTCAGGATCACTTGAATTAAAATTCAATACTGTACTTCATTTGCCAATTTGATTTGTACAGTCTAAATATAGGTTATAGGATGAAATAATGCACGTCAGAAATATGATAAGAATCAAGATATTCGAAAAAATTGAAAAGCTTGGACCATCTGAAAATTGGAGTTCATTGGAACCTTATCGAAATCATTAGAACTCATTGTCATTCATCATTATTATTTTAAACATTATTATCATTATCATTATTGCTATTCATTAATGAATTTACTTGATATCATATAATGTTATAAGCCACATTCATAAGTTGGTAAGTTGTTAATTGTGAACTGCTGACCATTCGAATTTCTCGGAAGAGGGTTAAAGGAATAATTGAATGAATAAATAAATATGTATTGAACAATGTAATGAAAGTATTAAAAATCGTCAATCTATAGAAGAGTACATATTAAAATAACGAAAACTGCATCGAATAGTAATCCCAAGTGTCCTAACAAAATCATGAGGTATCACAGTGAACATATGTACATATTGTTGGCTCCTTTGAATTCTAGAATATTATTTAAAATGCGTGAACAATAAAAAATTCCTCTCTCTTACATTCGAAAATTTGTCTATACCTGGACTCAGGCTCAAGTCTCTGTGATGAGTAATTGTGAATATTAGTTCATGATGCTATTATTCAGTCCATTAGGCCCACATGATTTGAAGAGGTTTCCTTACTGCTTCTGTTAACATACTCAATTATATATACTGTCATCTTGTATGAAAATAGTACATGTACAAGTATTATACATGGTCAGTTATTATTTATTATGCATTACTGTTCCACCAAGAATCTTCATAGCGATGATAAATATGACTGCATTATTGCATAGAACGAGCATTAATCTGTAATATTACAATAGAAATGTAAGAACATTTCTTGGAATAGTTACAATTTTCAATTATCCAATAATGGTCATTTGATATATATATATATATATATATATATATATATATATATATATATATATATATATATATATATATATATATATATATATATATATATATATATATATATATATATATATATATATATATATATATATATATAGCATATAGTTTATTATTGGGTCTTCATTCTCATCTTTCCACAACGCTATTCTTCCGAGGTATATTGTGGGAAATGTGTTCTGGAGATTAATTATTGAGTGACCTCGCATGACCTGGGAACAGTGAGGTTTCTTTTGGTAGCTGATTGTTTTCACCGTTCCGAGCCAATGAATATAGGCCTATGGACCTTCCACGTACGCCAGCTTATATACTCACATCATACAGATTATAGAATGCAACCATTGCACAGTTGAATATTCGTTTAATTCATCACATATATGACGCAATAATCGAGTTAATGGATGTGTGTGCAATTGTCATAAATGTTGAATGCTACACAATAAGTAAATATGTGTATGTTTGTAAATATGTACACTGGGGAATTGTCGCATTATAGCAGGCGTATATGTGAAACATATAATTGATTATATAGCCCATCTATTTCTATGTTATCTACGGACCTATTTTAACTCTTGAATATATATGAAACGACACAAGGGTAATAACCAGCGTCAAAGCTGTTTTCACATTCGTTATTGTACATAATACATGGTTTTAATTCCACTAATAAAGTGCCTCCCTCCTCCTCCTCACAAGGTTTTCAAATACTAATTCTGTTTAGCATATTAATACTGGCAATGTTCAGTAATTCTCATCGCTTGTACGCTTCTGAACAGTCGTGTTTTCAGGTGGTTATGTTAATGCACGGCGAACATTGCATTTACATGCATATTCATGTGCATGTAGTTAGCATATTTAACCTTTTGATCGACTTTGTCAATGAAAAGCTGTTGTATTTTACAGGCAAAAACCACTTGTGAAGGGTACACACGTATAAAGGTAATTTGTCGACGTTTTTTTTGACCATGTTTGATTAACTGTAACGATTAGTCGAGTTAATATATCAGGGTGGCGGCTAACAACCGGAGTGAAGGACGACACTGACTTACAATATTGAATTGAAATTGGTTCAATTTTATCATCGATACTTGCTTTCGATTGTTGAGGCACATTGGAATATTTTCAATTCAATTCAATTTCAATTTATTCTCACACTTCTACATGCAAATGATAAACGAATGATGAATTTACTATCATCATAATATCATAATATAATATCGGACCTAACTATATATAATACATACAAATAATAATAATATATTTTGATAATAAAAATAAAAAAATATATAATTGCTATAGATATTACTTTTTAATCTATGTGTGAAGCTCACAAAGGAAATATATCATTGTGTCATCGGAGATTTCATAATTCGTGAACAGTGAGTCTTGCAAGACTATAATAGAGAGTGCACATTCGGATAAATGATTGAAGAATGAATGTGTAACCACGTTGGCCCCCCATACCTTTATATATTCATAATTACGATTGGGGTTTATCTATACAGTGTATACACCACAGCCTTCTTTATTCAAATCATTCATTTCTTATACTGCCCTTTCACTCGGGCTATTTGGACGGGTTCGCGCATATTTGCTCGCGCAGGCAAAAATGACGTCATGGTCTGGTATGTACTGCACCCTGGTATCTAAAGTTCCAACTTCGAACAATTGTCATTCTTTTCAACTGTCATTCTTGTCACAATATTCTGTCAATTTCTCGCGACGTTATTGAGGTTATGTCATATCTACATTTTGGCGAGGGCCTATAGGCTTACCCAGATTTAGACGTGAACGATATGTATGTTGACCCAAGCAATGAACATCATTCAAGAACTTGTCCCGGCGATATTCCGGATTCGTTATATTATTGAATAAAATCTTTCATATCATTTATCATCATAAACAAAGTTACAAGTTGGTGAACTCGCGAAGTCACGGCCTAATAGAATGCGTGCGTAATTTAAATTATCTTACGGAAATTCTCAAAGTTATTCGTATTTTCGCAGATATGACACTTCAAATAAACTGATTTACTTGAACATCTTTGGAAAGTGACGTCATGGTCTGGAAACAACGGCACCATAGGAGATTTTGTGAACTGAAATAATTGGACATCGGTTAACATGGGAAGCATACCCCGAGTGAAAGGGCAGTATCAGAGAAGAATGATTTGAATAAAGAAGGCTGTGGTATACACACAGTATAGGCATACAGGTAGTGGGAATAGAGTGAAATCCCCCAACGATATGTGTTGCACTATACCTGCATAATTACATGAGCGAATGCGAAGAACTCCATCCTTCTCTGATGGAGCTTTTTCTGTACACGTAAACTTATCCAACTTGGGTGCGGTATTACCAACGTGGGAGTAGCTCCAACTGGCAGATAAAAGTAGTTATCACCATGGTTACCTGTGATATTTGTTTTTACCAACTGTCAGATAGCTAACTGGACGTGGTAATACCGGACCTTAGAACTGTATAGTTTTGGGGTTTGAATCAGTGAGACCAGATTTGAGAAATACCATCTCAAAGTCTCTAGAAACCCCATATGATTGGCTGGGCAAGAAAATTTGAGGAGAGATATATTTCAAAAAAAAAGAATTCTCTGGGTTTGTACACATAAATGATACATATTATTACCAATTATTATTCAATTCTGACCAGCCGTTTTGAAGAAACTAATTCATTAGGGTGCACGCACGTAACAAACGACAAACAATCGTTACCATAGCAACACAGCGAACTGGTGGACTACCAAATATTCTCCAACTGGTGCACACTGTTGTCTGTCTCTTTCAACAATGGGTGACGTCAGTTGAGATTACCTTATAGGCTTCTGTCGTATGAACAAATAGATCGAATTGATAGCAGAATTATGTTGCTAAGATTCACTGCTTTCTAAATACAATATTTGCCCAGCAAAGAGGTATATTTTCATGCGTCAAAGTGTGCAGTTTTCAATGATACCAGAGTCGATAAAGTAGCAAAGTTAGAACTACTTCAACGACTCTGATTGTACCTTATTCAGATCTCGCTCATCATACAACGCATGTTGCATTTTCCCAGTAATATATATCAAAACTAATATATCAAGGTCTTTGAAAACCGTAGGTTATATATTAAGGTCTTTGATCAAAACAGTACAACAATTACCATGTCGTAGGTAATTCAAATCAGAATAAAATATAAAATATAAAATTTAAAATATAAAATATGAAATATGAAATATAAAATATAAAATATAAAATATGAAATATGAAATACAAAATATGAGATATAAAATTTAAAATATAATATATAAAATATAATATTTAAAATATAAAATATGAAATATAAAATATGAAATATGAAATATAAAATATGAAATATAAAATATAAAATATAAAATATGAAATATAAAATATAAAATATAATATATAAAATATAAAATATAAAATATAAAATGAATGAATATAAATATAAATACATATAATATTTAATAAATATGAAATATAATTGCCTAGAATAATTCCTAATCCAAGGTGTGTAAAGTTTTAAGGGTCTCATCCAGCATCATGTGTTATATTAGTTGATGGAGTTACTCGCAGAACAATGTTCCCGACTCGACGGCCGTACTAGGACTTCCGGGAGATTCAATTCAAGGAAACCTTAGTTAACATTAACAGAAACCGCTCTGCATTCAGTTCCGACAAACAGTAACCACCGAAACTATTACGCATCTTAATTCATATTGCCATTTCCTTTTTCTTGTTTTTTTAATACTTTTCCAAACGTTCCAAAGTTTCAACTGCAACCTTTATATGGTTTTCGGATGAACAAAGTCCATGAATTGGGATTAAAAACATTTTGTGGTTGTCTGAGGTCGAAGGCACGCTACTTTATAACTGGAGAAAATCGTGTATAATTAAATATCGCATTTCATTGTCAGAGTGATACCAGGGTTTCAATTAATCATGGAGAGTTTGCACGCGAGCCCACAACTCCCGAGAATATTGCAGAAGAACGCGTCATAAATATCCTTCAAAGATAGTATGTTGCCTGATCGAAACCCCCGGCGTTAGTGTTAACAGATACGACGGACGTCCGTCGGGAACCTTCAGTACGCGATGTTTGAGTTGTTATGCCACACGTTTCCACATGTTATCATTGTAGATAGCGCAGGGTTAACTGAGAGATGTGATGAGACGGGCGCTCGTCTCATATTGTCTTGTTCTTCTTGTTCTATGCTCTTCATTTATTTGTGTATTTATATTGGGTTTAACGACACACTGTACTGATTACTGAGATCTATTGGCGTTGGTGAATGATGAATGAGATGATGGGATGATGAGGTGAAAGGTTATTTTATTAGGTGTTTTTGAATAGTGGGAAGGATTCGGTCGTGGCCTGATGTTAAGGAACCATCCCAGTATTGACCTGAACGAAAGAGGGGAACCACGAAATACCCCTGTCAGGATGGTCGACCATGGCGGAAATCGAAACCCGGTCTCCTGAATGACGGTTCAGTTGATTAACCACTCGACCACACGTCTCAGTATGTCCATATTGTCAGGTGCTCACCTGTCAAATCTTTGAGGGAACATTGTAAGCCCCCAAACCGACAATATTGAATGTGTACCTTTTTTGATAGGGCCAATCTCATTCTCACAAACTATGAAAGCACACAATTTCACAGTATAGTTACATAAGACCTTTTTACAAATCCACTTTGAAAAGAAAAGATCATATGATATTTTTTCTCAAAAAACGTACAAAACTACTCCTTTTTGTCCTCATACAACAACTTTACTCTCGATCTAATGTCACATAGATATGCAGAAACATATCCACATGTGGTAGAAATTTTGAGTGATTATCTCCATTAGTTTCAGAGATCCAGGAACGGAAAATTGAAAAATGATATTTTACGAGATGCGCAAAGTGACGTGCACAAAATTTCACAGTAAATAAAGAAGACATTTTCACACATGTACTGGAAAAAATGTTTTGTTTTTTTTTAAGAAAATGTCCCAAGCAAAATACTACATTTTCAGGCATACAACAACTTTCACTATCGATGTTATTTCACATAAACCTAGATGCAAAAACATTTCCACAAAAATATGGCATATACTTATATCTACATGTGGTTTAAATGTGGAGTCATCAACTCTAATAGTTTGAGAAAATCAGGCACCGAAAATCGAAAAAATAATATTTCAGAATAACTACATTTGGAAATAATAGCACAAAAATGAATAGCACTGTAATTTGAGAAGTGGGCCCACAAAGTCACTGAATACAATTAATAATACAATCAGAACTTTCGGATAAATCGCTGATTTTTGCAGCAAACATCACACAATAAATCTGAAGGAAAAAACTATCAATATCCACTTAAGAGGCCGCAGGCGCTCGTATTTCACGCCGCAAACTCTCACGGCCGTAATTTTTGAGATAATAATATGATTGTTTTTGAATTCTGTTAATAATTGAAAAACGGAGGTTATCGTATTTACAGAATTTTGAACAAAAAATTTGTAATTTTTCAAATTCTCCAAATGGAAAATGAAAAAATTTCTAGTTAACGAAAACCTAGATACATATTTTTGAATACCGAAAAAAAATACGAAATTTGAAATATATCAAAAGTGTGAGCTAGGGAATTAACGGCGTTTACGAAAGTTCGGCGGGCTAGTCTATATAAGGTTGCGCCACGCACACCGTGGTTGCCATTTGACCTTGTGTCAAGCTAGTCTTGTGACGAACGCAATGGTAGCAGAAACGAAGTGTTCAAGTGGTGGGGGAAATGCTGACCGCGTGGAATCCTCCCCGCCGTAATACGCACGTGCTCGCTATCTTTCAGACATTTCGTCCTGACGTCTACTCTTCAGTGATTATAATTTAATTCTATGACTGACTGATCGTTCAATTTCTATATTATATTTTATTATTCATCATTTAGTGTAGTGAGCCTTCATATTGTCCTGATCAATGTGTGAAGTTCATAATTATAGCCTGTGAAGTGATTATTCTCATAATAAGTTGATTAATTATAGGCCTCCTCATTCTATAATAAATAGACTGTAATTTTTTCTTCGACTATATTACTGATGCAAATATGACACCTCGTAAGTTTCGAGGTCCTAAACGTCGACTAGAATTAAGTTCGCATAGGGCAAAAGCAAAAAGACTGAAAGGTAAACTGAGTCATCTTTCGAAATGGCGAGAAGCTAAACGTGCAGCAACGTAAGTGTCAATTAATATATTTGTATTAGAATATTCCTTTGTCAAGTCAACTTCTGTCAGCTATAATACGCCCTAATATTATAGTTTCCCTATAGTACGAGTGAACCAAAGCATATTCGTAACATTCAAATTATTATTTATATAATTATTACAGACGAGATACATTGTGCCCTGATATTGTCGACGACCAGGCAGGCGAATGTCAAACTGTTGCCGTCGATGTTGAAAAGAACCAAAGAGTTGTTTTAAATGATTCAATTCTTTCATCTTCTGGTTTTTTTGACATTGAAATAATATTGGAGAATGATCCTGACAAACCAATTGATAGCGACCTCTTGCAACCTTCAGCGCAGCCCAATAGGCCTGCGTAAGTTTTTTCTTTTGTTTCTTATCATAACTCTCATTATTATTATTATTATTATTTATTTATTATTTGTTATCATAGCCTATATAAGTGTTTTATTTTTTAAACATCTACTTCACAATATGGTTCCACTAGTTTCTGTTGTGTATGGACACTAGGCCCTATATCATTTGATGCCTTAGTATTTTGGTAGGCCTACAATTTTTTTTATCCATATGATATTCGAGATCTGATATATTGACTCAAGCTCACTTTCAACCAATTTATTTTTATTGCATATTGACAGGTCTGAAGATGATGCCTAACCGTATGATCTGACTTGATCGGGATAGTATAGTTGATTATCAATATCATTAGGGGCTGTCCATAAATGACGTTCACAATGTGGGGGGCGGGGCGGGGGTTCATCAAACAAGTGAAAGTGTGTGACAAGGGGGTGGGGCGTGGGGGGGGGGGGTATACACTCATGAGACATCAACATTTACACTTCATATTATTAATTTCTTTCAATTTCCGTTAAAATCAGTTGGCACCACGCTAATTTGAATGAAATTATATTTTAATGCAAAATTTAGGTAACTGTGAATAGTTTTCATGTTCATGATTGAACTTCTTTGTTCTTTGCTTAAACTATGAGTTTTGAGAGTTCAGTTTGGTCAAGTTATTGCTCTCACATGTAAATTGCTTTGGTTTAGAGGTCATATTTGTTGAAAATGTAGTGGAGGCCAGGCCTGAACATTACGATTTGTTGTAAAGCGACAGAAGTCGTCAGCGACAAGAATCTGTATGAATATCTGAAGGATGTGGTTCTGATCTAAGAGAGAGGAGAGGTAATCGAAAAATGAAAAGTATAAATTGAAAAGAAAAAAAAAGAAAGAAAAGTATAATATGAAATATTAAAAATGAAATATTAGGAATATGAAAACAAATAAAATGATAAGTACAAAGTGCCAGCTTCAAGCACATCAATAAATGTTGCTTTGAACCTTAGGTTCCTGGAGGCGTCTTGTTTTTCTAGTTTTGAAGGGGTAAACCCATTTAGAGGGTAGTGGAGATTCAATGTGTCTCTTAGGAATGTATCTTGTTTTCACGCGCTGATTGTACGGAATTATGGGTAACCCTTTAAGAATAACGCAGTGGTGAAAATGTTAGACATATTTCTTTCGAGATTTGAAAAAAATACTGTATCATATTACAGGAATGGTCAACATCATTACATAATTTCAGATAATTCAGGTCAGCAGTTTTGTACGAAAACGTAAATTGCATGTTTTACTTGTTTTCCTTCCACTCTATACAATAAATATACTCTCGCTCAGTAGCGTATCCAGGATTATATTTCGAGGGGGGGGGGGGGGCGAAACTCAAGTGTAAAATGGAATAAATTTTGTGAAAAATTGGCTATCCTCATGGCAGGGGCAGATCCAGGTCATGTTTATGGGGAGAGGTCGATTTCAGTTTGGAAAATAAAATGCTACATGAGAACAGCTGTGCAACGGCCCGTTATCGCGAAGCCGGTGACCCGAGGGTGGTAAGGGGGGAAGGCCCCATTCTGGCCCAGCAGGGATTTTTTGAAATGACACCTATTTTCCATACAATCCATCCATGTGCTTCAGATGAGGTTCAGATGATAAAATCATTTTAATTATGTAATACAAAAATGAAACAAATATTTGTAGCTGCAGGGTCGTTCCGGGTCATTTTAGCACCCCGGGCAAGCACTCAATTGTGCACCCTCAAAACTGAGTGTAGAGTGTGTATATCGATGATGAATACAATGAGGGAGCCATGCCCCGCAGGGACATTTCTGAGAAGTTCCTTTTTTAATACGATTCTATAGCTTTCAGGAACTACCCGAAATTTCTGGTATACAGGGATGATACAAACTGTACCAAAAATAAACTGTACTAAAAATTAACTGACCTAAAAATAGGCTGTACTAAAAATTGGCTCTACTGAAAACCAACTGATCTGAACTTCTATTTCTTGTACAGCCTGTACAGAAGGTAAAGTGAGAGATGTGGCTCCTCCCCTTCATAAATTGTTACCTCCTAGCCTCGAGGAATCAGTTTAGGTCAGTTGATTTTTAGTACAGTTGATTTTTAGTACAGTTGTTTTTCAGTACAGCCTATTTTTAGTACAGTTGATTTTTAGTACAGTTGGTTTGGAAGGTTTCAGTGCACCAGAAACCAACTGACCTAAACTTCTATACTTCTCGACACAAAGTTGAACTGAAGGATTTGGCTCCACCCCTTCATAAATTATGTTAAGGTCAGTCGATTTTCTGTATAGCCTAATTTTAGTACAGTGGATTTTTAGTACAGTTTTTTCAAGCTCACTAGGTCACTTTTCAGGTCAGTTGGTTTTTAGTACAGTTTGTCGGTTTTTATTCAAGGTCGGTTAGTTTTTAGATATGGAGCCTATTTTTAGTACAATGGAATTTTAGTACAGTTTTTCAAGCACAATTGGTCGTGCTTCAGAAAACTGTTCTAAAAATCCACTGTACTAAAAATAGGCTCGATCCATAAACTAACCGACCTTGAATAAACTGTACTGAAAACGAACAGACCCGAAAACTGAAGCCTATTTTTAGTACAGTTTGTCAGTGTTTGGTTTTTAGTAGATTGTCGTTTTTTTTTTTTTTATTCTACCGGCTAGTAGCGTATAGTCTGTCTTGCGGCAGTTTGACCAAGTCCCGAGTAGAGCTAGAGCGAAGGAAGATTACAAAGACTTTGGTCTCGACCCTCCAGGTAGTTTCTAGCCAGCTTTTCTAAGGCTGACAAACAATGACTTTCAGTATCACTTTCAACATCATGGCCATCAAATACCTGGGATTGGATAAATGAAATTATTCATTTAAAAAAAAAAATTGTTCTGATTTTTCCTGTTAGAACTGATGAGAAAATATGTTTACTTTCATCCATCGGAAATGAGAGGGTATAACTATTTCGTGCATACATTTAATTGGCAAAGAAGATGAAAATATATATTCTGTCAGTGCAACACTTGCCCAGTTTCTTTTGATTTTTTTTCTGAATACACTATTTGTTGTCAATGTAGTGAGTTTATGAATTGTTTTATTGTAAAACAATAGTGAAATCGAACGCATTATACTCATTTTTGTAATTGGACATCGAATAGAGAAATATTTTTCAACTTGTAACCACATTTCTTTCTCCCTGTTTTTGTGTGGATAATTATTACTATAAATGAAAACGCAAAACATGCACATGCGTTCTAAAATGAGCAAGACATGTATATGGAATGCACTCAATTCAAGTAGTATACGCAACTTGATATTAGCATTCATCGAGCCTTCCATATTCATTCATATCATTTCATTCTTCAAACTCAAAACCTTCGTTAATAATTGAACCTCTTGATTGCCATTCACAATTTTCAATTGGATATCTGACATTTTTCACCCTAATAATTTTATAATTCTAAATAATCATTTCAAATCTGGTCAAAACATGAACCAGAATGATATCAAAAAATCTGTGAGAATTTCATTCCAATGGGTTGAAATTGAAAACATCAAACATTCCACCAATTACTGCACTGTACTTTTGGGATAAATTTTCAGAAATATTCACGATGAACCTGTTCAACCGAGTCTGCTCAAACACAATCCCAACCTATTCTGTTGTGATACCAAGGTTCAGAAAAAGTTTAAAATTATTCGGAATTTTTGTCTGACTTGTATGCCAATTGTCAGGTTTCATGGGATAACGAAAACTATAACTTATGAGGTATAAGATTGAAATTATATGAATGATTGATTTATATAAGGAAGGCTTGATAAATTTCAAAATAAAAATGTGTAATTATCCAAACGATCCTATCTTTCATCCATAGCCTTAATTGGGGAACAATAAATTTGTTTCAAGTTTAGATGTTATTAAAAAAAAAAGGAAATACGACTGTCGAGTACATTTCATAGGGATGTCTCGCTCATTTTAAAATTTCGCACATTTTGTGCGTTTTCCTAGTATGAGGAAGTGTGTGTGCTCATCGCAGTGGATGAGCTTTAATGAGCCAATGAGATATGAA
>OZ023330.1:46123681-46160012 GCA_964007535.1 Brachyptera risi | reverse complement strand
GATACATATCACAGAAACAGTCATAATGTGTTCCGGACGTTCAGAAACTGAAAGACTTTTATCTAATAACAATGTGGTGGTAAGATCGCCCTTGTGGTGTCCCGTTCAAACGATCCCATCTTTCATCCACAGCCTCAATTGGGGAACAATGATTTTATATCAAGTTTCGATGTAATTAAAAAAAATAAAAAATTATTATTTGTATTTTTGTCCGATGATATATTATTTTATCGCTGAATTTTATATCTGGATATAAGTGATTTGTGTGATTGAATTGTATTTCATAGAGATAATTGAGCTGGATCCCAGAGGTCAATCACGTGACATGTACAGCTGACAAATGAAGTTGTTAATCTGCACGACGACATTAAACATGCCTGATGTATAGGCGTTTCTTGATGATCACTGTTTGCTTAACGACCCCACCAACAGCTGGGTTGTACGGTGGTACGACTAGGCATGTGATTATGAAACTATGATATGATGATATGAGAGAATAGGTTTACGAAAACCCGTGCCTTATGCGGGACTCGAACCCATGCTCAACGGTGACTCGAGTGTATGAAGCGGTGCCTAAGCTGGCTGAGCCACGGAGGGAAGCTAGGCTAACATGTTTACTTTCTCTTTCGATACCACGGATAGTAACTAACGTATAGAGTGTAATAAGCGCTATTTAGATTATTGTGAATGTATGTTGATATTTATCACTTGTCATTATTTGCTGAATATCAGTAACGGCGTCACCAGTCTCCTTAGGGCAAAACGTTTCCACCAGGGTGATTATTGGTTAGAATATTGTTAATGTTATTATGGGTCGACAATATTTCATAAAGTACTTCTCTTCTCGTTTGCACAACAATACGTTCATCCAGAAAGCCACTACGATCGTTTATGCTTTAGTTGACACTGAAAATGGCCACAAAACATGCATCTCGCGTTACATACACGATTTGATTAATTTCTGTGATATTTCACTGTGTATGGTGTCGATGTGTTTTTAAAACAACTGCCTTGAGTTGAACTGAAAATAAAAAGTTCGACCATATGCGCTCGGTATACAAGACCAGTGAAAGTCACGTCATTGGTTGTAAATCAAGGTGACAGAAACTAGTTTTCGTTTCGAAACGGTGTATAGGCATGCTCAGAAAATGTAGTTAATCTGATTTAGGAAGCACTACTCAACCAATGTATCAACCATCATCTTCATGCTAACTATCCACCGGTTTTCGTGTATGTAATTGCTTGGCGTATTCTCCAGCTAATTTACCAACATTTTCTCGAAACTATCAACTTTTTTCTCTCATATACAATTTTTGATATAGTATTCCTATGACTATCAATAACGTAACGGGATAAGCAACATGGCGTAAGTCCTATCCTTTCAACATTAGGCCGTTTTCACCATGATGGAATCAGCGCTTTCCTGTACATTTCTGAGATTCGCAATTTCAAATCAAATCGTACGTATTAGGCTCGTATTTCAGTGTATAGTACATAGTTGTACAATTGCATTGTTTCTGATCTTTCTCGTAGATGATGAGTAATTATCCAGTTATCAAATGGTAAATATAGCAGTAGGGCTCTTGACTAGGGGACTAAATGCTTTTACAGACGTATTTTAAATTTGGATTGGCCAATTAAAATGAAATTTATTCCAATATTGCTTGATGCAGTTGAGAAGAGCTTAATTCACAGATTTCATTACATCTATTACTTGTATAAATCAACACACAATAATACCAGCAAATCATCATAACATTTGTGAGGCGGCATCCCTTTGATATACGCATGGTGCGAAAGGAAAGCGCCATGTTGCTCATCCCGTTACGTTATTGATAGTTATAGAGTATTCCAACATGTATACATCGGTAAGTGACAAAAAACTGATACTTCTCTGTGGATGTGTACTCCTTGGACATGTTTCCTCGATTGGGTACTCCAGTTTGCTCCTCAAGCTGTCGCCTTCTTGTGAGTTGACTGAATTCTGTCACTCACGCTTAACTTCATCAAGCTTGCATTATTTCGAATCGCACGGCTGAGGTCAAGCATGTCGCTTTGAATGAGCGGATTGTTGATGCGGTTCAACTGAGCGTCGACGATCGAGCTAGTTATGACGCGATGAAGAAATATATTCCGTTTTATGTTCTCTATATAAATATACATACCGTTCTCCTTTATTCAAAAAAATAAGGAAAATATAATTCGAAAATGATCAAAGAAACAACTGAGAAGAAAGAAAAAATATTCAAATTTCTGAAAAACAAAGTAAAACAAGAAAAGCGAAAAATCGAAGGATTTCAATCCAGAATATTAAAACTATTTGTATGGACTTGTGAATGATTTGTATACACCTAACTTTCGAGTTGTTGAAATTCTGTTCTTTTCTGAGGACAATTTCCTTATCGACATTAGTCTTGTTTTTTGAAAGAATGACTCATGTTGTATGATAATAATAATGCTGACGTGCATATGCCTATATGCCTACATGGTGCCTATATGCCTACATAGTGCCTATATGCCTACATAGTAGCCTACTGGGCGAAGATTCACAAAGAGTCCCATCCTTAGAACGTCCCAACTTGGGACCATTTTACTGAGTCAGGACCAATTTTGGTCATAACTCAGTAAAATGGTCCTAGCTTGAAACCAATATTCGTCCTAACTCAGTAAAATAGTCTCAACTTGAGACCAATATTGGTCCTAACTCAGTAAAATGGTCCTAGCTTGAAACCAATATTCGTCCCAACTCAGTAAAATAGTCCCAACTTAAGACTAATATTGGTCCTGACTCAGTAAAATAGTCCCAACTTGAGACCAATATTGGTCCTAACTCAGTAAAATGGTCCTAGCTTGAAACCAATATTCGTCCTAACTCAGTAAAATAGTCCCAACTTAAGACTAATATTGGTCCTAACTCAGTAAAATAGTCCCAACTTGAGACCAATATTGGTCCTAACTCAGTAAAATGGTCCTAGCTTGAAACCAATATTCGTCCTAACTCAGTAAAATAGTCCCAACTTGAGGATAATATTGGTCCTAACTCAGTAAAATAGTCCAAACTTGAGACCAATATTGGTCCTAACTCAGTGAAATAGTCCCAACTTGAGACCAATATTGGTCCTAACTCAGTGAAATAATCCCAACTTGAGACCAATATTCGTGCTAACTCAGTGAAATGGTCCCAACTTGAGACCAATATTCGTGCTAACTCAGTGAAATGGTCCCAACTTGAGACCAATATTGGTCCTAACTCAGTGAAATAGTCCCAACTTGAGACCAATATTCGTCCCAACTCAGTGAAATAGTCCCAACTTGAGACCATTATTCGTGCTAACTCAGTGAAATGGTCCCAACTTGAGACCAATATTCGTCCTAACTCAGTGAAATGGTCCCAACTTGAGACCATTATTCGTGCTAACTCAGTGAAATGGTCCCAACTTGAGATCAATATTGGTCCTAACTCAGTGAAATAGTCCCAACTTGAGACCAATATTCGTCCTAACTCAGTGAAATAGTCCCAACTTGAGACCATTATTCGTGCTAACTCAGTGAAATGGTCCCAACTTGAGATCAATATTGGTCCTAACTCAGTGAAATAGTCCCAACTTGAGACCAATATTCGTCCTAACTCAGTGAAATGGTCCCAACTTGAGACCAATATTCGTGCTAACTCAGTGAAATGGTCACAACTTGAGACCAATATTCGTGCTAACTCAGTGAAATGGTCCCAACTTGAGACCAATATTCGTCCTAACTCAGTGAAATGGTCCCAACTTGAGACCAATATTCGTCCTAACTCAGTGAAATGGTCCCAACTTGAGACCAATATTCGTCCTAACTCAGTGAAATGGTCCCAACTTGAGACCAATATTCGTGCTAACTCAGTGAAATAGTCCCAACTTGAGACCAATATTCGTGCTAACTCAGTGAAATAGTCCCAACTTGAGACCAATATTCGTCCTAACTCAGTAAAATGGTCCTAGCTTGAAACCAATATTCGTCCTAACTCAGTGAAATAGTCCCAACTTGAGACCATTATTCGTGCTAACTCAGTGAAATGGTCCCAACTTGAGATCAATATTGGTCCTAACTCAGTGAAATAGTCCCAACTTGAGACCAATATTCGTCCTAACTCAGTGAAATAGTCCCAACTTGAGACCATTATTCGTGCTAACTCAGTGAAATGGTCCCAACTTGAGATCAATATTGGTCCTAACTCAGTAAAATAGTCCCAACTTGAGACCAATATTCGTGCTAACTCAGTGAAATAGTCCCAACTTGACATCAATATTGGTCCTAACTCAGTGAAATAGTCCCAACTTGAGACCAATATTCGTCCTTACTCAGTGAAATGGTCCCAACTTGAGACCAATATTCGTGCTAACTCAGTGAAATGGTCCCAACTTGAGACCAATATTCGTCCTAACTCAGTGAAATGGTCCCAACTTGAGACCAATATTCGTCCTAACTCAGTGAAATGGTCCCAACTTGAGACCAATATTCGTCCTAACTCAGTGAAATGGTCCCAACTTGAGACCAATATTCGTCCTAACTCAGTGAAATGGTCCCAACTTGAGACCAATATTCGTGCTAACTCAGTGAAATGGTCCCAACTTGAGACCAATATTCGTGCTAACTCAGTGAAATAGTCCCAACTTGAGACCAATATTCGTCCTAACTCAGTAAAATGGTCCTAGCTTGAAACCAATATTCGTCCTAACTCAGTAAAATAGTCCCAACTTAAGACTAATATTGGTCCTAACTCAGTAAAATAGTCCCAACTTGAGACCAATATTGGTCCTAACTCAGTAAAATGGTCCTAGCTTGAAACCAATATTCGTCCTAACTCAGTAAAATAGTCCCAACTTGAGGATAATATTGGTCCTAACTCAGTAAAATAGTCCCAACTTGAGACCAATATTGGTCCTGACTCAGTGAAATAGTCCCAACTTGAGACCAATATTGGTCCTAACTCAGTGAAATGGTCTCAACTTGAGACCAATATTGGTCATAACGCAGTGAAATAATCCCAACTTGAGACCAATATTGGTCCTAACTCAGTGAAATGGTCCCAACTTGAGACCAATATTCGTGCTAACTCAGTGAAATGGTCCCAACTTGAGACCAATATTGGTCCTAACTCAGTGAAATGGTCCCAACTTGAGATCAATATTCGTTCTGACTCAGTGAAATAGTCCCAACTTGAGACCATTATTCGTGCTAACTCAGTGAAATGGTCCCAACTTGAGACCATTATTCGTGCTAACTCAGTGAAATGGTCCCAACTTGAGACCAATATTGGTCCTAACTCAGTGAAATAGTCCCAACTCGAGACCAATATTCGTCCTAACTCAGTGGAATAGTCCCAACTTGAGACCAATATTCGTCCCAACTCAGTGAAATGGTCCCAACTTGAGACCAATATTCGTCCTAACTCAGTGAAATGGTCCCAACTTGAGACCAATATTCGTGCTAACTCAGTGAAATGGTCCCAACTTGAGACCAATATTCGTGCTAACTCAGTGAAATAGTCCCAACTTGAGACCAATATTCGTCCTAACTCAGTGAAATGGTCCCAACTTGAGACCAATATTCGTCCTAACTCAGTGAAATGGTCCCAACTTGAGACCAATATTGGTCCTAACTCAGTGAAATAGTCCCAACTTGAGACCAATATTCGTCCTAACTCAGTGAAATAGTCCCAACTTGAGACCAATATTCGTCCTAACTCAGTGAAATGGTCTTAACTTGAGACCAATATTCGTCCTAACTCAGTGAAATGGTCCCAACTTGAGACCAATATTGGTCCTAACTCAGTGAAATAGTCCCAACTTGAGACCAATATTCGTCCTAACTCAGTGAAATAGTCTCAACTTGAGACCAATATTCGTCCTAACTCAGTGAAATGGTCCCAACTTGAGACCAATATTCGTCCTAACTCAGTGAAATGTCCCAGCTTGAGACCAATATTCGTGCTAACTCAGTGAAATGGTCCCAACTTGAGACCAATATTCGTGCCAACTCAGTGAAATGGTCCCAACTTGAGACCAATATTCGTCCTAACTCAGTGAAATGGTCCCAACTTGAGACCAATATTGGTCCTAACTCAGTAAAATAGTCCCAACTTGGACCATTATTCGTCCTAACTCAGTGAAATAGATCCAACTTGAGACCAATATTGGTCCCAACTCGGTAAAATAGTCCCAACTTGAGACCAATATTGGTCCTAACTCAGTGAAATAGTCCCAACTTGAGACCAATATTGGTCCTGACTCAATAAAATGGTCCTAGCTTGAGACGTCCCAAAGGTAGGACTCTTCGTGAATCCGAGCCAGGATCCTTAATGTCGATATTTATGAAATGTGGAATGAAGACAATTTTCGCACTGTGAATGAGTGGGAAAGTTATCTCACCTCATTCCACAAACTACAACTGACATCTCGTGAATCTCGAGAATAAGGGCTCAGATGTATCAGCAAACAATATCGGCGAATTTAATAGGTGTATAGTCATCACGGCCACCCTAGGTCCAGAAGTGGGCTAGGTCTACAAGTGGGCTAGGTCTACAAGTGGGCAAAATCAATTAATATTAATTCATTCAACTTTGTCAGGTCGTTATGATACCTTGCTTGAGCTGATGTGAATAAATAATCAGTTTTGCATCGAAGCATTATTTAGCGAGCTTCGAAACCTTGACTGAGTGTGCAATCAATCGGCATGAATGGATATTCATGAAATATTAATGATTCAGCGAAGTTGTTTCCAAGCGTAAGTCATTAGTGGAATCATTCCATATTCAGTACTCTTTAGGAATCAATTACACGTCGTTAGAAAATACTGAATGTCAAAGACGTATTTGTACCTCACTCCAAGATGAACCCACCTGTACACGACCAATCGGAAATTCCTGTACAGTTCTATTAATCTGCTGTCGATATATTTGTTTTTGTTCATGCAGAATTTGTATTACATTGTACGTGCCACATTTAATCAATCAATGTTTAATGAGGCTCAGTTGACAATTTAGGAATTTTTTTATTTTTTTATTGGGAAAACAAAAGTTAGAAACATTACAATTAACAAAATTCATATCGCTTTATCCACAAAGCCTTATAAGGGCTTGACTGTGGTGATAACATAAATAAAATATCTCTATAAAAACACACACAAAATTAGTTAAAAAACAGGGGGAAAAAAGTGCAACCTGAAATTACGAAAGAAAACGAAACATGTGCAAAGTTAATCAATTGAAGAAAGAAGTAAGCACCCAATGAATCACTGAGAAAAATGCTTGTGCAAAAACCAGAAATTCACACTTGCGCATTTAAGATGGGATAACATAGAGAGAAAAAACAGTTACTAGAAAAAGCATACAACGAAAAGATTCAACCTTTTGTTCTGAAATTGCATCACTCAAAAATCATAATTCAAGTATATATACATGATTAAAACTAAATCAAACCAATACTCATGATTGGACGAACCTTCTTTCATTACAATAATACATACCCATAGGGTGGATATAGTTAATATAGTTATTATAGTTATATATAGTTGATTAGTGAATATGGAATAGTGCTTATTGTATAGTGTTTAGCGAATTGTGCGATGGCGTTTCGGTGTAGGCCTACTGTTTAAAGTGTTAAAATACGGTATAGTTGTTATGGTGTACGCCATAAGAAATGAAAATGAAAATAATCATATTCTCATGACTATATTTTCTTATAACTCTTATGAAAAGCCTAATTCGGAGCAGTCACAAAATGTGTGGCGCCCACTACTGTAGTCAAACGAATACTCTGTCTGTGTCGAGCGGCTAGAGCCAGGGCTGTCATATATCTGTGCTATCAATAATGAAAACAGTTGATAAGCAAACTAATTATGTAGTAGAGAGTGTATTAAAAAAAATGAAATATTGAATATCAATCATCAACCGGAGTTTTCATGACCAAATAAAAAAATTTATATCTATTTCCAAAGAAAAGTTTACATTCAGGTTGCATGTAGGCTATCACACACAATAATAGCATACAATATCAAGATTATTGAATTATTGAAGCGAGGCACAATTCACAATTTCTTTGTAAAATTTTGTAAAAAATTCAGACTCAACAACAAATTCATTTAAAGCATAGTTTCACTCGCCCTTCGAGGATCCCTACAAATTTTACGACATCATCTTTATAGTCTTCAGCTTTGATTTCCAATTTTGTTTTCATTGCATACTATTTTTCTTTTTTCCCCTTTTCTAATTTCTGTATGATTTCGTCATCATTATTTCTTTTGTCTACATTTTCTTATTCAAACCCAGTCAAATTATATTCATTTTGTTATTCTCTAAAATGTTGTTATCGATAATTTTCTTTATATTTCAATTAATTGATTCTTATTCTGTGTTTTTGCAATCGTATAATGTAAGACAGAGTCTTGAATGAAGATATATATATATATTGAGATTCAACTTGGACTGCATGGGTTAACTTAATTCTATGTTCTGCGTTTTTTAACTGTTGCTTGAAGAGGTAAGTTATTTGTTGATGGATCGAAAGACGTGATCAAAGTGTTACACTAATCCATATTTGCCATCATTCTTTCTTTTGGTCTATCTCTGATCATTCACGCATGGTATAACAAGTACTTGTCTTCCATTAATGAGTTAAAGTAATGATAATAATAATGTACTCCAAGTAAATTCCAAGCCTCGCGTGCCTCAATCATGTTCTGAGCTGAAGAAGGGATGACGTCTCATTCAATTATTCATTCTGAATTGTCTGACGTCAAATGAAAATCCCAACTATCAATTATATTTTCTCAAGTTCCTTATTTCAGGCGTGGTGGAGTCTTTTAATCACGCGATCTCGTATGCAATTATTATTAAATACATTGATATTTATTGATTCTATCATAAAGAATCATGAAGTATGAAACTAGAACGGGATTTTCTTGCAATATGAATATTATAGTGGGCGTTTGTAGAACTAAGATGTGAAATGATTCGATAATGATGTAGAATGTACTGCGAATATGAATATATTTTGTTGAAAGATAAAGAACAAAACAATATTTACAGAAATAGCGATACGTCAGATTTAATTGATACATGAGTGGATGAAAAACTTCAAGGAAACAAGGAAATAAAGTGTTCGATTCGTATAAATAGCATGTTATTCGATGCGCCTGTATTGTAAATATTGTGAAAAGATATCAAACATGTACAAATTCAAATGAAATACTTTTAGCAGTCACAGTACTATAATCCTTCATACTTTCACTGTATGATGTCGTACAAACAAAGTAAGATAAAATTGGCATTTTAGTGTTGAAAAAAATGAAATTTCTTGTTAAAAGTTTTGTCTGTTTTCAACAATTAACATTGTAATTATTTTGTTTTTAAATAATGCAACAATGTGAACAAATTGCACATCTAACTAAATTAAAACCAACTTGAATCAAAAGGGAAAAGTGTGAAAATGTCAAAATTGTAGATTTTTCAGTGCAAGGTATACAAATATCTTAATGTGTCTAGATTCCCAAGTCCAGACATTTGGAGCTGGAACAACAGAGATTTGTGCAAGAGATTAGTCAAAGAAGGTCTTGTAAATGACTTGTAACCGAGGGGTCAACAACTTGACATTTTAGTGTACACCTGATTTTTATTTTTCGATTTTTCTTGATTTTTTATTTTCCTCATTTTTTCGATTTTTTTCATTCTTTCTGTTGATTTTTTTTTCATTTTTCGTAATTTTTTTCATTTTCCATGATTTCCCTTCATTTTTGTGATTTTTCTCGATTCCTTTGATTTTTCGTGATATCTTTATTTTTCGTGATTCTTGTGATTTTTTCCGATTTTTTTCATCTTTCACGATTTTTCCTCGATAATTGTGATTTTCGTGACTTCTTTCTATTTTTTTATTTTTCGTGATTTTTCGAGATTTTTTGTGATTTTTACAAGATATTTGTGAATTTTCTGGATTTTCCTCATTTTTCGCGATTTTTTTTGTTTTTCGTGTTTCTTTTCATTTTTTGGAATTTCCTCTATTTTTTCCATTTTTTGTGATATTTTGGATTTTTCGTGATTTTTCGATTTTCTTATTTTTTTTCATTTCATGTGATTTTTTCAATTTTTCGTGATTCTTTTCATTTCTTGCGATTTTTTCATTTGTTGAGATTTTTTGTGATTTTTCAGATTTTCCGTGATTTTTTTTATTTTTCTTGAATTTTATTTTTTTCATTTCTCGTTATTTTTTTAATTTTTTTTTAAAGTGTACACCTGATTGTTTTAGTTGTTAACCCCTCGCTTGTAACCATAATAACAGTGGTGGTATCGTCGTTTTCTGACCTCTTGGGCCTCTTGAGATTTACAATCGTGGACGAAAGACGGACTGACGTTATCCGCTAATCATTTCAAAATTGAACTTGAAAAAAAGAGATTCATCACGTATAGGTATATAGCATTCTAATTCAAACAAATATTGAATCAATTACCAAACAGATTTAGTATGAATAAACTGAGCCGAGTGACCGAGTGGTTAATATATACTGAACCGTCATCCCATAGACCGAGGTTCGATTCCCGCCATGGTCAACCATCCTGACAGGGGTTTTTCGTGGTTTACCTCTGTCATTCAACTCAATACTGGGATGGTGGTCCCTTAACAACAGATCACGACCGACTCCTTTCAACTATCCAAAATCACTCAATAAAATAACCTCGCATCCCATTATCTCATTCACCATTCACCGACGCCAATAAATGGCATTTATCAGTAGGCCTACAGTGCGTCGCTAAACCCAATATGAATAAAGTAGTATGAATAAATAGATTTGTAACTATATATATTAACCTAATATATGAGTTTTTATTGACTCACGCTCCCGCGAATAAAAAAAATCAGTGATGAAAATGCATTCTGTCATAGTAACATCCATAGAAACAACTCCAAAGAGAGCAAATCGCGGTATAACAGCTAGCAACCAGAAACACAAAAACCAGTGGAAATGTTGCGCGCATTGTGTTTGACGTAAAACTAACCGTCTATTATTTATTGTGGTTTTCTATACTTTTCTGCATGTTGGTAGGCCGACTCGACTGACATGTCGTATATAATACAATACAAATGTATACAAATGTTATTTGAATCAGTTCAACCAATTTCATGGGAAAATGAGCTCCTAGCTCGCTCGCCTGGAAATACGGCAGATAATGTGTACGCTGGCGTCCTGAATCGGCCGACTTTATGTTGCAGGATCGAAAATGGTGGAAAGTGAGGACAATCGTTATGTCATAATATTCGTTCATAATTTTCGAGAATTAAATAAGTGTGCCTTCATCAAAATTGATTTTAAATTATTCTCAAATGTGAAAGAAAATTATAGATCCATTATATTTGAAGTATTACAATTTTTATGTGCAAATGTCTACTAATTTGGTGATATTTAATGCAACGTCAATTGTGAACCGAATTCACATCTTTTGCTGAATATCTTGTATGAAATGATGGTATATATTCTGTACTGCCTCTGCATATTCCTCATTTATCTTCGGCAATACATTAATTTTAATGATTTAACATGTACTGGAGCCTCATTTTGATTCGAGCTATTGTTTCATTCATATATATATATATATATATATATATATATATATATATATATATATATATATATATATATATATATATATATATATATATATATATATATATATATATATATTTATATATATATATATATATATATATATATATATATATATATAAATTTATATATATATATATATATATATATATATATATATATATATATATATATATATATATATATATGTATATTTGAATATATATATATATATATATATATATATATATATATATATATATATATATATATATATATCTATATACATATATATATATATATATATATATATATATATATATATATATATATATATGTATATATATATATATATATATATTGAATAATATATATATATAAATATATATATATATATTTATATATATATATATATATATATATATATATATATAAATATATGTATATATATATATATATATATATATATATATATATATATATATTTTTTTTTTTTTTTTTTTTTTCTTATATATATAAATATAAATATATATATATATATATATATATATATATATATATATATATATATATATATATATATATATATATATGTATATATATATATATATATATATATATATATATATATATATATATATATATATATATATTCATATATATATATATATATATATATATATATATATATATATATATATATATATATATATATATATATATATATATATATACGTCATTTTCATCTCGACACTTATTCATATTGCATTCATGAACTAAAACACTAGAAACTACATTTCTTTCGGTTCATCTGTATTTCAAAAGTTCGAGTAAAGTGACGCCCTAGCATGACCAGACAAGACTGTGTATAGCATGACCTATCCACACACCACATACGATTCACGTTTCTATATCTTGTGACTGTATTGATCATGAGAGTTACAATACGTGCATATTTGTTATATTAAATACGTTATGCATTCCTCATGGTGAAAAGAAACATCATCTTTGTATTTCACGGAAAATCTTACAATCTCGACTTTTCAGTCAACCGTTGTACAAAGTTCAGAACCTTCTGTTTGAATCTTCTGAACGGTATGAGATATCAAAATTCTGATAAGTGAGAAACACAGATGATTTTAATATAGCTTCAAAATGATATAAGTTATAACTGTTCAAGTCATGTCGCATAACTGTCGAGCGTATACAGCTAGAAAATATATCTTGTAGCTATATACGCTTGGCAGTTATGCGACATGACTTGAATAGTGAAACTTATATCATCTTGAAGTTATATTAATTATCTGTGTTTCTCTCGTATTAGAATTTCGATATCTCATACCGTTCAAAAGTTATCACCAAGAAACTGATATTCCGCTGAATCGACTCCCGTGGACTCTCAAATAACATCATAACCCTGAAACTAGGCGTTTATTGAAAATGACGATATTCACTCTCTCAATTCCAGAGAAAACTAGAAATTATTACCTCAATTTCATGAATCATCATTAATTTCTTTGTCCTCCAGAACTCGGCACCCTTTTTCCGAGTCGTGACGTAGACACTACTCGATTCTGTTCATGTTTCTACACAGAATCAGTAATGCCTACGTCATGACTCGTAGTCTCTGAGTCGTGACGTAGACACTACTCGATTAGGTTGATGTTTCTACACAGAATCAGTAATGCCTACGTCATGACACGCGGCCTCTGAGTCGTGACGTAGACACTACTCGATTAGGTTGATGTTTCTACACAGAATCAGTAATGCCTACGTCATGACACGCGGCCTCTGAGTCGTGACGTAGACATTACTCGATTAGGTTGATGTTTCTACACAGAATCAGTAATGCCTACGTCATGACTCGTAGTCTCTGAGTCGTGACGTAGACACTACTCGATTCTGTTCATGTTTCTACACAGAATCAGTAATGCCTACGTCATGACTCGTAGTCTCTGAGTCGTGACGTAGACACTACTCGATTCTGTTCATGTTTCTACACAGAATCAGTAATGCCTACGTCATGACTCGTAGTCTCTGAGTCGTGACGTAGACACTACTCGATTAGGTTGATGTTTCTACACAGAATCAGTAATGCCTACGTCATGACACGCGGCCTCTGAGTCGTGACGTAGACATTACTCGATTAGGTTGATGTTTCTACACAGAATCAGTAATGCCTACGTCATGACTCGTAGTCTCTGAGTCGTGACGTAGACACTACTCGATTCTGTTCATGTTTCTACACAGAATCAGTAATGCCTACGTCACGACTCGTGGTCTTTTGGAACGAACAAATCCATCATAATTTCTGTAATTGAGATGACGACTTCCATAGTATTCTTTTGAATTGTGTAAATTAATATCGCCACTATTAATAAAAATTCAGTTTCAGACTTGTCATGTCCTTCAAGTATGAAAAGTTTTGTGTTTTTTAAAACTATTATATTACGTTCCTAGTATTATTATTCTCTCCAGCAGCATATCTATCATATCAACATTGTCTTTGTTCATGGCGTGTGCTAACATATCGCTGCTAGCTTCCTCATCCAACACTAAATATGATTCCCACTTGAGATGAGTGTTTGTTATCCATAAGACTGCATGTTTTTGTTGCACTTTATTGTGCATCCGATGCAGATGCGATGCACTCATCACCTGGCGTGTACTTCACGCCATCAATCTGCCGTGTGCAGCACAGTTCGTCCTCGCTGATGTTGTTGTTGATGTTTGTTGTGAATGGTCCTGACGACAGGTGATAACTTCATCGCATTACCACTATGTTGTGTCGTGCAAGGGTTCTGTTTTTCTGAAACAATGGTTAAAATGTTCATAATACGTCATCTTACAGAATACGTGTTATTTCACTTGATTACAATGTGATGTCAAGACTTCGTATGAATTTATGTTGAATGAACAACAGGAAAATGGAATATTCATCGGATTTTAATCATTTATTTTTTTTAATAACATCGAAACTTGATACAAAATCATTGTTCCCCAATTAAGGCTAAGGATGAAAGATAGGATCGTTTGGTCAGGGCACTACAAGGGCGATCTCACCACCTCAATTTGATTATTTGAAACTAATGAACTAATAGAATTATAATATATCTTCCGAAATTGATTCAATTCGAGTATTTAATTTATGAAATATGGGTCCATAATATGTGTACTCAAAAATATTGTATATATGAATATATAAATTGAAATACACACACACACATATATATATATATATATATATATAAATATATATATATATATATATATATATATATATATATATATATATATATATATATATATATATATATACACATATATATATATATATAGAGAGAGATAGATAAGTCCGGAACACATTTTAAGTAAAAACCGTTTCTATGATATATCCGGACATTACCAGCATTAGTATCAGGAGTGAACAAAACACACAAATGTTGATATCTTCCATTTCGAGCTGTGTCTTGGGCAATGTTCATTTTATTCCATTAACAGCAGATGTAAAGTTCAACATCATATAAAAAAAAAGGAAAATCACACCAATCAAAACTACTAGAATTATATCAATCTTTGGTGATATATTATATTCTGATGAATATCAAGTCTCAACATCACGTTGTGATTAAGTACACTAACACGTATTCTGTGAAATGATGCATTAGGAACATTTCAGCCATTGTCTAGAAGAAACAGAACCTTTGCAGGTATAGATATTCACATCCGTCTATAATTATATGTAGACTGAGACGTGTAGCCGAGTGGTTAATACACTGAACCGTCATTCACGAGATCGGGGTTCGATTCCTGCCATGGTCGACCATCCTGGCAGAGGGTTATTGGTGCTCAGGTCAATACTGGGGTGGTTCCTCAACAACAGGCCACGATCGACTCCTTCCCACTATCCAGAAACATCTGATGAAATCACCTCTCATCTCATCATCCCACCATCTCATATATCATTCACCGACGCCAATATATCGTGGTTATCAGTAAAGTACGTTGTTTCAGTTTCAATTCATTCGTTCATTTCTTGGAACAGTGACGTTTTACACGTTGTGTTTAAAAGTACATGTCATGAAATTAGTCGATATAAATAATACAATTCAGTTCGGCTAGAATATAAACCAGAGAGAACATTATCTGAATACTTGCAATGGCAATGTCATTGAACAATAAGAATTGAGAGATTTGAGTTATTCACAGTTGGATGAAATCACAATTAATTACAATGGGAATGAACTGTGGTGTGTTATTGACTGAAAGGTACTCTCCCACTGAATATGGACATATTTCATCAAGGTACTTCTGGAGTTCATTTCCAGAACAATTGGTTCTAGGTATAGATTTCATTGTTAGTTTTTTTTTTTTTAATGACATCGAAACTTGATACAAAATCATTGTTCCCCAATTAAGGCTATGGATGAAAGATAGGATAGTTTGGACGGGGCACCACAAGGGCGATGTTACCACCCCATTTTCATTATTTAAAACTAATGATCTTCAACACCAGGTCTGCGCTGTCTGTGACCATAATTTTTCGCCGTAGATAAAAGTATTTCAGTATAAACACACGAATGTTGATATCTTCCACTTTGAACTAAGTCTCTTGGGCAATGATTACTTCTTTACCTTGACAGCAGATGTAAAATTGATCATTATACAAAATGCACAAATTAAATTTGTCAGTGGCACATTATTGAGCCCAATATGACCAAATCAATTATATGTGCATATATTGACATATGGCGTTCCAGAAGCGTTAAATAAATGGATGAAACGAATGGATTGTCAATTGTAAGATAGCAACTATAGAGACATACGACAACAATACTTTCTGACATTAAGTCAAAACAATAAAAACATAGATTCTGACTAAGTGTCAATAACGCAATAAACTCTTAACATGTCTGAACCCAACTTCGTGCGAGCGATAACTTCCATTCAACTCCACACAAGTCCGACCAACTTTTCACCTACATGTCACAAGAAACAAATAAATAATACCATCCCAATCCTCGTAGCTGTCATAACTTTTATATACCTTTTTAAAAGTATTGTTTCGTTGCTAACTTGATCACTGGCATCGGTCTGAACTTGAGTGGATACAAGTCATTGAAGTTATGACGCGTGTCTGAGCTATTCGGCCTGGAAACAGGTGTTGCGCCAATTGCTTTGACAGGTTAATTGTTGTTTTTATTGTTGTTGTTGTTGTTGTCTCGAACTGAGCTCATATCGGGTATTTTTGAAACTGATATCATTCAGTATGAGCTGACGTAATTCGTTTATCGCAGCGTGAAACTCATACTGAAACTTTCAGACCGTGGAGTTTCAGACCATATGAGGATTGGTGGGGTTAAGAAAGATATGGAATCACTTTAGTTATAAATAATGAGTTTTGTTCATTTATTTATTTATTTATATTGGGTTCAACGACGTACTATACTGATATATTGATATAACTAAAATATATTGATGTCGGTGAATGATATATGAGATTGTGAGATGGAAGGTTATTTTATCAGGTGTTTTTAATGATGGGAAAATGATTGAAAAATTGGGGAATGATTGAAAATGATGGGAAAATTGAAAAATAATGGGAAGAATTCGGTCGTGGCCTGTTGTTAAGGAACCATACCAGTATCAACCTCAACGACCGAGGGAAACCACGAAGAATCCCTGTCAGGATGGTCGGCCATGGCGGGAATTGGTTTACTGAATGACGGTTCAGTATGTTGACCACTCGGCCACTTGTCTCAGTAATGTCATTTTGAAGTATTCCAAATATATTACCTTCATTTGATATCACAAATTGACACTTCAAACTAAACCCATTGACCAATCGACTTTTAACTTCTAACTTTGTGTTTTTAATTTTTGCTTTCAATTAGGCCTATAACCTTTTGATTTTAATATTAATGTACTTTTCATAGTGAATTGATGTTTATACTCCTTGTTCTTATTCCGTTAATTGACTTGGCAGTTGCTAGGTATTCATAAAAAATAGCATCTACCATTTATTTCAATTTATGTATATTTTTATTTTCTTGTTTGTTTGTTGTATGTGATACGTTATCTTTTATTTTATCCTTGACTGTTCATATGATTAACTCAAAAATGTTCCACTTTGAATTGTAATCCATTGCATGAAAATGAGAATAAATAAATGAATAAATAAATAAATCAGTGTTGTGATAGCGTGTGAAATATCAAATACATAGATAAATAAAGATATACATACCGATATTGAAAGCATCCAACAAGTGTAGTTTAGTTTAGAAGACAAAATGTTGATTTGTTGAGGATTTATTCATAGATACTGGTCATTAATATTATTATTCCCAGTATAAATATCTTATTAAATAGTTACTAATATGATAATTTCCACACCCAGCATAAACTGTATTATTTCGGAGTCTTGTCATAATCGACTGTCAGACTATGACGTTTCCATTTCCTTCATCGTGACATTTCGGAAGTCATTTCCTTCCCGTGTCGACTGTCGACTGTCTTTGATGCCCATTGACAGAACCTTTATCTCTGATGACTTCTTCCAGAATCCCTGTCTGCGCCTTTTGTGTTATCAAAACGATGTTTAAAAGAAAATATATCGTGAGGTTATTGGAAAGAAAATTGATATGAACGGGAACGTTTATATCATAGCAATAGAGTCCATTATTATTTGCTTTATCTGCTTTTCTTTTCATCTTCTTCGTATATATAGCTACTTTTCTATATCTCGTTTCTTTTTTATTTTGCCCGTTAGTATATTTCCGTTCACTTGTCTGAGTTGAATCGACTGCTCTATATTATCTATCGTTTCCATTACGTTAGACGCTCTCTTTGGCCGTGCTTTGCCTTCTCGTGCTGTGATAGGGAAGACCTAGATACGTGCATGGTCGAGCAAGGACCGTGTGCAGGAAGCAGTCTTGCGTAAATGAACGCACCTTTCTTGTGTCGAAGACTACGCAGTGTGCCTATACGCATGATGAAAAAACAAAACAATTGCGATATCCCGTATTTGGCAGAAAAGTTGAAGGCTGAATGTTGAAAGTGTGTGGCGTAGAGGAAGAAGGCCGTGACTGGGTACGACCAGGGTGATCTCTTGTTATCGCGATTTATTTTGAACTGATTTGCTGAAACATTTACTTTTTAATAACGTCAAAACTTGATACAGAGTAATTGTTCCTCAATTAGGGCAATGGATGAGAAATACGATCGTTTGGACGGAGCACCATAAGAGCGACCTTGCCACCCCAAAGAATAATTGAAAATAAGATAATTGTATTCAACAAACATCAACCTTGAGGTAATAATGCCAGGGTTAGAAACAATTTGAACATTCACAGTGGAGAGGAAATCTGAATCTGCTTATCATCCTGATTCTCTTCTTTTTCTCGATATTTGTTTTCCTCCGTTTTTCTCTGTACTTGTAGTGCCTATTTAATACAAAATTGATCATTTTGTTCCGTTTTTTTTTTTTTTAGTAACATCGAAACTTGATACAAAATCGTTGTTTCCCAATTAAAGCTATGGATGAAAGATGGGATCGTTTGGACGGGGAACTACAAGGGCGATCTTACCACCCCATTTTAAGAGCCCGTATCTTAGACATATTTACATGGTGCACTTTTGCCACATATATCTCAAGAACTACAAACACTACGGACTTGCGGTAAAATGCAATGAATAAGTAATACCTTCATAATCAGATATGCCCAATCAAAAATTGAAGAATGATTTTATCATGGAGCAATAATTCAATCAGAATGTGCCTAATTTGATGGTTTTCATTGCTTAATTCCCGGTTACCGAATAATAGTAGGAACAAATAACCAACGCACAACCTTGAGTTCAACTTTGCTTATCAATATTTGAAATGCTGATTCGTCTTTTATTCTTCACTTTTCCAAATTTCCTTGGCCAAAATGTGTGATGTAACTAGATTTTGTCCAAATCATGCAATGAAAACTCCAATAACTCTTCCAATATTGTCCCCTTTTCACTTTTCAACTCACAACCAAACTTTTGAACGCACATCGAACTTGGTCGAGCATTTCGAAGAAAAACATTCTCAGCTAAGATGCGGGCTCTTAATTATTTAAAACCAATAAATTTCAACACCGCGGGACTGCACTGTCTGAGACCATAATTTTCCGCCGCAGATAAAAGTCTTTCAGTTTCCGGAAGTCCGAAACACGTATAAACCGTTTCTGTTATATATCTGGAAATTATCAGCATTGGTAATAATAGAGTGAAGAAAACACACGAAAATTGATATCTTCTACTTTGAACACTTTGAACAATACTAAACGGTCTTCACTGATTGAACTTGTTGGATGAGCGTAGCGAAGACTCAATTTTACTGTACTTGAAAAATCGAATGTGTTTTTTTTTTTTTTTTTTTGTTCGCGCTCTACAGGTCAAACAAAAATGCAGATCATGATGAAACTTGGCACACACATGAACCCCAATCTGACTTGATGCTGTATAGTTTTGAGGCGCGATCGGTTGAACCACTTTTGAGAAAACTCATTCCAAAGTTTTCAAAAATCTCATTAGAATAACCCGGAGGAAAACATTCGTGAAAAATATTTCATCTGAGAGGATTCAAATTCTCAGGGAATTTCAATCTGATAATGATACACATTATTCCGAACTTTCACTCGAATCGGATCAGCCGTTTCGATGTAAAAAAATATATAATGTTATTTGTGTTAATTATTCAAAGCTATTAAGACACCTATTAAATCAAAGCAACAAGTGTCACCACTTGATTGTAAACGATTGAAACAAAGCCTTCTTTATTATCATATGAATTAATAATGTAAAATAAGATGGCAGTGATGTAATGGTTTGGATCTCAAGGTGTATATATATAATAACCAATCCAAAGATAAGTTGATATGTTCCAGCTCATCCATCAACGCGGAAACACATAACACGTTTGCCTAGTATATTAAAATTATCAAAAAGCCTCCCTCAGTTGCTCAGCCGACCAAGACACCACTCTAGAAACCGAAGTCAGCGGGCCAGGGTTCGAGTCCCGCATATGACATGAGTTTTTTAATCGTCATTTCACTCATCATCACTTTATGGTTTTATCATCACTTCCCCATTCGTACCCCCAAATAACCTGGCTGCTTGTGGGATCGTTGATCATACAATAATCGTCATCTCATCTTATTTTGGCGAGTTGATTTTTCTAAACTTGTCCTTCAAAATTACCATTTTGATTGGACTCTTCTGATTCAGGCTGATAGCGCGTTAGCAAAACGAGAATTCATTTTCACAATAATTTTATTCAAGAAGGAAATTGTATAAGCATTGCATGATATTTTAACAAGACGCTATTTAGGAGTAGACCTTCACTGTAATAACACCCGAGTGACTTTTTGAGAATAATTCAACTTTTCTGAATGGGTATTTACCAGGATAAAAGTTTCTTGTGACAATTTATTTTCTGTCCATCTGCTCTTGTCGCTCACTGCTGTGTCTTGCTAGTCTCTTCGGCGCACGCTGTATAATACCAATCTGAACACGAACGTATTATTTTCAAATCATTTCTGTGACAATCTCCGTTGAAAATGCAGAATATTTGTATTTGCATTTGTTCCTCGCAGAACTTGGTCGGACGGTAAACACCCCGAATACGAGCTCCCGCTTTTCCTCTCGGCCGTCTAATTCTTCTCTCTCTCTCTCTCTATCCCTCTCTCTCTTTCTCTTTCTCTCTCTCTCTCCTCTCTGTCTCTCTTTCTCTCTCTCTCTATCTCTCTCACTCTCTCTCTCTCTCTCTCTCTCTCTCTCTCTCAAACTCACTCTCTCTCTCTCCTCTCTCTCTCTCTCTCTCTCTCTCTCTTTCTATCTCTCTCTCTTCTTCTTTCTCTCTCTCTCTCTCTCTCTCTCTCTCTCTTTCTCTCTCACTCTCTCTGTCTCTCTCTCTCTCTCTCTCTCTCTCTCTCTCTCTCTCTCTCTCTCTCTCTCTCTCTCTCTCTCTCTCTCTCACTCTCTCTATCTCTCTCTCACTCTCTCTATCTCTCTCCTTCCTCCCTCTCTCTCTCTCTCTCTCTCTCTCTCTCCTCCCTCCCTCCCTCCCTCTCTACCTCTCTCTCTCTCTCTCTTTCTCCCACTATCTCTCTCTCTCTCTCACACTCTCTCTCTCGTCTCTCTCTCTCTCTCCTCCCTCTATCTCTCTCTCTCTCTCCTCTCTCTCTTTCTCTCTCTCTCTCTCTCTCTCTCTCTCTCTCTCTCTCTCTCTCTCCCTCTTTCTCTCTCACTCTCTCTGTCTCTCTCTCTCTCTCAAACTCTCTCTCTCTCTCAAACAGTCTCTCAAACTCTCTCTCTCTCTCTCTCTCTCCCTCTCTCTCTCTCTCACTCTGTCTGTCTCTCTCTCTCTCTCAAACTCTCTCTCTCTATCTCTCTCTCTCTCTCTCTCTGTCTCTGTCTCACTCTCTCTATCTCTCTCTCACTCTCTATCTCTCTCTCACTATCTCTCTCTCTCACTCTCTCTCTATCTCTCTCTCCTTCCTCCCTCCCTCCCTTCCTTCATCCCTCCCTCTCTCTCTCTCTATCTCTCTCTCTCCCACTCTCTCTCTCTCTCACTCTCTCTCTCGTCTCCCTCCCTCCCTCCCTCCCTCTCTCTCTCTCTCTCTCTCGCTCTCTCACTCTCTCTCTTTCTCTATCTCTCATTCTCTTCCTCTACTCCATCACAACAAGCTCACTCCTATCTTGTCGCTAACAATAGATTGCGTTTGCAACTTTTTGAAACAAAATCTCAACTCTTATTCGATAATGGGCCAGTGTGTGTGTGCGTGTGTGTGTGTGAGAGAGAGAGAGAGAGAGAGAGAGAGAGAGAGAGAGAGGATACAAGGAGCTGTTAGGGGATGGACAGGGGGGTGAAATATTGTACACACCGAAAGCAATTTCGTAGTCGCACTTTCTACACATCTCGGTCTAACATACGTATACTTCATTCACAATCTTTTCATACCAAACCTGAAAAAACATTCTTTTAAAGCTTGAATAGAATCTATGCTACGTCTCACTGTTATTCCCAAGTCTTTCTAGTGTCCTGGAAAATGTATTCGTGCACGACATTACGCTAAACACACTTATATATTGAAGCTGTTTTGGTAATTCGAGCCCTTGTATAATGACACACATGACTGGAGCCATATATGGAGTAGCTTGCGAAGGCTAATTTACTTTTCTTTTGTACACACGGAAGCGGAAATCATTTGTCTCATATCAACTATACGGCATCAATTAACATTGTGCTACGTATTGATCAAATAGCTGCATCGTATGAGGTGATATAAACAATTACTTCAGGTAGAACTGAGGAAAACTGAGGAGGAAATGAATGAGAATGAGGTGAAATAAACAATTACTTCAGGTAGAACTGAGGAACACTGAGGAGGAAATGAATGAGGATGAGGAAAATAAACAATTATTTCAGGTAGAACTGAGGAAAACTGAGGAGGAAATGAATGAGGATGAGGAAAATGAACAATTATTCCAGGTAGAACTGAGGAAAACTGAGGAGGAAATGAATGAGAATGAGGCAAATAAACAATTACTTCAGGTAGAACTGAGGAAAACTGAGGAGGAAATGAATGAGGATGAGGAAAATGAACAATTATTCCAGGTAGAACTGAGGAAAACTGAGGAGGAAATGAATGAGAATGAGGCAAATAAACAATTACTTCAGGTAGAACTGAGGAAAACTGAGGAGGAAATGAATGAGGATGAGGTAAAATAAACAATTACTGCAGGTAGAACTGAGGAAAACTGAGGAGGAAATGAATGAGGATGAGGTAAAATAAACAATTACTTCAGGTAGAACTGAGGAAAACTGAGGAGGAAATGAATGAGGATGAGGAAAATAAACAATCACTTCAGGTAGAACTGAGTAAAACTGAGGAGGAAATGAATGAGGATGAGGTAAAATAAACAATTACTTCAGGTAGAACTGAGGAAAACTGAGGAGGAAATGAATGAGGATGAGGTAAAATAAACAATTACTTCAGGTAGAACTGAGGAAAACTGAGGAGGAAATGAATGAGGATGAGGTAAAATAAACAATTACTTCAGGTAGAACTGAGGAAAACTGAGGAGGAAATGAATGAGGATGAGGTAAAATAAACAATTACTTCAGGTAGAACTGAGGAAAACTGAGGAGGAAATGAATGAGGATGAGGTAAAATAAACAATTACTTCAGGTAGAACTGAGGAAAACTGAGGAGGAAATGAATGAGGATGAGGAAAATAAACAATCACTTCAGGTAGAACTGAGTAAAACTGAGGAGGAAATGAATGAGGATGAGGTAAAATAAACAATTACTTCAGGTAGAACTGAGGAAAACTGAGGAGGAAATGAATGAGGATGAGGTAAAATAAACAATTACTTCATGTAGAACTGAGGAAAACTGAGGAGGAAATGAATGAGGATGAGGTAAAATAAACAATTACTTCAGGTAGAACTGAGGAAAACTGAGGAGGAAATGAATGAGGATGAGGTAAAATAAACAATTACTTCAGGTAGAACTGAGGAAAACTGAGGAGGAAATGAATGAGGATGAGGTAAAATAAACAATTACTTCAGGTAGAACTGAGGAAAACTGAGGAGGAAATGAATGAGGATGAGGTAAAATAAACAATTACTTCAGGTAGAACTGAGGAAATCTGAGGAGGAAATGAATGAGGATGAGGTAAAATAAACAATTACTTCATGTAGAACTGAGGAAAACTGAGGAGGAGATGAATGCGAATGAAGTGAAATGAACAATTACTTCAGGTAGAACTGAGGAAAACTGAGGAGGAAATGAATGAGGATGAGGTAAAATAAACAATTACTTCAGGTAGAACTGAGGAAAACTGAGGAGGAAATGAATGAGGATGAGGTAAAATAAACAATTACTTCAGGTAGAACTGAGGAAAACTGAGGAGGAAATGAATGAGGATGAGGTAAAATAAACAATTACTTCAGGTAGAACTGAGGAAATCTGAGGAGGAAATGAATGAGGATGAGGTAAAATAAACAATTACTTCATGTAGAACTGAGGAAAACTGAGGAGGAGATGAATGCGAATGAAGTGAAATGAACAATTACTTCAGGTAGAACTGAGGAAAACTGAGGAGGAAATGAATGAGGATGAGGTAAAATAAACAATTACTTCAGGTAGAACTGAGGAAAACTGAGGAGGAAATGAATGAGGATGAGGTAAAATAAACAATTACTTCAGGTAGAACTGAGGAAATCTGAGGAGGAAATGAATGAGGATGAGGTAAAATAAACAATTACTTCATGTAGAACTGAGGAAAACTCAAGGAGGAGATGAATGCGAATGAAGTGAAATGAACAATTACTTCAGGTAGAACTGAGGAAAACTGAGGAGGAAATGAATGAGAATGAGGTGAAATGAACAATTACTTCAGGTAGAACTGAGGAAAACTGAGGAGGAAATGAATGAGAATGAGGAAAGTAGAAGCGATATTCATGAATTATATTTGAAATTATAGGTCGAATTCTCATTCAAATTGCATCCAAGTCCTCATCACAATCCATATTCATTTATTCTATTCCAGTCATTAATATACATTAATATCTGATAATTCTATCTTGAAACTCAAATTGTTTTCATTACAACGAGCATTCTACTAAACGAACGAATATATGAATCACTTTAATATCCAGTACATTATCTACCTGACTTGTTCAACAACATTTCATATTGTGTAATGAATATCATTATTGTATAGGTAAAGCTTGCGTGTAATTTACGTGGGTAATTATTCATTGTTGTTACATTTACATTTATCTTTATTGTAGCTATTGGATGTGAGTTTGCTGGTGAAACGTGACTTAGATATTATTTATCCATATAAAAGAAGGTGAGTATCATCTTCGAAGAGAGTATTATTACTTTATCCCACAGATTTGTAGATAATTGCTAGTATTATCGAAGATGCTATATATACTAGTATATGCTATTATTACTCATTCCACAGGTAAACCCTCAATGGGTTTTGTGGACACTCTAAGACTGAAACATGCGTTGTAAAAATGTTCATTTATCAGATAAAAATAAAAAAAAAAAAAAAAAGATAAACCCTCAATGTGTTTTGTGGACATTCAACAGTGAAAAATGTATTTTGTAAGAATGTATATATTTATTGAATGAAAAATAGAAGAAATATTGTGCTCGTTAGGCCTATTTCACCAATTCACTTTCAAATCATGGTGATATCTGATCACCGATACGCGTGGCCGAGTGATAACACACTGAACCGTCATTCGGGAGACCGGGGTTTGATTCCCGCTATGGTAGACCATCCTGACAGGGGTTTTTCGTGGTTTCCCTCTGTCGTTCAGGTCAATACTGGGATGGTTCCTTAACAACAGGCCACGACCGAATCCTTCCCACCATCCAAAACATCTGATATAATAACCTTTCATCTCATCATCCCATCATCTCATTCGTCATCCACCGACGCCAATAGATCGTAGCCATTAGTATAGTGCGTCGTTAAAACCCAATATATAAAAAAATACATCTGATCAGTTTTGTGGGACTCATCGGTGTAATATTGATACTGTAGTTCAACACAGGAATGTGCCGTATATCGGAATTAAAATGAACCTTGTGGGATGTATATTAATGCTCTTCCTGATCCTGAAATCCTGCTAAATCCTGGAATATCATTGTTAAATTAGATGATTATCCTGAGTAGCCATAATGAAAAAGATATATTCCAAATAGAATTTGTTGTAAAATATGATTATTTTCACTCCTAGTTGATGAGCGTAGCGGAGTCTCCATCCCACTCTTATAGGGTTTTGTCTGTGTGTTTTTTTTTTTTTTTTTTTTTGTAAGCACTCCACAGGTCGCAAGGGTTGACTGATCAACATGAAACTTTTTTTGTACACGCAAACTCATCCAACTTAGAACTGTAAAGTTTTTGAAATGAATCGGTCCGACTGATTTTGAGAAAAATCGTCTCAAAATTTCTAAAATCCCCATAAGATTTGGCTGGGCGAAAAATGTTGAGAAATAAAATCCCTCCAAATGGGATGAAATTATCTCTAAATGTGTATACATAAATTTTACACATTTTCACGATTTTGTATGCAATTCTAATCAGCCGTTTTGTGGAAAAAAAATAAAATGACTGATAATATTCATCCAATATATCATAAAAATTGTGACAGAATTAACTTGTCGAGATTCACTGCTTTCTAGATTCAAGAGTTGACCAACAATGAAGTATTTTTCATATACATCAAGGTGTGTAGAATATCAGAGTCAATGAAGTGGCAAGAGTATAACTACTCTAACGACTTTTATAGCTTATTCAGATATCAAGGTGTGTAGAATACCAGAGTCGATAAAGTAGCAAGGGTAGAACTACTTCAACGACTTTTATACCTTATTCAGATATCTTGCTCATCTCACAACGCATATTTCGCGTTTGACTAGTTATGGTATTGGTTCTTCATTTCTCTATTTATTTGTATATTTGTATTTCCATCTTCTCTATTTTTCATTTGAAAAACTAAATTACACGTACAATTCAAATTTGGGCACAGCTTCGCCTTTGCCGTAACACGCGGTATTATCGAAACTCCTCCATCAAAACAAACATAAAACTCGAGAATAATATAATCAAAACACTTTTAACGTAGTTGAATTAATAAAACATGAGACATGATGCACAAACTCGACACAAATCGGTTGCTGAAATAATACGTATGGCTTGAAGCTAAAGAAAACAGGGCATCCAACCGCGACGTTTCGACGTTTTAGATTCTAAATAATATACAAGACGTTACGGAGAATAGATTTTTGTATCTTGTATAATCGAATTCTAAAATAAAATGCAAGTATACTTGAATCATAACTGATTTTGTATACACGTAAAACATCTCCATTTTGACAATTATTTATTCTCACAATATTATGAAGCTCGTGAGTTTTTATGTACTGAGCAAACGCAGCATGCGTTGTATTTATTCATCTATTTATTTTATACTCTCACGAATGTCATAGACGGTGGCGAGGACAACATTTTCAATTACAATGAGCACACTATACTAATATCACATTCATATTTTATATTACAATCTAGAAATATTTAAAAAAAAATGTATTCTTATAAAAAAATGTGAACAATTATATATAAAATGATAGAATGATGAATGGCGAAGGGTAAGAAGAAATTAGTATATAATTCTTTATCTCTGTTCTTTTTGGCTGTCTAGCAATCTTTTTCCAAGGTCCAGTATTACCGAGTCCAGTTAGTATTTATCTGAGAGTTGGTGAAAACAAATAGCACAGGTAACCATGGTGATACCAAGTTTGAACTGTCAGATCTTGGTAATACCGGGCCTAAGAAAAATGAGTAAGATGAGCGAGTTATCTATATGAAGTATAACCGAATACTCTACACACCTTGACTCGTATAAAATATATTCCATTCGATAAATGTCGAATCTAGAAAGCCGTGAATATCAACAATGGTTCTGCTTATAGGCTCTTCTATTAATTACATCTCTTTGTTAATTACATTTATTTGCTGCATAAAAAATATAATATCAAGTTATTTTCTTCTAAGCGGCTGGTACGATTTGCATACTAAATCGTGATAATATGTATCATTATTGAATTGACTTTCAAGAAAACTGAGAGATTTTAATTTCAAATTTTCCCGCCCAGCCAAATCTTATGGAGTTTTTAGAAACTTTGAGATGATATTTCTCAGAAATGGTCGAACCGATCTGACCCCAAAACTATACAATTTAGGGTTTATAACAGTTAGAGTATGTTGATCAGTCAAACCGTGCGACTTTTTCAGTGCTCACAAACAAACGAACAGAAGAAGCAAACATCACAGACAAAGCTTCATCAGAGTAAGATGAAGGTATTCGCATTCGCTCATCTGATGATTAAAACAAAACGTTTTGAAATATCATCGATCATCAGTTTGATGTAAGAAAGTGATCTAAAATATCCTGAAATTCTTGAATAAATTACAGTGTATTAAACCTATGACTATCAATAACGTAACGGGATAAGCAACATGGCGTAAGTCCTATCCTTTTAACATTGGACCGTTCTCACCACGATGGAATCAGCGCTTTCGTGTACATTTCTGACATTCGCAATTTCAAATCAAATCGTACGTATTAGGCTATTAGGTATCATTAGGTATTAGGCTATCAGGTATTTTAATGTATGGTACGTAGTTGCGTACTTGCATTGTTCCTGATCTTTCTCGTAGATGATGTTTAATTATCCAGTTATCAAATGATAAATATAGCAGTATAGCTTGACTGGGGGACAATGCTTTTATAGACGTATTTTAAATTTAGATTGGCCAATTTAAATGAAGTTTATACCAATATTGTTTAATGCAGTTGGAAAGAGCTGGATTCACAGATTGCATCACATCTATTACTTGTATAGATCAACATACAACAATACCAGCAAATCATCATAACATTTGTGAGGCGGCATCCCTTTGATATACGCATGGTGCGAAAGGAAACCGCCGTGTTGCTTATCCCGTTACTTATTGATAGTCATAGGTACAAGTGACACCTCTGCTATAGTATATCTTGTTTCCACGAGAGAAGGTTCCGAACGACTGTCCGCCCTATCCCACACCACTAACGCGCTGGTGGTTCGCGCTATCCAATATTGAATGAGCTAAGCGGCGACTTAATTTTACCGTACTGAGAACAACATGTTTTTCTGTTCTCACTCCACAGTTCCAACGAGGGACAAAGCTTGACTAATCTTGACCTTGGCCTAAACTAGTGTTATCAGCTAACTCGATACTGTGTAGTTTTCAAGCGCAATCGGTTGCACCACTTTTTTTCTAGGTGGAGGGGGGGGGGGGGGAATCGAAATATTCCAATACCTCATTTGAATAACCCAGAGAACAGTCGGAAAACATATCTTCCTCGAAAGAATTCAAAGTTTCACGCAATTCAAACTAAAAATGATACACATTATTCCGAATTTTCACATAAATCTGATTAGTCGTTTTGTAGAAAATGAGTGAATTGTAGTTCTTGCAGATCAATTGAAAAGCTAGAACCAAATAATGGTTGGATGTTTCGAAAGATGAGCAACGAGTGAAACAGGAAGGCCGTGTATAGTCTGAAATCAAGGTGTGTGAAGTTCACCAGTTCCAAGTGAGCGTGTGGATGTGGAGGCTTCTAGCGCTGACAATGTCCTGTTTGGTTTCAGAACGGGGGTGCCAAGGACGGGTTCGACATGAACCTGGGTCCTGCCTGGCAGCGGGGATACACGGGCAAGGGCGTCGTCGTCTCCATCCTGGATGACGGGATCCAGACCAACCATCCCGATCTGGCTCTCAACTATGTAAGTCACATTATATATATATCTACCCAGTTCTGTGTGTGTGTGTGTTGGGAACGCTAGCGCGCGCACACTCTCATCGTTCTAACAATTGGATGGCTCGACATCGCCAATCAGGTCTAAAATTACGTCTACTGCTTTCGCTGAGTGAAGAAATAAGCGAAATTCACCTAAGACGCTCTCCTTATCCTTTTGTAATCGTAATACAACTATTGAAACACGAGAAAACTCTCCATTGCATGTAAAACTACCGACGGAAAACAAATGTGAAAAATTACATTTCCATATTTTGTTCCTACAATTAATTTTCAGCTGGGTATGAAAACCTCAAACCAATACCGAAAGAGTTTTTCATTTTGTGTGGATACAATCAGTAGATAGTACTAAGAGACCGCATTCTCTTCTTATTGACGCATTCCCAACTGGTGCGCATTCGGTCATGTTTTACATAACGGGTCCCTCTACTTCCGTTATATTGGCCCACCTCTCAGGCTGGGCTACATTCGCCAGTTAAATCACTGTATACCTCAGGCGTACTTTTGGTCTAACAGCTGTATTACATTTACAGTCATATTACACGCATCTCTCCCACTTATACATACGTGGAGCTTGAAGCATGAGTAAAAGTCTGCTTTTGTCGTTTGATACCTTTGGAATACTATGCAATATATCGTGGTCGGCTTGGTGGACCAGTTAGGAAAGAGACTTTTAATTATGCTTCAAGCTGTACATCATAAACGTCGTCCGAAAAATCGTGCCATTTGTTATTTTCAGTTTTATTTAGCTTCATTGTTGTGGACAATGTTCCAAGGATTCATCCACTAAAGCACTTCAAGCACTTTCTTCATAAGCTGATGCCGCCCTCGGTAGCTTGGTCAGCTGAGGCACTGCTTCAGAAGCTAAAGTCATCGTCGGGCGTGGGGTCGAGTCCCACATTAGGCATGTGCTTCTTGTAATCGTTCTCTCACTTATCATCACTTCATAGTTTCATAATCATCTGCTCATTCGTACCCCCGTATAACCTAGTTGTCGGTGGGGTCGTTCAGAAAACAATAATCAATCAATCAGTTTATATGCTGTTAGTGCTGGCAAATACGTCATTATCACCTTATTTGTAGTAGGAAGTATTTTGATGTTTACCTCATTAGTTGACACCACTGCTGATGTAGAATGTTCGCAAACTTTGTGTCGAACAGTTTTCTTTTTCTTTCGGAAGGATATTTGAATTCACTGTGTATGATTGTGAAACTAGATGTCTGCATGCTCCAGTTCGGACTTGTAACTCGTAGTTTCAGTGTTTCAGAGATAAAATCCAGCAGCCTTAAAGTGATCATTATGATGAGCCGTGGTTGATCAATTTGTTATTCTAATGTTAAGCACGGTACACACGAACGATTACAGTTGCCCCAATCGCCAACTGGCTTGGGCAACTAACCTGAAATTGTTCGTGTGTACATGCCATCAATTCGATCGCTGTTGATTGGAGTTGGGTCGGTGAGGATAGAGAGAGGTTCTAAAAACGGCAAAGCCAACGTCCAACTGTCAGTAAACAACCAATGAGCGTGCACGAAATCGTGTGACGTCAAATATGGCGCAACTAGGACGCGATTACTCGTCCCTGATTGGCTACTTCCGATACTGCGCAAAATTGACGTTCAACCGAATTACCGTTGATTGCCGTTCGATTATGATCGACGTGTGAACATACGCAAGTCGACGATCCGATTCGGTCAGTCATGTTAGTTGGCGATTGGGGCAACTGTAATCGTTCGTGTGTACCGTGCTTTAGTGAAATTGGTCTTAAGAGTCCATGGCAGTCGATCACTTTTTTGGTGATAACTTTTGAATGGTATGAGATATCGAAACTCTAATTGGCGAGAAACACAGATAATTATGATTGCTTTAAGACTATATGAGACATCACTATTCAAGTCATGTAACTGACAAGCGTATACAACTAGAAGAAGATGTTTTTGTATACACTTGACAGTTATGCGACATGACTTATAGTCAACTTGTATCGTATTGAAGCCATTATGATTATCTGTGTTTCTCGCGTATTTGAATTTTGATATCTCATACCGCTCAAAAATTATCACACAAAAAATTATATTTCGCCAAATTGACTCCCATGGAACCTTGATAAGTAAATAACGACTTCATTTTGTATTACTTCAGACTAGGAAAACGCTATATACGCGTTGTTAGATGTGCGGAAAGTAATAGTATGTCGACTTCATTGCCAAACATTTGCTCAGATTCGCCAATTGGGTAACATTTTAGTTATAAATGAGTAAAAACGGCTTCGAGTGGTACCAATTTAGCACATTTCAGGTTTTTTCTTCAAAATAGCTGACCCGATCATGCTGAGAATTTCCAGAAATGTGTATCAAGATGCTATATTCAACTTCACACAAAATTTCAATTTTTTGGAAAATAAAAATGTTTTAATTTTTTTTCCGCCGTGTTATTCTAATGAGTATTTTTGAAAATTCTAAAATATATAAAAAAAATTTTGATATTCGATAATGCCACAAATCTATACAGATTCAAGTCAGATAAGGAACCATGGTGAAAACAAGTTTGAAATTGATAGCTGTAGCCGTTTGACCTGTGGAGAACCGACAAAAAAACATAAAAAAAACAACAAAAAAACATAAAAACGAACACCAATTTTGTTCAGTATGTCAAATTGAATCCTCGCTAAAGCTCGTCTAATGAACGTTAGTGCTCGTGTCACTGATAGTTTGTACCAGTACGCTGTCGAGTGTATGGCGAACAATCACACCCAAACGTGGCATCTCCACTAACATGAGACGGTACATATAAACATCAAGTATGCACTTGCTAGAGTGTTAGCTGGGTCACTGAGCGCGATAAACGGATCAGAAAACTAGCGATTGAAAATTAATTATTCACATCGTATAGTTAATTGAATGTTCAGCAGTTTCTCGCGTGCTACAATTTAAAATGAAACTTTAATTAGCTATAGTAAAAGTGCATCGATCGTAAGTCGAGAGGCTCTGCTATTATATAATCGGCGAGGTGTTGCCAAGTTGATAAGAAATTAATTAAAATGTGACGTTTGTTGTAATTAGTCTGCGAAGAATGGTGTCAGGACAATTAGGCAACAGTGTTTCGTGAGTGTAATTATGAGGCGATAGATGTATTTGGTCTCGCGGTTGTGACTGGTTGAGTCGACTGAAAAGGATACATATGTTGTTTCTATTGGATATAACACTCTCGTATCTCAAATGATGTTGGGTATATATAACTAGGAAAACGCACTATATGCGTTGTGAGTGGAGCTTAGAAGTATAACAATCCAGAATGAAAAATAATTTGTCAGCTCAATTTACATTTACAAACCTTGAATTATTTCAAATGTTTAAAAAAAAACATACCGGCATCAATTGTGTCCTCCAGTTGATGGCTTTCCTGTTTCATTTATCACTAATTTCAATCGTTCTGAATCGATTGGTTACATTTCTTGCTATAGATTTGATTAGTTTCTCTGATTGATGTGAAAATGCGTTTTATTCGTTATTTCTCGTCCTGTTGTTGCAAAAATGACTGAAAATCGCATTTTTCATATCCAGTGAAAGTTCTAGAGCTTTTGGAGACTTCTTTATTTTTCCTCCAAGTTATTCTCATTGGTTTTTTTTTTAAACTTTCCGATTTTTGTGGGGGGAAAGGTGTCAAACCAATTTTCCTGAGAAAGCAATATCTACCTTTTCTGGTGTGACACCAATATTCAGAAGAAGTTTTGAGTCGATCAGTTTTTTCCTGACCTCTATACCACGCACAAAATTGAGAAAAAAAAAACGAAGCCCATTTTTTGCCATATGAAATGGACATCTTCGCCACCCTCATCTAATGACGAGTGAGAGAATGTGCATTTTTGGTAACAGTGCCAGAATAAACTCATACAAATATAGAACCAATATCACAAGTAAATTTGAAAGATCAAACACAAACCAAAGATGAATATCTTCTACAATTAATTTATTACTCAGTTTTTGTTTTTGTGTGAATCTTAGGGTCGTTCAGCTAACAATGTAATGAGGTACATGCAGTGAATCAAGAGAGTCATTTGAAAAATTCGAGGATTCGTGTGATAGTTAGAAAACGCATTGTTTTTAATTCTCGAAAGTACACTCATTCATTCAGAGAATAGAGAATAAAGTTCAGCTCATCTGAGTACACTCACGACGTGACTACATCACTGGTCCGTGATCAAATATCGCAGACTACCATTGGGTTCAATCTCAATCGACAATAACTTGTGAATATATATATATATATATATATATATATATATATATATATATATATATATATATATATATATATATATATATATATATATATATATTCATATGTATATATATATATATATATATATATATATATATATATATATATATATATATATATTATATATATATATTATATATATACATATATATATATATATATATATATATATATATATATATATATATATATATATATATAAATATATATATATATATATATATATATATATATACATATATATATATATATATATATATATATATATATATATATATATATATATATTCATATATATATATATATATATATGTATATATATATATATATATATATATATATATATATATATATATATATATATTCATATATATATATATATATATATATATATATATATATATATATATATACATATATATATATATATATATATATATATTCATTTATATATATATATATATATATATATATATATATATATATATATATATATTCATATGTATATATATAAATATATATATATATATATATATATATATATATATATATATATATATACATATATATATATATATACATATATATATATATATATATATATATATATATATATATATATATATATATATACATATATATATATATATATATATATATATATATATATATATATATATATATATATATATATATATATATATATATATATATACATACAGAATAAGGATGTTCATAAATTCAATTCCGTTCGTAACATTTTGCCTGTTGTGACATTTGCCTTTCGAGGGAAATCTTTTAATATCGTGAACGTCGCTTCGGGCCTCTGTGAAATCAGAACAACGTCGTTGTGGTTTGCGAGGGATGACGCTTGCTGTACAGCCCCGAGGCTTCACGTCACGCCCCCCCCCCCCTCCGCCCCCCTAGAACACCGCCCCCCGCCCCCACGTATTCGATTCCACGTCATACTCTCCAAAAGTTACTGTAAGGTAATAACTGGAAGAGTGTGACTGGAGGAACACTAATATATTCGACAGATTCAGAATAGACGAAACTTACGCGTAATATGTTTCACATTATATATATATAATAAACCTCAACAATATTCGTTTTTAACCATCCAAAATTTCTAACATAAATCCTAATTTACCATCAAATCTAACTTCTCTCTTTCTGAATACATGAAATTTACTTAGCTTGTACACATCTATGTACTAATATTATATTGAAAACCGTTCTCTCTTGATATATATTTTTTTCATATGTATCAACTTTTTCCCCTTTCCCACACACAGGCTTATGTGGGTTCTGTTTTCAAATAATTGAAAGTTATTAGATCATTTCATTATTACACTTTCAAGCATTTAACTCTATGATAGTCATCATTATTATACACTGATCGATTACTGACTCGGACCAATGTGTTATGTATTCATGTGTCTTACTATGCTCAACAAAATGTTATTATAATTATATTTATGTATCCAATGTATACGTGGAAAACATTATAGAATAAAAAACTGAATGAAATGAAATCGTTTTTCATCATGCATTATCGCAATTTCCCATCTAATAATAATTGCAAGATCAATGAGATATTCATTCATTCATTTATTCTTAACATCTTCTGCCAGTAGATTTACAATATTTTTTTACAGGTGTAAATAGTTTCATATTGAAATATTTGGCACGTCAGGTACATACAGTAGATATAAAGAAAACATGGAGATACAAAACAAATACAAACATATAATGTACATATTAAAATTGGAAGTTACAAACAAATATATGATACAATTCCAAAAAATCAGGTCAAGTCAAAATTAAAAATATTTCTTTGGGTAATTACATGTGTCAATAAAACTAGGAAAACGCGGGATGCGCGTTGTTAGACGAGCTTAGGGGTATAGAAATCTAGAATGAAAAATAATTTGTCAACCCAATCTACATCTACAGACCTTGGATCACTCCAAACGTTCAAAAACCTTACGAGAATCAGTTATGTCACG
>OZ023330.1:46117087-46123481 GCA_964007535.1 Brachyptera risi | reverse complement strand
TACCAGTACGCTGTCAAGTGTCTGACGAACAATCACACCCAAACGTGGCATCTCCACTAACATGAGACGGTACATATAAACATCAAGTATGCACTTGCTAGAGTGTTAGCTGGGTCACTGAGCGCGATAAACGGATCAGAAAACTAGCGATTGAAAATTAATTATTCACATCGTAGTTAATTGAATGTTCAGCAGTTTCTCGCGTGCTACAATTTAAAATGAAACTTTAATTAGCTATAGTAAAAGTGCATCGATCGTAAGTCGAGAGGCTCTGCTATTATATAGTCGGCAGAAATCGGCGAGGTGTTGCCAAGTTGATAAGAAATTAATTAAAATGTGACGTTTGTTGTAATTAGTCTGCGAAGAATGGTGTCAGGACAATTAGGCAACAGTGTTTCGTGAGTGTAATTATGAGGGGATAGATGTATTTGGTCTCGCGGTTGTGACTGGTTGAGTTGACTGAAAAGGATACATGTTGTTTCTATTGGATATTACACTCTCGTATGTGAAATGATGTTGGGTATATATAACTAGGAAAACGCACTATATGCGTTGTGAGTGGAGCTTAGAAGTATAACAATCCGGGATGAAAAATAATTTGTCAGCTCAATCTACATTTACAGACCTTGAATTATTTCAAATGTTAAAAAAAAACATACCGGCATCAATTGTGTCCTCCAGTTGATGGCCTTCCAGTTTCATTTATCACTAATTTTAATCGTTCTGAATCGATTGGTAACATTTCTTGCTATAGATTTGATTAGTTTCTCTGATTGATGTGAAAATGCGTTTTATTTGTTATTTCTCGTCCTGTTGTTGCAAAAATGACTGAAAATGCGAATAACACATTTTTCATACCCAGTGAAAGTTCTAGAGCTTTTGGAGAATTCTTTATTCTTCCTCCAAGTTATTCTCATTGTTTTTTTTTGAAACTTTGCGATTTTTGGGGTGGGAAAGGTGTCAAACCAATTTTCCTGAGAAAGCAATATCTACCTTTTCTGGTGTTACACCAATACACAGAAGACGTTTTGAGTCGATCAGTTTTTTCCTGACCTCTATACCGCGCACAAAATTGAGAGAAAAAAACGAAGCCCATTTTTTTGCCATATGAAATGGAAATCTTCGCCACCCTCATCTAATGCCGAGTGAGAGAATGTGCATTTTTGGTAACAGTGCCAGAATAAACTCATACAAATATATAGAACCAATATTACAAGTAAATTTAAAAGATCAAACACAAACCAAAGATGAATATCTTCTACAATTAATTTATTACTCAGTTTTTGTTTTTGTGTGAATCTTAGGGTCGTTCAGCTAACAATGAAATGAGGTACATGCAGTGAATCAAGAGAGTTATTTGAAAAATTCGAGGATTCGTGTGATAGTTAGAAAAAACGCATTGTTTTTAATTCTCGGAAGTACACTCATTCATTCAGAGAATAAAGAATAAAGCTAATCCGAGTACACTTCACGACGTGACTACATCACTGGTCCGTGTTCAAATATTGCAGACTACCATTGGGTTCAATCTCAATCGACAATAACTTGTGACCATATATATATATTATATATATATATATATATATATATATATATATATATATATATATATATATATATATATATATATATATATATATATATATATATATATATATATATATATATATATACATATATATATATATATATATATATATATATATATTTATATATATATATATATATATATATATATATATATATATATATATATTTATATATATATATATATATATATATATATATATATATATATATATATATATATATATATATATTTATATATGTATATATATATATATATATATATATATATATATATATATATATATATATATATATATTATATATATATATATATATATATATATATATATATATATATATATATATTTATATATATATATATATATATATATATTATATATATATATATATATATATATATATATATATATATATATATATATATATATATATATACATATGGAATAAGGATGTTCATAAATTCAATTCCGTTCGTAACATTTTGCCTGTTGTGACATTTGCCTTTCGAGGGAAATCTTTTAATATCGTGAACGTCGCTTCGGGCCTCTGTGAAATCAGAACAACGTCGTTGTGGTTTGCGAGGGATGACGCTTGCTGTACAGCCCCGAGGCTTCACGTCACGCCCCCCCCCATCCCCCCCTCACCGTCCCCCCGCCCCCACGTATTCGATTCCACGTCATACTCACCAAAAGTTACTGTACGGTAATAACTGGAAGAGTGTGACTGGAGGAACACTAATATATTCGACAGATTCAGGATAGACAAAACTTACGCGTAATATGTTTCACATTATATATATATATATATAATAAACCTCAACAATATTTGTTTTAAACCATCCAAAATTTCTAGCATAAATCCTAATTTACCATCAAATCTAACTTCTCTCTTTCTAAATACATGAAATTTACCCAGCTTGTACACATCTATGTACCAATATTATATTGAAAACCGTTCCCTCTTGATGTATATTTTTTTTTTCATATGTATCAACTTTTTCCCCTTTCCCACACACAGGCTTATGTGGGTTCTGTTTTCAAATAATTGAAAGTTATCAGATCATTTCATTATTACACTTTCAAGCATTTAACTCTATAGTCATCATTATTATACACTAATCGATTACTGACTCGGACCAATGTGTTATGCATTCATGTATCTTACTATGCTCAACAAGTTGTTATTATAATGATATTTATGTATCCAATGTATACGTGGAAAACATTATATAATAAAAAACTAAATTAAATTACATCGTTTTTCATCATGCATTATCGCAATTCCTCATCTAATATTATTTGCAAGATCAATGTGATATTTATTCATTCATCTATTCATAATATCTTCTTCCAGTGGATTTACAATATTCTTTTTACAGGTGTAAACAGTTTCATATTGAAATATTTGGCACGTCAGGTACATACAGTACATAGAAATAATACATAGAGATACGAAAACAAATACAAACATATAATATACATATTGAAATTGGAACAGTTACAAACAAATATATGATACAATTCCAAAAATGTAGTCAAGTCAAAATTAAAAATATTTCCTTGGGTAATTACATGTGTCAATAAAATTCTTTTCACAATATATTACTTCTTGTATTGAAAATTTTTTAGGTGATATTTTAAACATGCCCTTATTTTCAATTGTGGTAATACTCTTTGATAAACTATTATAATAACCTATTCCTTTAAAAGTACAGTTCTGTTCAAACAAAATGGATCTATGGGCTATGTTACGTATATTTTCGTTTTAACGTGTATTGTGCTGGTGTATATCAGAGTTAAGATTCAAAATATTATTCATATATTCATATATGATCATTTCCAATAAGTCTTGTGAGATTGCATGTCATTCGATTTAGCGAAATATCCGATTTTTGTGAGAAACTTTGATTAAGAGATATCAAAATTTTACATCGGGAGAAACACAGATCATTTACTATCAACCTTAGATTCTAACATCGTCAAAGATATATACAGCTGAGAATCTTTCTTCTGGCTGAGAAACTGGAAATTATGCGAGATGAGTTGAATAGTTTCTACTCATATCTTCTTGAATGTCTTAGAATATCCGTGTTTCCCCTCCTTATAGAATGTTGATATCGCAAACCGTTGTGCATTGTTCCCAAAAACCTGACACCTCGCTGAATCGACCCGCGTGCGCCCCCCCCCCCCCCCCGCATCTCTTTATTTCGAGTTTAGCGATGCATTATAATGATAACTAAGATCTATTGGCGTCGGATGAATGTATAATGAGATGATGGGATGATGAGATGAAGGTTTGTATGGGTAGTGGGAAGGATAGTGGGAAGGAAGCGGTCATGGCCTATATTGTAGGAACCATTCCAGCATCAGCCCAGACTACAGAGGGAAACCACGATGCACCCCTGTGAAGATGGACGGTGGCGGGGATCGAACCAGGTCCGATATGTTCCTTCACCTGCCGGATCGCATAAAGCGAATGCGCTAACCACTGCGCTAACCACACCTCCTGTGTTTTTAATAGCTCATTACTGAATGATCTTTATTCTTATTTATATTTGGTTTTAACGACGCGATTATACTGATGGCTACGATCTATTGGTGTCGGTGGATGATCAGATGAAAGGATGTAATTTTTTATTTTCATTCTGGATAGTGGGAAGGAGTCGGTCGTGGCCTGTTGTTAAGGAACCATCTCAGTAGTGACCTGAATGATAGAGGGAAACCACAAAAAAAAAAAACTTTCAGGATGGTCGACCATGGCGAGAATCGAACTCCGATCTCCGTAATCACGGTTCAGTGTACTAACCACTCGGCCACTCGTCTCAGTGATCTTCATTCACAATGACCTGAAGATATCATCTAGACATTTCCACTTCCATCGGTTGACCCATCTCGAGGGTGATGACCCTTCCGACAGATCGCTTGAGATTCTAACCTCGATAACCGAACCAAGATCTCATTCAAGGTACAACAGTTTACTGATTCTGTAACAAATCTCACAGAATATATCCAGTCAGGAATCATTCCCAAATAGTGACATCAATTAATATGAATATATTCTAGTTATTGGATGAGCGATAGCGAAGACCTTCATCCTACTCTTCTAGAGCTTTGTCTGTGTACTTTTTGTAAGCACTTCACAGGTCGCTGGGTTTGACAGATCAACATGAAACTCTTTCTGTGTACGAGAAATTATCCAAGTTAGAACTGTATAGTTTTTTAGTCATAACAGCTACGAGTCGTTTCTGAGTGTTTTATTTATTTATTCATTTATTTATTTTATTTATACACTCACGAATGTCATAGACGGTGGCGAGGACAACAACATTTTCAATTACAATGAGCACTATACTAATATTACAATCTAAAAATATTTTCTAAAAAAATGTATCCTGATAAAAAAATGTGATCAATTATATGAAATGATGGAATGATGAATGATGAAGGGTAAGAAGAAATTAGTACATAATTTATCTTCTTTGTTCTCTTTGGCTTTTTCAAAGTTCAAAGATCTCAAAGTTTCTAAAAACTCCATAAGATTTGGCTGAGCGAAAAAAAAATCTCTCCAGAATAATTAAAATTTTTCTCCATATGTGAACACATCAATGATACACATTATAACAATTGTGTGTGCAATTCCAATTAGCAGCTTCGAAGAAAATTATCTGATAAATATTTTGTTTCCAACAAATAGATAGAAATAATAACAGAACCGTTGCTGGGATTCACAGCTTTCTGGATTTCTAGAAATTAAGAGTAATTTCTGAATTGATATTATTTTATACGATTCAAGGTGTGTAGAGTTCTCGATTACAGTTCATATAGATGTCTCGCTCATCTCACAACGCATGCGCTGCGTTTGCCTAGTAATTTAAAAACTTCTTCATACATTTTTTTTCAATGTTTATAATTTTATTTTTTCTCAATACATAATGCGCATACAGTTCAATGTAAAATGTTGTATATTATGAACCGGATGTCCCACGTCTTTGAGAGAGGAATCTCGCACGTGACTCAGCGGGAAGTGGGACTCTTCCCTTGTGTCGAAGGCGCTAGTTACGCTCTCTTCGCTAGCTACGCTCTCTTCGCTCCGAGCCTTTTGGAGGAGACAGCATGTGAGCTACCAACAAAGCTGCGACAAGACACAAAATAACTATCACTCTATTCTTCTCCGCGTTCATATTCACTGTCTCTCCTTTCTACTCTGCTATATGATACATCTTTTTGCATTAGCCTTTTATTATGTCAAGTCAGGGTCTCTTCCCCCCCCTCCCTCCCCCCCCCCCCCCCCCCCCCCGTTGTCCTCCGAGGTTCATCGCGTGTTCTCGAGCCTCTGTGTAGGAGTCAACATTTGACACAAATATAACGAGCATTTTAGTGAAAGACCTTTATGTGTGCGACACTCGCGTGAGACGTATGAATATACAGCAGCTTGGCTTCTTTGACAGCAACGTCTCTTGGAGGGAACCCTGTCGAGGAGAGACAATTATACGCGTGGAAACGCGCTCGCCGGAGAAAATGACGAGTTTTTAACGAAAATGTGTATATTTTTCATTCAGAGTTTTGATAATGTGTGTTGGATGAAATGATTTCATTTTTATTTGACTACAAGGATATTATAACATGAATGAGAAAGTGACTTCACTGTCAGAATCTGATAATATTTCCAAGTTGATTGTCATAATAATATGCGAGTTTTTTTGTGTGTTTTTGAAATGATACTACGCAATTCTCTAAACGAATCAGCCGTAGATTTTGAACTAAGTAGTTCACGGTGGAGATGGTGAATAAATATAAAATGTGTT
>OZ023330.1:46102087-46112087 GCA_964007535.1 Brachyptera risi | reverse complement strand
GAATATTACATGAAATATATTAATAATAATATAGCAATGAACGTGTTATTTCCACGTATACTCTACAGTCGACACGAACATCTTATGTTATAACAAATTAAGCATAACAGTTCATATCATAATTCACAGTATGATGTTATTTTTTATAAATACTCAACACCATCACACTGTCTTATGATAAAATAAAATAAAAAGGTAATGATAATTAGCACGATGTAGTGACACCAACCTATTGCATCGTAATATAAATAAGGTACTCCAACTCGGGTCTTGAAACGGAAATATTTCCGGAGTCAGTTCCCGTGTCCAGGGTCCCGATTGCCTGTAGCGCAACTCTCGCTTTTATATCGAACTATATGCAACAACAATGCTCAACAATACTATACACGACTCAATAGAGTCATTATATCAGCGGTTGCATTTGTTTTTCTAGAAAATTATTGATTTTGTAAGTTCAAAACTGACACCGGTACCGTAGCCACTCTTATCTGGTTCACAAGGAAATCCGCTAAATCGCGACAGGCAATCGGGACCTTCGACTCTGAACTGACCGCCAGAAACCTCTAATACAGTCCATGTTATTAGTATGTGAGCTGAAGCACCTTCTTTATATTATGATGAAATAGGTTGGTATCTTTACATCATGATTATTCCATCTTATGTAACCGTTGAACAATATCATTATGGACGACTAAATGACTCTTGTTTCTCACTCATCGTATTCCGTGTGAAGCTATTAGACGTCGATGTTCGGATGCCCATGTTTTTACAATGGGACGTGGATCGCATCGCGAAGCCGTCGTCGACGTCGACCCCAACCCCTCCAAGACGGCTGGCGTCGGAAATTATCACCCATTAATAGTGGCATGAAGGTTTTATTTGTTTTTAGTGTGACGATCTTCGCCGGCATGACAATTCCATTGCTGGGAGCTAGTATACTGTGATTAGATGAGATACTTTTATACACTAGGCGATCAGTATAGTATATATATATATATATATATATATATATATATATATATATATATATATATATATATATATATATATATATATATATACATGTATATATATATATATATATATATATATATATATATATATATATATATATATATATATATATATAAATATATTCCAAACATATATATATATATATATATATATATACACATATATATATATATATATATATATATATATATATATATATACACATATATATATATATATATATTAATATATATATATATATATATATATATATATATATATATATTGTTGAGTTTTTTCAAAGTATTTATTGCAGAGAAATAGTCTCTCGCTTTTCTATCTTTCCACACGAGAGTCTTGGAAATGTAATACAAATCACAACATGGACTGAGACGGCAGAGATCTCACTGATGTGTCAACTGGGGACCTCAATCACGACCAGAGACCTGAGACAATTTCGGCATAACAATTCTATCAATTAATTGTCGTTACTGCGCTCTGGTGTGATCATAATATTGTTTATAGCATTAACCACAATTCTATTTATAGACACATTCGGACAAGAAAATGTCCGAAAACAGTCTTCTTGATTATAATATGTCATTAAAATTCACATTGAAGAATCTTGAAATTCAATGTGGCTCTGATATTTGACGTCACCAAGTGGGTAATTGTTGTTAATGCTATTGTCGTTTTGATATGTTTGATATATTGTGTATGGGTTGGTGAACATGTGGTAGGACATACAGGCAAGTTTCAGTTCTTACAGCTAATACGAATACAAATTATGAATAGAGTAGGATTTAGTAGTAGTAGTAGAAGTGTTTATTCCTTTAACCCTCTTTCGAGGAAATCGGTACACAATTTACATATTTTACAATATAACTTATTAATAGCATTACATTTGAGTATGGCAGTAAGCCATCATTCATAATTATCAACGAATTAGTCATTCTAGTATATCAAACAAATATTACAACAAATAATGATACATTACAACATTTCAGATTGATCGATACGGAATTGAGATAAATCAATAGATCTCGTATATGTAGACACTCTGATACATAGATATAGATAGCTAGATAATATGGATAATCAGTTGAATTATATATATACTAGGAAAACGCGGGATGCGCGTTGTTAGACGAGCTTAGGGGTATAGAAATCTAGAATGAAAAATAATTTGTCAACCCAATCTACATCTACAGACCTTGGATCACTCCAAACGTTCAAAAACCTTACGAGAATCAGTTATGTCACGGCCTTCCTCTTCATTCATTTCAATCGTTTTGAATTAATTGGTGACACTTGTTGCTATAGATTTAATTGGTTCCCGTAATAGCCTAAATTGATGGGAAAATGCTTTATAAATGCGTTTTCTTCGTTATTTCTCATCCGATTGATGCGAAAAATCTCTCAAAATGTGCTTAATAGTTTCCTTTATATTCGGCGAAAATTTGAGAGGTCTTGAAAAATTTTGATTTTTCAATTATTTTCCTCCGGGTTATTCTAATGGGGATTTTTGAAATTTCTAAAATTCATAAAAAAAAAAGTTACCACCCGATAATGCCACAAAACTATACAGATCTAAGTTAGATGAGGAACCATGACGAAACAAAATTTGAAGTTGATAGCTGTAGCCGTTTGACCTGTGGAAAACCGACAAAAAAACATAAAAAAAAAAAAAAAAAAAAAAAAAAAACATAAAAACGAACACCAATTTTTTTCAGTATGTCAAATTGAATCCTCGCTAAAGCTCGTCTAAAAAAAAATAGAATCACCGAATATGTCAATACACATACATCAGATTGGTTTTTGTGTTCACATTAACAAGTGAAAATGTGTTGTTAGGCGTACATCTACGAGTGTGCAGGAAAGCTAAGAGAAATCTTTATAGATTAATGCATAAATCTAGACTAATATGAAATCTTACTCACGACTCAGACGTTTATAGTCACATCGATGTCAGAAATTAGCTTTATTTGACTTTAAAAACGTTCAAAATGTAAAATATTTTTCGGAATTATCATTTTATATCAAGCAATTGACCACTAGTGATAGGCGTGGTTTATCGGCAGGTCACCTTGATCTATACTTCATGTGGGCATTTGGAGATACTCTGATAGGTATAAATGACAATTTTTCACACATAACAAACAGCCCATTTGATTGGAGGTTTTGTTTTGTGACGTTTGTGGGCGGGTCAATCACTTGTCGTCAATTCTAAACCAACTTCAAATATAGCTGACGATTTTAATTTTTCTTTAATAACATTGAAACTTGATACAAAATCATTGTTCCCCAATCAAGGCTATGGATGAAAGGTAGGATCTTTTTTTTGACAATATATGGCATCGTTGATTCATTTCATTTTGCATCACTTTGAAGTTGAAACATACATTGATGGCAAAGATCTTAAGACCAAATAACATCGGAAATATTGTTCATATGAGAGGACTGACATGTTGATAATACTCAGTAAACATTATCTGATATGTAATGATTATCATAATATATTTCTCTCCATTTTCCCTCCTCCTTCACCTCTCTTGCTCTTGTTGTACCAACGCTTCGAGCAGTTTCTCATTGACATTTTCAAATCCCACCAATGGATCATCTCAATTATTCCAGTCTCTTCCCGTCCGATTCATAAAAGACAATTCCTCGACATCTTTCGCACAAGCCGTAGTGTTCGAGTGGAGTGCCGCTCATAAGGTCAGCTCCATCGTCTCTGACGTGTCCCTAGTCACTGCCAACTGCCAACGGCTAACAATTGTTTCCCAAGTCTCTTCTATTCGTTCTCCAATCCATCAACCGCGTGCTAGCTGATTGTGATCTGGTAATGTTTTTGTTGTCAAGTTGGGGAAGATCGATCTTGTCTTCGTATATGTAATTAAAACTTGTTCTGTTTTCGGTGGTGTGAAGTTAACGCTGTTCCTATTAGCCGTGTGTAGCTAGCGTCATCGATCACTGGGTTCAACCAGATGAACGTTTTTCCTCGTTTTAAATTACACACGCAATTTACTTGTGTAGTTCATAAGAGACTAGCGGAACCAAATTACTTGAAACGAGAGACCATACACATATTTTCAGTGTTTTTCTATTAGTCATCATTGACAATAAGAATGGAATGGATTATTGGTATAATACTTATAGGAATCATTGATTAGTGAAGCGTTGTGTCTTTTGTAATTAGATGAGTGATAGCAAAGACCTCCATCCTACTCTTATGGATTTTTTTTCTGTTTGATTTTGATCACTGCACAGGTCGCACGGTTTGACTGATCGACATGAAACTTTCTCTGTACACACAAACTCATCCAACTTAGAACTGTATAGTTTTTGAGTTGAATCGGTTGAACCAGTTTTGATGAATATCATCTCAAATTCTCTGAAAAACCCCATAAGATCAGGCTGGGCAAGAAAATTTGCAAAATGAAATGAAAAAAAATGAAAAAAAAGAAATCCTGAATGTGACCATACAAAATATGGTACACACTAAGACAAACTTGTATGCAATTCGGATCAGCCGTTTTGATTAAACTAGGCAAACGCGTTATGTGTTGCCGCGTTGATGGATGAGCTGGAACATACCAACTTATCTTTGGATTGGTTATTATATATATATATATATATATATATATATATATATATATATATATATATATATATATATATATATATATATATATATATATATATACACCTTGAGATCCAAACCATTACATCACTGCCATCTTATTTTCCATTATTGATTCATATGATAATAAAGAAGGTCTTGTTTTAATCGTTCAAAATCAAGTGGTGACACTTGTTGCTTTGATTTAATAGGTATCTTCATAGCTTTGAATAATTAACAAAAATTACATTATATATTTTTTTACATCGAAACGGCTGATCCGATTTCAGTGAAAGTTAGAAATAATGTGTATCATTATCAGATTGAGATTCTCCGAGAAATTGAATCCTCTCAGATGAAATATTTTTCACGAATTTTTCCCTCTGGGTTATTCATATGGGTTTTTTGAAAATTCAAAATGATTTATCTCATGAATTGTTGAACCGATTTTGCCTCAAAACTATACAGCATCAAGTCAGATAGGGGTTCATGTGTGTGCCAAGTTTCATCATGATCTGAATTTCTGTTTGACCTGTAGAGCGCGAACCAAAAAAAAAAAACACATTCGATTTTTCAAGTACAGTGAAATTGAGTCTTCGCTACGCTCATCCAATGATTCGATACATGTTTTTATTCATCAAATCTAGTCATGAATCAAATATATAGAAATAATAGCAGAACATGTTGGCAAGATTCACTGATTTCTAAATTCGATATTTGCCTAATGAATTAGGTCTATAGTTTATAGAGTCAAGGTGTGTAGAGTTTGGGATTGTACTTCAAATAGATAACTCACTCATCCTACAACGCATCCTGCGTCTGCCTGTTATCTATCCAACGTTCCATTAATTCCAGTGCCTGGAAGATTCAGCAAATTGTTGGTATTTTAGTGTAGGATTGAAAGGTGGAAGATAACAGAATCCATCTTCTAGAAACAGACGTGCTTTAATAATTCGAAACTGAGAAGTGATATTATATCATTCGTGATGGTCAATTATTGACGACTCGAAATAGGCGTGGCTTCACCAGTTGGCCAGTTGGATCTATCATGTGTGGTCATTTGAAGATACCCCGATTGGATATTTGAATTACACTACAGTTCTAACAGCCGGTATGATTTGTGACGTCAAGGGGGCGGAGACTGCGAGTCGTCAATTGTATTCGTGCTATTTGAACTTTTGAGTTTTGATTCATCAACTCATCATTTTGTCGATATACCATCAAACCGCTCACAATCTACGATTAAAAGTGCAATTCAATTCATTCCATGAATCTTTTCACTCTTCATCTTATTCACAGAACAAGAGAACAGGAGAACAATACGATCAGTAATAAAGTGAACTAAATGTATGTGAATTAGCATTTCAAAATCGAAAAAGAAGAAAGAAAGAAAACCGCATAAAAACTAAATCTGTGCGGACAATACTATAGTGTAAGTTAGTATACATGTTGGCTTGGTTAATTCACTCGGTAAGTTCAAAGATGAGAAGTATGATAATAAAGTTGACTTAAGAAGAAGAATAAAGATGACTACGAAATGCACAATAAACGCATTTATTTCTGGATTCACTTGGAGATGAACACACAGTTTCCATTCACTCTTCACATCTCGTATTTTTCAAATGGTCTTTGTCATTCAAACGTGTCCCATTATTCATCAATAAGAACACAATTTTACGGCCTCATCTCTAAATAATTCGAATGTCTGCCATGCGTTTGTTCAAAGAAAATAGAAATGTATCAATTCTAAAATCCTCCGTAGATAATGTTATAAATAATTAAAATACCATTGAATTAATACTACGAACATTAATATACTTGAACTGATATTAAGTTCGTGTATATCTAAGCTTTGAAGATTATATTTGTTTGAAAGTTTACAAGTTTATCTCGTGCTCGCTAAACGGGAAGTTAATGAGATGTAGGCCTGCTCTGCTGTGACTTTGTTCGCTGTGGCTTACCTTCATTTGAGAATCCTTAGGACACTATTTAGCCAAACAATATTTTGTTGATGATAACTTTTGAATGGTATGAGATATCATAATTCTAATACGTAGGATACATAGCTATTTTTAATACCTTCAAGGTGGTATAAAGCATAACTATATGACTCCCAAGCGTTTACAGCTGTTTCCAGTGTTGTTCCAGCTGTCTACGCTTGACAGTTGTGCGACATGAGTTTGTAGCGACTCAATCTACAGACCCTGGGGCCGAATTCACAAAAGGTCATAACTTTGATCCGGCTCAAAGTTACGACAACTTCTAGAGATAATACCATATTTGATCTATTATTTTTGATCTTTTAATTTTAATAAATTCTAGATTGATGATAGTAATGGATTTAATCGAAAATTAAGATTGAAAAATCAAAAATAATAGATCAAATATGGTATTATCTCTAGAAATTGTTGTCACTTTGAGCCGGATCAAAGTTATGACCTTTTGTGAATCTGGGCCCTGGATCAGAGAGAAGATCTAGTGGGTCGTGAGATGATCGTGCGGCTGTTGTTCTCATTCGTGATTAAAAGCTAACCAGGCGGCAGCACTGTCGAAGTGGGTGAAACTTCAAAATGGCCACCCGGAGGCAGATATAGATATGTCATGTTGTTGTATTTTTTTGAAAGTATCTGCCTCCACCCTGTTCACTAAAACGCTACCAGATGTCAGCACCTTTGCTTTCAATTGCGAATTGTTAGAGAGTTTTGATTCATTCCTTTCTGGACCCTTATTCTCGAGATTATGAGATGAGATTATTTGGGTGGAATTCTGGTGATCTCACTGAAAATGGCTGATTGGTATTCTCGAAACACTAATTTCACATTTCTTGGTAATCCACATTTCACTTGGAAATCTCACCACCCATTTGGTTAGTGAAATGTCAAAGTGAGTTGTTAAATACTGTGCATGTCACTCAAGATGGCTTCGCATCACTGCCACTAGGATAATTAACTAGGGAGGCAGTGCATCCTATTTGTTCACATTTTCATGGGTCGCTATTGGCTATAATCTGCTAGCCTCCTAGAGGGTATCTCTCATATAATAAAAACAATTTTCTATTTCATATTTCACGATTTTTCAACTCGGGAATAGCAAAACGGTGAGAAGTGAGATAAAAAAGTGGAATGAGATAATAATCTCATCTCATTTCACTCATCTCATCTAATAATTTCATAATCTTAAGAATAAGGGTCCTGGACTGTACTACAAGTGTTGTTCTTTCATCAGATACACATTAAATACCATTTTTAGATCGCACCCCAAAAGTTGAATAGTAATAACTTATATCATCTTGAAGGTATTAAAAATGTCTGTATTCCTTCCGTATTGGAATTTTGGGAATTTCGATATCTCATACCATTCGAAAGTAATTCCCAAACACTTGAAGTGTTGTTTTGCTAAATTGACTACCATGGACTTTTAATACATGAAGTGTGCGTTGTACACTAGAGCTGAGTTGAAAAGAGAGTTGACCTATCCTATGACTATCAATAACGTAACGGGATAAGCAACATGGCGTAAGTCCTATCCTTTTAACATTAGGCCGTTTTCACCATGATGGAATCAGCGCTTTCGTGTACATTTCTGAGATTCGCGATTTCAAATCAAATCGTACGTATTAGACTCGTATTTGAATATATATAGTTCATAGTTGTACAATTGCATTGATTCTGATCTTTCTCGTAGATGATGAGTAATTATCCAGTTATCAAATGGTTAATACAGCAGTCGGGCTCTTGACTAGGGGACCAAATGCTTTTACAGACGTATCTTAAATTCAGATTGGCCAATTCAGATGAAATGTATTCCAATATAGCTTAATGCAGTTGGAAAGAGCTGGATTCACAGATTGCATTACATCTATTACTTGTATAGATCAACATACAATAATACCAGCAAATCATCATAATATTTACTAGGCGGCATCCCTTTGATATACGCATGGTGCGAAAGGAAACCGCCATGTTGCTTATCCCGTTACGTTGTTGATAGTCATAGATCTGACAAATGGCGACACATTGAAGATGGGAAACCAAACAAGACGCTGCTGTAGCTTGTATTGACGAACGAAGAAGGTTCCGAGTGACCGTTTCACCTATCTCACAGCACTAACGCGCAGGTGCTTCATTCCTGAGAAATACCAGATGTGCAAGAAATCAAATTTGTGACCAATAAAACGATTGTCAATAAAGGACATTTCCATTCCCGGATCAGTGTTCTACGCGCATCCTGTTTTCCTGCCCTCTCATACATACATCTCAGGAGTAACGGTCCGGGAGGTTTGCGGTTCGCTCTTCTTTCGGGGTTGACCTTGACTTGGATAAGATGCATTGAGGGTTGCGTTGGTTCGCCTGTCCTTACTTCCTATCCCTCCCATGTGTACCAATTCACTGTCCACGTTTAAAGAACTATTGACCGTGCATATATAAGTGGTGATAAAAGGAACTAACTTTAGGTTCACGTCGGCTCAGCCAATAGCAGCTGTCATCAAGTTTGCAAGCCTATTAGCCGTTTCTACAAAACAACAGTAGATAGAGGCAGCAATCGATGGTTCTCATGAAAGTACTCAGGAACTGGAAGGTATTTTCAAATGAGTGAAGTCACCATCTCCAATCGGCAAGCCAACGCAACCTGCAATACATCTTGGCTTGAATTATAGCCATGTTTTAATAATTTCAAGATTTTTTATTTGTCAATTCAAGATTATACAGAAAAATTCACAATATTCCACAAAGCCTGTAAACAGGCTTATCTGTGGTAATAATAATAATAATAGAATGATAATAATTGTTCATTGGCAGTTATACAATATACAAGTTATGGATATACATATACAATGTATACATTGTATACAATGTATACAATGTATACAATGTATATAATGTATACAATGTATACTATGTATACAATGTATACAATGTATACAATGTATATAATGTATACAATGTATACAATGTATATGGATATACACAACTCGTTCTGATTCTTGATGCAGACTTCTTCCAGAGCTAATTGCCGACTCGCAGTCTCCGCCCCCTTGACGTCACAAATCATACTACCCAATCACAATCTGTACTGGAATTCAGATATCCAATCGGGGTATCTTCAAATGACCAAAAATCATATAGATCCAACTGGCCTACTGGTGAAGCCACGCCCATTTCGAGTCATCAATTGCCTGTCGGTATCAGGCACAGAAATAGTATAAAATATATAATTTCAAGTGTATGTTAAATGTGTTGATTGTGCAATATGTAAGGTGGTAAGTAGTGAAATTTGTAACGCGGTAACAACACTTTTGGGGAGAATATATCACCATAGTTGCACAACTCAGAAACGCTGTTGTCTTTCTATCGATACGATAGCTAGAATCCAGGGTAGAAGTAT
>OZ023330.1:46087087-46097087 GCA_964007535.1 Brachyptera risi | reverse complement strand
CGCCGCCTGTGGATGTGTATTAACGAACCATGTTATTCCCTCGTATTCTTCCCGTATCTTCCCATCGTGTCATACACATCGGATGAGCGTATGGCGGAGACTTTCATATTTCATGTCAGGAAAAAACTTGAAACTTCTTCTGCACATTGTTGTCATATCAGAATGGGTTGAGTTCGTTTCTTGAAAAGATGGGTTAGACGGTTTTTCTCTGGAAAAGATCGGAAAGTTTGGGAAATCCCCATAAGAATAAGCCGAAGAGAAAATCATGAGAAACAGAACTTCTTCAGAAGGTTTCATATTTATTAGCTCATCTCATCTCACAACGCGTATTCCTAGTGTCATATTCATATATCCTACGTTTAATAAGCCACATATTTATCCAAAATAATACCTTTATATGTCATTCATCGCCGCAGCCCATTTATTGGCCGTACCTTCAATTTAGACCTGCCTATTAGACACGAAAAGTAACAATAGAAAGTGCTTCTAAATATCAATATGGCTGACGAATGGTTACAAAAGTTCAGTCAACAATGTGATATTCCAATCAATAAACAATTTGCGCGCTCCATTTTGTGACTCTTCTCCACTTTCAATTCGCAACAATAACAGCGTATAGGGAGTTGACACGTAACAAACGACAAACAATCGTTAACATAGCAATACAGCGAACTAGTGGACTACCAAACATTCTGATTGGCCAATTCCAACTGCTGCACATTGTTGTCTCTCTCTTTCAACAATGGGTGACGTCACTTGACAGAAGCCTATAGTTAACATAGCAATACAGCGAACTGGTGAACTACCAAACATTCTGATTGGTCAATTCCAACTGCTGCACATTGTTGTCTCTCTCTTTCAACAATGGGTGACGTCACTTGACAGAAGCCTATAGTTAACATAGCAATACAGCGAACTGGTGAACTACCAAACATTCTGATTGGTCAATTCCAACTGCTGCACATTGTTGTCTCTCTCTTTCAACAATGGGTGACGTCACTTGACAGAAGCCTATAGTTAACATAGCAATACAGCGAACTAGTGGACTACCAAACATTCTGATTGGTCAATTCCAACTGGTGCACATTGTTGTCTGTCACTTGTAACAATGGGTGACGTGACTTGACAGAAGCCTATAGTTACCATAGCAATACAGCGAACTGGTGGACTACCAAACATTCTGATTGGTCAATTCCAACTGGTGCACATTGTTGTCTGTCACTTGTAACAATGGGTGACGTGACTTGACAGAAGCCTATTGTTACCATAGCAATACAGCGAATTGGTGGACTACCAAATATTCTGATTGGTCAATTCCAACTGGTTCACATTGTTGTCTCTCTCTTTCAACAATGGGTGACGTCACTTGACAGAAGCCTATAGTTACCATAGCAATACAGCGAACTAGTAGACTACCAAATATTATGATTGGTCAATTCCAACTGGTGCACATTGTTGTCTGTCACTTGTAACAATGGGTGACGTCACTTGACAGAAGCCTATAGTTACCATAGCAATACAGCGAACTGGTGGACTACCAAACATTCTGATTGGTCAATTCCAACTGGTGCACATTGTTGTCTGTCACTTGTAACAATGGGTGACGTGACTTGACAGAAGCCTATTGTTACCATAGCAATACAGCGAATTGGTGGACTACCAAATATTCTGATTGGTCAATTCCAACTGGTTCACATTGTTGTCTCTCTCTTTCAACAATGGGTGACGTCACTTGACAGAAGCCTATAGTTACCATAGCAATACAGCGAACTAGTAGACTACCAAATATTATGATTGGTCAATTCCAACTGGTGCACATTGTTGTCTGTCACTTTCAACAATGGGTGACGTCACTTGACAGAAGCCTATAGTTACCATAGCAATACAGCGAACTGGTGGACTACCAAACATTCTGATTGGTCAATTCCAACTGGTGCACATTGTTGTCTGTCACTTGTAACAATGGGTGACGTGACTTGACAGAAGCCTATTGTTACCATAGCAATACAGCGAATTGGTGGACTACCAAATATTCTGATTGGTCAATTCCAACTGGTTCACATTGTTGTCTCTCTCTTTCAACAATGGGTGACGTCACTTGACAGAAGCCTATAGTTACCATAGCAATACAGCGAACTAGTAGACTACCAAATATTATGATTGGTCAATTCCAACTGGTGCACATTGTTGTCTGTCACTTGTAACAATGGGTGACGTCACTTGACAGAAGCCTATTGTTACCATAGCAATACAGCGAATTGGTGGACAACCAAATATTCTGATTGGTCAATTCCAACTGGTGCACATTGTTGTCTGTCACTTGTAACAATGGGTGATGTCACTTGACAGAAGCCTATTGTTACCATAGCAATACAGCGAATTGGTGGACTACCAAATATTATGATTGGTCAATTCCAACTGGTGCACATTGTTGTCTCTCTCTTTCAACATTGGGTGAGGTCACTTGACAGAAGCCTATAGTTACCATAGCAACACAGCGAATTGGTGGACTACCAAATATTCTGATTGGTCAATTCCAACTGGTGGACATTGTTGTCTCTCTCTTTCAACAATGGGTGACGTCACTTGCTAGAAGCCTATAGTTACCATAGCAATACAGCGAACTGGTGGACTACCAAATATTCTGATTAGTCAATTCCAACTGGTGCACATTGTTGTCTCTCTCTTTCAACATTGGGTGACGTCACTTGACAGAAGCCTATAGTTACCATAGCAACACAGCGAATTGGTGGACTACCAAACATTCTGATTGGTCAATTCCAACTGGTGCACATTGTTGTCTCTCTCTTTCAACAATGGGTGACGTCACTTGACAGAAACCTATAAATACCATAGCAATACAGCGAATTGGTGGACTACCAAACATTCTGATTGGTCAATTCCAACTGGTGGACATTGTTGTCTCTCTCTTGCAACAATGAGTGACGTCACTTGACAGAAGCCTATAGTTACCATAGCAATACAGCGAACTAGTAGACTACCAAATATTATGATTGGTCAATTCCAACTGCTGCACATTGTTGTCTCTCTCTTTCAACAATGGGTGACGTCACTTGACAGAAGCCTATAGTTACCATAGCAATACAGCGAACTGGTGGACTACCAAATATTCTGATTGGTCAATTCCAACTGCTGCACATTGTTGTCTCTCTCTTTCAACAATGGGTGACGTCACTCGACAGAAGCCTATAGTTACCATAGCAATACAGCGAACTAGTAGACTACCAAATATTCTGATTGGTCAATTCCAACTGCTGCACATTGTTGTCTCTCTCTTTCAACAATGGGTGACGTCACTTGACAGAAGCCTATAGTTACCATAGCAATACAGCGAATTGGTGGACTACCGAATATTCTGATTGGTCAATTCCAACTGGTGCACATTGTTGTCTCTCTCTTTCAACAATGGGTGACGTCACTTGACAGAAGCCTATATTTACCATAGCAATACAGCGAACTGGTGGACTACCAAATATTATGATTGGTCAATTCCAACTGGTGGACATTGTTGTCTGTCTCTTTCAACAATGGGTGACGTCACTTGACAGAAGCCTATACTTACCATAGCAATACAGCGAACTAGTAGACTACCAAATATTATGATTGGTCAATTCCAACTGGTGGACATTGTTGTCTGTCTCTCTCAACAATGGGTGACGTCACTTGCTAGAAGCCTATAGTTACCATAGCAACACAGCGAACTGGTGAACTACCAAACATTCTGATTGGTCAATTCCAACTGGTGCACATTGTTGTCTCTCTCTTTCAACAATGGGTGACGTCACTTGACAGAAGCCTATAGTTACCATAGCAATACAGCGAATTGGTGGACTACCGAATATTCTGATTGGTCAATTCCAACTGGTGCACATTGTTGTCTCTCTCTTTCAACAATGGGTGACGTCACTTGACAGAAGCCTATAGTTACCATAGCAATACAGTGAACTGGTGGACTACCAAATATTATGATTGGTCAATTCCAACTGGTGGACATTGTTGTCTGTCTCTCTCAACAATGGGTGACGTCACTTGACAGAAGCCTATAGTTACCATAGCAATACAGCGAACTAGTAGACTACCAAATATTATGATTGGTCAATTCCAACTGGTGGACATTGTTGTCTGTCTCTCTCAACAATGGGTGACGTCACTTGCTAGAAGCCTATAGTTACCATAGCAACACAGCGAACTGGTGAACTACCAAACATTCTGATTGGTCAATTCCAACTGGTGCACATTGTTGTCTCTCTCTTTCAACAATGGGTGACGTCACTTGACAGACGCCTATAGTTACCATAGCAACACAGCGAACTGGTGAACTACCAAACATTCTGATTGGTCAATTCCAGCTGGTGGACATTGTTGTCTCTCTCTTTCAACAATGGGTGACATCACTTGACAGAAGCCTATAGTTACCATAGCAATACAGCGAACTAGTAGACTACCAAACATTCTGATTGGTCAATTCCAACTGGTGGACATTGTTGACTCTCTCTTTCAACAATGGGTGACGTCACTTGCTATAAGCCCATAGTTACCATATCAACACAGCGAACTGGTGAACTACCAAACATTCTGATTGGTCAATTCCAACTGGTGGACATTGTTGTCTCTCTCTTTCAACAATGGGTGACGTCACTTGACAGACGCCTATAGTTACCATAGCAACACAGCGAACTGGTGAACTACCAAACATTCTGATTGGTCAATTCCAGCTGGTACACATTGTTGTCTCTCTCTTTCAACAATGGGTGACGTCACTTGACAGAAACCTATAGTTAACATAGCAATACAGCGAACTGGTGGACTACCAAATATTCTGATTGGTCAATTCCAACTGGTGCACATTGTTGTCTCTCTCTTTCAACAATGGGTGACGTCACTTGACAGAAGCCTATAGTTACCATAGCAACACAGCGAACTGGTGAACTACCAAACATTCTGATTGGTCAATTCCAGCTGGTACACATTGTTGTCTCTCTCTTTCAACAATGGGTGACGTCACTTGCAACTGATTCTGGGCGTACTTGCTCACAGCTCGAAACCAAGTTATTGCTTGAGATGAGGCAGGGATGAAACACTTGCTGTCACGCCATCAATAATGCATCAACCTGTGTAATGTGTGCATATACATTCATCTTGTAATTCATCTTTTTGATCATCTTTAATCATTTAAATCATTTTTCATTCATCTTGTTAATGAGATGATGGGATGATGAGATGAAGGTTTGTATGGGTAGTGGGAAGGATAGTGGGAAGGAAGCGGTCGTGGCCTATATTGTGGGAACCATCCCGGCATTAGCCTAGACTACAGAGGGAAACCACGAAAAACCCATGTGAAGATGGACGGTGGCGGGGATCGAACCGGGTCCGATATGTCCCTTCACCTCCCTGATCACGAAGCAAGTGAGCTAACCACTCAGCTACCTGTGCCGGTTCTTGTAATTCACTTGCAGTGTGGTGACCGTAAACCGATAAGCAGTGTAAGGAAGTTTGGTTCTAGTTGCGGGTTGTTACCTATTCAGGATAGAAAGAGAATCATTTATTCATGACGGCTGGTCATGTTCACGGTTAAATGACCATCGCTTCTACTATTAATTTGGAATTTTGATTGCCGTAAGTGTTAATGAATTAATAAATTATGTTAATAAAATCAGAAACTTTGTTAGTAATACGAAATAATAGTAGAATGGAGAAAGTAATACAAAAATTAATCGGAATCTGATTTTAAGTTTATTGAGAAACGTTGAGGAGATTGTTGTTGGGAATATGTGACGGTTTTCGTGAGATTGTGAAGACTATTCAGTGTACAGTTGATCCTGATTCATGGGTATCTTTCCTTTTTTCAGTCAACTTGAGAAGTGATGTTTCCCATATATATATATATAGGCCTACACGATATGGGTTCTTAGAAAACATTGGTATTTTTCCAAAGAAACGACGTGGAATGTTTATTGAATATGAAACTAGGAACGTGTGTATCTTTGATTCTTAATTTTTTTTTTTTTATTTTTATCATTGATCACATACACTGATACAGAATCAGAAACACAATTACAGCAAAGAACAACAACAAAGCCCTTCAAAGAAGGTTTAACTGTTGGTTAAAATAGTGAATTATAAGTTACAATTCAAATTCGGACGTAATTTTCAAACATTAAAATCAATAAAGTAGTTGAAGTAAAAAGAAAAAACATTGAGTTATTTGTTACATTCTACTCACAAAGTGTAAGGTATCTTTGATTACTATTAATTTTAAGCAATGAAGTTACATCAAGTGGCGAAAAAAGTAGACACTTGTACAAGATTGTGAGAAAAAAATAATTACATGAAACCAGTTTTAAGACACTTTGATTAGATAAGTATTCCTGCTGAAAGACACATAACATATAGTATATTTTTCAAATTGATAAGTCAAAATAATGAATAAAATGTATTAATTAAATGTAATTAAATGGTGAAGGAACTATACGCAGTGTAATACACGATGACGATGACTCTTGACGATTTCCAATCACCGTCCATGCAGTCGCTTCACAAGCTGTTCAAACTGATCTCCATCCCACTTGACTCCGATAAACAAGATAATTACCAAAGTTTTCAAGTTCGAGCGCAAGCTAAGCTTGATTTCATGCGGAACTTGTATTCAATCTAATCAAAAATCATGAACCAATCTGTTTGAATCGAGAGACCCGATTGGTTGATTGCTTGTATGTGTCTGTGGAACTTCTCACTACAATCAGAGGAGGAAGTTGTTGACATGATCAACATTTAGTCGAACAAAATAGGTAATCAAACTCATCGAAGCGTAAAAGTTACACCGTCCCATGCATATTCCAGTCTATATCGATTCCTTCATCATTTCACTTCTTTCATTTATTTATATTTTTTTTAATTGCGCGGTACACATTCACTTCACATGCACATTAAACAATATACACATACAGGTTCATATTTACGTTCAATGTTGTCCGAATAAGTGAGATGAGGTTTAGGTTAGGGTTCTTGAGAACGAATTACTCGATTAAACCCAAACAAGTGAGCATTTTCATCGTAATTACTTATCTTCGTTGTTTGTCGTTGGAAAAAACAATTATTCAAATGTTATTATCTGAATTAAATGGAATAAAACCAGAACTTCCTGTTGAAAATTGACGCTCCCCTTTCTCCTATAGAAACTCTATTAACTATATCATGTATTTTCGAGGAAATCTTCCAAGGAAAATAATATCCATGGATTTCTAAGACGAGACTTGGAATTGTATATTCTTCCTGTTGACAGCTCATAGAACATTTATTTGTCATTCTAATTAATCCACGTTTCAAATGTGCAAGTTGAATTATACAAGTTTGTTAGGATGTACAGACAATGAAGAATTGAAAACTGAAAACTATCGAATATAAGTCTAGTGCATAATGCAATGAAGTCATACTAGGAAAACGCCATATATGCGTTGTTAGACGAGCGGAGAGTAATAATCTGTCGATTTTTTTGCAAAACTTTTGCCTACATTCGCCAATTGGGTGACATTCAAGTTATAAATGGATAAAAACTGCTTCGAGTGGTACCAATTCAGCACATTTGATGTTTTTTCTTCAAAATGGCTGACCCGATCAAGCTGAGAATCTCTAGAAATGTGTATCAGAATGTAATTCAACTTCACACAAAATTTCATATTTTTTGGAAAATGAAAATATTTCCTTTTTCTCGCCGTGTTAATTCAATGGGTATTTTTCAAATTTCGAAATTTTATAAACAAAAAAGTTACCACCCGATAAGGCCACAAAACTATACAGATCTAAGTTAGATGAGGAACCATAATTTTAAAAAAGTTTGAGATTGATAGCTGTAGCCGTTTGACCTGTGGAGAACCGACAAAAAACATGAAAAAATAAAAATAAAAAAATAAAAATTGAAGTCAAATTAAATCCTCGCTGAAGCTCGTCATGAAGAGTTTAAAAACTATTCAGCCATATGAAGAACAATCACACATATACTCTGAAGCTTTGACGGCTGGACCTATCGCCTAAAACTCTCATCATAACTTTGATCGCTATATACATAGTGACGACTTACCTTCTCGTTTTTTTGGAAGTGACAATAATATTCACCCATCCGACCTTGAAACCTTATCAACTTTAAAAACGGTTGTTAGAATTTAAAAAATGTAAAAAAAAGTTCACAAAAATATCCATAATATAGTGAACAAATTTCCACGACTGGCCAACTTGTAACAAAAGTTCCCCCGTCGACGCTCTCAATATAAGTTGAAACTATTACCAACTTGAAGAATAATTAATCAAATATCAAAATCTACACTATATCTATAAGATGTTAATTCTTTCACGATATCATTCCCATCTGTATAATGATTCTCCCCTTGATCTGCGAGAACCATTCTTAACGGCTACCCGTAAAACACTTGTGAGAAGAAGTGCAGCTGTGTTTGCTGGACCGATCCAAGACTACTTCTTCTCTCAGATTTCACTGGCGAGATGAATACTACGCTCAACTCTCTCAGCACACTTCGCTGGTCTAATTATGGTGATTATTACGCGATGATTTTAGCTCGCAGCAGTAGAACGATTAAACACGACGTCGCCAGGCGCTCATAGACGTCGGCGTCGCATGCCAGTGGCGTCGTTTTAATCACGCTAATCAACTTCTTATACAGCTGTAATAGTAAAGGAGGAGCGCGCGTTCGCTCGTGTGAAGCAAAGAGCAATAATTGGTAATTTATGGTTTTTAGTTTTGAAAGCGCGGACGCGTATATAGTCGGTTCGGGTATCTCTGTACGCACATTTATTACGGGATTTAGTGCGTAGATCGTATTTATAAAATAGATTATTCTATTCCAGGACATTGTTATTAGCTAAGCGGATAGTTTATAGCGTTAATCCGCGTCTTTTACGAGCCGTTAAACTGATTGCTGTTATTTTCCCACGGTATTGTGACATGGTTATATTCATGTTGCTTGATCCGTATATTATATTGAATATTTCAATAGCTTAGAGCCTTGATAATACAGCTAGGTCATGTGACATGGTTATATGCATGCTGTTTAATCTGTGTCTTATATTGAATATCTTGGATAACCTAGCTAGTTTATATTGCGAGATTGGAAAAAGCGGCAGGTGACCATCTGATTATGATTTACTTAACGACTGTTGTACCTCCACCGTTTCTGATCAAGTTACATACCGGAGATAGACCAACTGAACAAACCAAATGAAGCTATTCCGAACTCTCATCTGGAGAATGTGAAACACAGAAATGTCATGATAATAAATATCGGTCTCCCTTCCACAACAAATCAGGTCGTGGGGTGTTGAACAGCATTATCTGGAGCCTCTCAATCCTGTCGCCTCAACTTCCCCGTCTTCATCCTCTTCTTGACTATCTTCCTCCACCAAGCTCTCCGTTCTTCCCACAATCTCACCCTGTCCACATCTTCCCATAACGCCTCCTCTTCTCCTCACGCTTTCACTTATCTGGTCCCTCCATCTTCCTCTTTGTTTTCATCCCTCCTCCATCTCCACTGATATTCGCTTTCCGTTCTTCTCACAATCTTTCCTTTTCCACATCTTCCCTTACACCTCCTCTTCTCCTCACGCTTCCACTTATCTGGTCCCTCCATCTTCCTCGTGGCTTTCCAGATTTTCTTTCACTTTCTAATATTCTTTAGAATTATCTTCTAGGTATTCTTCCCAGTTCCGTTCTTCTTATATGTCATACCATCGCAGTCTTTCTGCATTCATCTTATTTTCAACATTTTTAATTCTCAACCTATCCCTGATATCACTGTTACTTATGTTATCCACCTTTGTCACGCTTGGGCCTATAATGCTTCTTAAGAACTTCATTTAGGGAATGTCATGAATTTGAAACGTTCGTACCTTTCGGCGAAATCCTGATCAAAGAGTGTGATGCGTCTTATATATGCTTATGGAATCAAATCCAAATACCGGAATAATCCCT
>OZ023330.1:46009652-46086887 GCA_964007535.1 Brachyptera risi | reverse complement strand
AATGCGCCTATTGTATTCCCTGATCTCTTCTCCGTTATTTAGCTTGTCTTTGCCGCGTTGCTTTTGTAAGCACATCACCCCGACTTGTTTTAATATCTGCCATTGTTGGTGGATTGTGTGCAGTGTGTGTTCGGAAACCAGCATTAGTCTTATATAGCGGATTATTGCCAGGGCCTGACAATGACGCCCCAGTTGTCTGCACAACAGAAGTCAAGTCTGCATATGCATGTTTATCTCGAGCGTTATTTTATACCGAGCCGTAGAACAACAGTCTGGTCGGGGAGAATATTAATTCGATGAAATGTACGAGGAAAAAGCTTGACTTTGTTTTATACACTTCTACTACTATACTTACACTCCTCTGTTTCATCATTGTTCCATCAAATATTCCATAATGAAATGAAATTTACGAATTTACGAATAATAATTATAAACGTAAATATGATTGGAAAACTTTCTGTATTCATCCAGTTATTCCATTTCTATGCAATTTTATTGTTCTTCAAACTTCCGTCAATAATATTCATTCATTCATGTACATAGGAGAAACTTGAAATTAAAATAAACAATTTCTGAACGCACCCTGCACATGAGTTTTACCACTGGTTACAGCCAAAAAATCGAATTCAATGGTATATATATATCTCATTTTCGTCGAAAATGTAGTTAGTGAGTCCTACCTCCAAGCCCACGTTATGGTATCATTAGCTTATATAATTTTTTTAAATTTTGACACAATTATTTCTACTCAGAATTGGTATGGGACTCAGGAGTCCCGTCAGGATTTGGGAGGTAAGGTAAGCAAGGAAACAATTAATGTTCATTGTGGAAAAAATGTATTGTTATATGTTTCATTAGGGCTAGCCTGCTTACATAATAGCATAACCAATAGTAATAATTATTTATTCATATTAATTATAATTAATTAATTGATTATTTCAATTAATTATTCGAATTTATATCCACTGAATACGAAAACATGGACGGTACCATAAAAGTAACTTGCACAATGTACTTTTCACCTTTTGTTGCAACATATTTCGACAGGCGCTAAATGACCTCGCTGTCGATGCGCCTTAAAACTCTAATATTCATTCATTCATTCAATAACTCGAATACATATTCAACGTGTTTCTATACATTTCCATTAATATTTAGGGATAACCGAATGTAAAATATTATGTTATTCTCATTCGGGTATACACAATGGATAGATTCCATCATTATTTTAGCATCATATTATTTTATTCACCTCATGAGGATGGCAAAAACATCATTAGGTGGGAAAACTTCCCCAAATTCAGAATTTATATCGTGATACACGATTTTGGGGCATTTGCCTTGTATGGTTATTTCTTTTTTCAAACGGAAATTGATACGAAATGATTGATATGAAATGATACGAAGACCAACAGTCGACACACTGTCACTGAGAGAATAGGATTTCTACCGTGGCGCATCCTGGTATCACTTTGGTGCACTGAATCATTTTCAACATGACAACACTAAAATCAGCTAAGCGTGTTACACTAATAGCGGCTCTTTTGATTTTCTAAACCCAATAGATTTGGCTTCATAAATATATAGATATATAGATATAGATATATCTATCATTAGATCTATCAATAGATATAGATATGTTTGATAAATAATTAACATCACTTTTAGCGGATTCGCATAGAATCATTGCTTGTTTCCGAACCTTTATGGTTAACAGAACCACCAACCATCTTACAGAAAAACAATGAAATACACATAAAACATACCCGTATTTTCACTGTTTCTTTCCCATAAGTGCACAAGATACATTTTCAAATTGCAAATATATTCATTTTCAATCATTATAATCATTAGAAATAACCAATAACGAGTGTATTTGTGAAATATCTCATTTTTCTGTATCGATGAAGTTTTCTTGTGGTGGCTGCACAAATTCTATTCTTCCAGTGTGTCAACTGTACCCGGATTACAGAACCGTCACGTTTTGTTTTTATTTTCAACATCGAAATAAACAATCGCAGTATCGCTTAGCAACAACAAGAGTCAACAAGAGTCAAAACAACAAGATTATACATACAGGGCCTGGATTCACAAAGAGTTGTATCTTATAACGTCTTAGCTCTACAACCGTAGTAAAGCTGGATTCACAATGCGAACTAATGATTAGTGACTAATACTAAATACTAAAATTAAGGAACCGAGCATTCACATAGGCTTGAAATAAGAATTAATTTTCATGAGTCGTAGCTGTCTTAAGATGACAGATTCAAATAGAAATCTACATGTAAGAAGGCTGTAAACGAGCGGTTCATCGAGCGGGAAAGCTTCCTTTTGCATTGACTTTCTGTCGTTTCGAATTCACGACTTCTGATTGGTCGGACTAATGATTGAAACTAATGATTAATACTACAGTTGAAAGTTGGTTCACTTTCAAGGCCAGTCACTAATATTAAACACAATGTGAACGTCAACACTGATTCCGTATCTGCCAACTTTAGTTGATCATTAATCACTGGTTATTAGTTCGCATTGTGAATCCAGCTTAAACTACAACCGACATACGACATCGTAACTTCATTACGGTTGCATTCTTATTACCTATTCACAAAGAATTTCAAGATAATTTCACCGTGGTGTTATCTTTGGCCCCAGCTGTCCGTGCCGTTGCCGTGCGACGTCATTGTTTTCGACTGTCAACCAATGTGAGTAAAGAGCGGGATGTCAATTAGTTTGTAATAACGCGATATGAACATCAATTACTTGTTTCCTACAGCTAGATAATATTTTGAATCAAAATGAACGAATAAAATGTTGTATATACTTTTACGTTCGTTTTTTGTTAATTGTCGTCAATTTTTTTTCTGTCGATCATCAAGAAGGCTCTGGATTTTTACCGCCAATTCTGTCAATTGACAGTCAAGATTTCCAAATGTGAGGTTAAGGTCGAATATTAAATATGATTATCGTAATTCGGATCGTTTCTTCACTCCCAACGTCTCTACATTTTCACTTTCAATCTCCTAAATATGTACTAATTGAATTTTAGTAAGCGAAATCTCCAAAATCATCGTAATCAATTGTGAGGTTAGGTTGTATCTCCACTGAAACCAGTCGGGACCGGTGATAACTTCATCACCAACTATTCTTACGACTTTTGCTTGAACTTTTTCGTGAATACGAGTTATAACCAAGTCTGGTAGTAAGTCCTGTAACGGTTGTAGTTTACGACGTCGTAAGAGATACAACTCTTTGTGAATCCAGGCCCTGGCTACTAACTCGGGACGTATCTGAATCACCTTATATATGCTTACTTCAACTTGTGTACTTGGCCTTGCTCAAAGTACGGAAGTGACGTCATAAGAAGCGTCCGAATTCATTAAATGAGATGCGTGTTAACATTTTTATATATTCTACACATGATTATGTTCCAAGCCACTATTGAATTTCAACCACTAAGTTTCAACAGGGCTACCTTCATTTTATATATTTTATTATTTTATTGTAGGCCTACTTTCTTGTCTTATACCTATCTGTTTTTTTTTTTTTTTTTTTTTTTTTGACAATGTTAGCACAATATAATATGTTGCACAACAGCTAATAAATACAATACAGTATAATACAATGTGGTTCGATCGATCGCAACCGTGCAATATTAATTGTGTACATATGAATATATGTGGAGAGAGAAATAAGTTTCAATGAATATCCATGGCAATCGTTCAGAAGGCGGTTAAAATGCTTGTCAAAGACTACGTTATATGCTATAAAGGCACGTTTACTTTCTTGTGTGTTGTGTTCTTTCAGTCTTTTCGTAGGTTTGATTTTCAATCATATTTCTTTTCCATTTTCAACAGATTTCCCAAGAAAAAAATGGGAACTTTGTAAAATCCTCGTAAGAATAGAATATTCAGTTTTTCAATGTTATCCATTTGACATGAAATTACCACAGCATGTTGATATTGTTCTGATAAATATTCTGATACACATTCTGATACATATTCTGATACATGTTCTGATACATATTCTGATACATGTTCTTATACATATTCTGATTCTTATTATGTTAGGCCTACATATTATGATACATATTCTGTTACATTTTCTGATTCTCATTCTTTTACATATTCTGATACATATTATAATTCTCATTATGTTACATATTCTGATACATATTCTGATTCTCATTCTGTTACATATTCTGATACATATTCTGATACATATTCTGATACATATTCTGATACATGTTCTGTTACACATTCTGATTCTCATTCTGGTACATATTCTGATACATATTATGATACATATTATGATACATATCCTGTTACATATTCTGATACATATTCTGATTCTCATTCTGTTACATATTCTGATACATATTCTGATACATATCTGATACATATCTGATACATATCTGATACTATCAAGTTCAAAGACATTTGAACCAGTCGTTTTTGAGAAAATGAATTACTGTATTGAAGAATGTCTGATATCGAAATGGTAAAGCTTGTGAGCTCCCTGTTGCGAGGCTATAAACCCCAAGAGCAGGAAAACCAGCATGCGTTGTGGGATGAGCGAGATTCATATGAAATGTGATCGAAAGCTACACACCTTGGTTTGAAATCTTTTCAACTCACTGCCTTTCATTGAATATTCCAATTGGTCTATGGTTTGATCATTTCACTTGCTCATCTTCTCGATGGCTTCTATCAATTGATGTATCAATAGTCATAATCGGGGAACAATGATTTTGTATCAAGTTTCGATGTTATTTCAAAAAAGGGGGTGTGAAATGAACATGATGACTTCTATGTTGAATTTTTGTTTTTTTTAATAACATCGAAACTTGAAACAAAATTATTGTTCCCCAATTAAGGCTATGTATGAAAGATAGGATCGTTTGGACGGGGCACCACAAGGGCGATCGTGCCACCTCAAAATATGGCTGATCTTATCTGAGTGAAATTCTGGGATAATCTGTATGATTTGTGTACATGAATTCAATAAAGAAAAAATTGAATTCATCCGGAGAGAAAAATCCCATATTTTCTCTCCTGGGTTATTCTTAGGTTTATTCTGTATTTTTTTTCCCATGAGCGGTTGTTTCGATTGCGCCTCGAAACGATACAGTGTGGCGTTATATGATTGTCTGTATGCACGCCAAGCTTCGTTAAAAACATATCTCATTTCACCTGTCAAACGCGAACAAAAACACACAGAAAGTGCCTCTTTTTTCGAGTACTGCAAAACTAAGTTTTCGCCTCGCTCATCCAATGAACAGACGAATCAATCAATAATGAAGTCTTATTATAATTTGGAAATCAAGATGTGTTATCTAACTTTCGAGTACATCTCATATAAATATCTCGCTCAAATTACAACGTATATACATAATCCTAGGTTAGACGTAGTTGATTGATTTACCAGTCTTCTCACGCCTACTTCCCACTCATAACCCTCCCTACACCCTCCCTACACCCTCCCTTCACCCTCCCTACACCGCCTCTTTAATTGCTGATTACAACGTCGCGCGGGAAGATAATTATAGCTAATACCAGTTCTGATCCGAACCTCCCTTGGACCGATCCGAGAGGAACATCATATAACCTATGTGTGTGTATAATAGCCACAGCATATAATAGCCACAGCATAAAATAGCTAGCTTGTATAGCCAATATAATCATTTTATCGGAAATAACTGGAGTATATCATTTTCCCGATATCAACATTCTGATGAAATTTAAATTCGTTCAAAATTTTCACCTCATTAACAATTTAAATTGCTTCTGTAAATTACCTTTTTGCCTGTATATTATATATTCATAAATGCTAGACGGTATTTTTTTAATGTGAACCAATGCTATTGTAGGTCACTTTTAATAACTGTATTTTAGTGCTCGTGTTTTTGTTGGATAGCTGAAGCATGATATAAATATATTATATGTTTTATAGCGGAAACTTATCGTCTTTTTCATGAAAAGTTTAACTGCTGTAATTCAGTATGAAATATGAATTATTATATTGTTTTATATCTATCGGTTGAACCATTCCTCAATGTAATGTGATTGGAAATGCTTGAGCACTGTATATATACTTGCTGTGAGTTATCGCCAAGCCTCGTGTGCAGGGCAATGGAGGAAGTAAAATATAACCTCTGACAAGAGTGATGAAAACGAAAGGAGGGCCCGATTCGTGATTTATAAATGTCACGATAGTCGTACGGAAACTTTTCAACGACTGTCCTTGAGTTCGAGTCCAGCTTGGCTCATCGATTTATGTGTTCGACTTTTACATGACACTCGTTCGAGCTCAAACGAGGGCTGTTCGAGGTCTAGTCAAAGATTTGTACTTTTATAGCGTCTACTTCATTGTGAGTCGTTAAAAAAATCCTGGTGATAAAAGTGTAGATTCCAAGCGTAATCCTCGTGTCCGTGCACGAATACGGCGATAATTTTAATTGAAAAATCTATCCGGTAATTCTTTAATCCCAAATGCAAATAATCGTCACTCCAGTCTATTCCAGCTTTTCCCGACAAACTAGCTTCAAAACCGAGGCTAGTCGAGTAGGATTACACTTTTCCCATGATACGTTGAATTTATATTGTATTCAATTTCCGAGCTTATAACGTATTAAATGTTGACATTGATAAATTGTCAGCTTTTGTGAAGTTTTAAACTGTTAACGACCGATATTTATCATGGCATTATCGACGCACGCGCGCGATCCTATTGTCGAGCTGGCGCAAGTATAGCTACTTTTCATCAGAAGTGTCGAGTTTCAGCCTCGCGCGTTGAATAATATTTACGACTCTACCGAAAGACTGTTCTAGTTATAGTTGGGAACTATCAGGGTTTGCTGATGGAATTGTACGAATTCTACAACACGGTTGGAAAAAATAGCTCAACAAAATAGGCTATAAGGTAGACGACGAGTTTTGGAACCATTTGGGCGTGGGTTATGACTGATTATTTTTTATTGGCGTCTGGTTTTTGAGCAAATTTGTTTCGTTTAGAATATTCTCCTCATCTCGAATGTTGTACCATATAATGGGGAGTTATTTATTCTGCTCGATCCGGTGTCGGTGATCATATCATCAGATGTCAATGCCACAAGTCTTCTTTCCGGCGACCTGGATTCGAGACTAAATGATTACATCGGCGTCGATTGCGACCGTCTCGGTCCGTACTGTTACTGTATCAAACCGTCTCGGTCGGTACTGTTACTGTATCAAACCGTCTCGGTCGGTACTGTTACTGTATCAAACCGTCTCGGTCGGTACTGTTACTGTTTCAAACCGTCTCGGTCGGTACTGTTACTGTATCAAACCGTCTCGGTCGGTACTGTTACTGTATCAAACCGTCTCGGTCGGTACTGTTACTGTATCAAACCGTCTCGGTCGGTACTGTTACTGTTTCAAACCGTCTCGGTCGGTACTGTTACTGTATCAAACCGTCTCGGTCGGTACTGTTACTGTATCAAACCGTCTCGGTCGGTACTGTTACTGTATCAAACTGTCTCGGTCGGTACTGTTACTGTTTCAAACCGTCTCGGTCGGTACTGTTACTGTTTCAAACCGTCTCGGTCGGTACTGTTACTGTATCAAACCGTCTCGGTCGGTACTGTTACTGTATCAAACCGTCTCGGTCGGTACTGTTACTGTGTCAAACCGTCTCGGTCGGTACTGTTACTGTATCAAACCGTCTCGGTCGGTACTGTTACTGTATCAAACCGTCTCGGTCGGTACTGTTACTGTTTCAAACCGTCTCGGTCGGTACTGTTACTGTATCAAACAGTCTCGGTCGGTACTGTTACTGTATCAAACCGTCTTGGTCGGTACTGTTACTGTTTCAAACCGTCTCGGTCGGTACTGTTACTGTATCAAACCGTCTCGGTCGGTACTGTTACTATATCAAACTGAGATAATTACATATTTCATAACGTCAATAAACAGCACGTTTGTAGCAATTCTCTTCTTTGCACATACAACTATGTGGATGGCTATAAAATAGAAAAATACCATAGCTGATAATAATGTTGAATATGTATTAGATTAGAAGATATAGTATATTGGAGATAATGTCAGAATGGTTATTAGAGGAAATGGAATATCGAAGAGCATAACCTACGTGTATTGTGTTGTATTTTAGTTGTTTGACACACAAATAAACACGACATTACAATGCATATTACTCAGCTATAACGAACGAGATAAGTTATGCTCAACGTTAACACCGCTTCACAAGCCAGGAAGTTTCCGCCATATTCGACATACATTAGTGATGATATAGAGTGCTTATAGACATATTAGTGATAATATAGAATGTTTTGCTTAGATTCCATTTGTAAATGTACAATATGGCCGCCGAGATAGGAACGAGCCCAAGTCGCTATCGGCTGTAGCTATGGTCTCAGGCAGTGGCCGTGTCGAGTGAGACCAACCAATCGGATTGTAGCATTTCCAGGTGCCATCACGGTTTAGACCCATTCACGATTTAAGCTAACAGTAAACTTAGAAACTTACAAATTGATTGTCATACGGTATTTCTCGTTACTGTTAACGACAGTTTTGAACTTAGCAGTAGCAGTAACGTAGAAGTTTGAAAACTCCAGACTTGGTTTCTTAGGTTTACGTCAAACTTGGGAATTGACCAATCAGCGCTGCTTCAGACCTATGAGGTACATCGATTTCGAATCATCCGCCATTTTCTGAAGATAGATTATCAGATTGATGACATTATCAAATAAAGAGCACCAGTAGTCATTGTCATCTGTATAAACTGGAGCGATAACAAATACACGGTAGCTCCAACTATTTTATTACAGCAATAATAATTCTAATACATCAGCAATAAACAATAGGCCTGGCTTTCTAGGTTATGTTGGACTGTCAAGTGTCAACAAACAGAACAGCTGTAGACTATTCCAGTACTAACGTTCTTTCGTGACGTCAATATCGAAATGAAGAGTCGCAATCTCATTGGCTCAACTTGGCAGTAAGAAGTGTGTTGTGAATGACATAAAAAAAACGCAAGTTCACTTCCTTGAGTTTACATACTAAGTTTACGGTTAAGTTTAATCGTGGGTGGGCCTTCAGGGATGGACGGGACGGAGGTCGAAATAATTCTCCTCTCAGAAAACGATGCTGGTATGTTGAAGAATACCAAGTCTCCATATGTATAAGTAATGGATATTCACAAAAAGTTGAGAAAAATATTGCCATTACATGGAATAAACCATTTTCACATTTGTTTATGTTTGTTTCTGTTTGTTTCTGTTTGTTTATGTTTGTTTCTGTTTGTTTCTGTTTGTTTCTGTCACTAGCCGGTGACAAGTGGTGGTGGTATTTTATCAAGGTATATATGGATGGTGAATGTACAACCATAACTGAATTTGAAGAGGAGATCAATATTTATAGCCATGAAAAATACCTGTTTTCTCATTGGATGAGCGAAGCGAAGACTCAATTTCACCATACCCGAAAAAAGTGACTGTTTTTTTTTTTTTTTTTTTTCGCGCTCCACAGATCAGAAGAAAATTCAAAATTAGTTGAAACTTGACACACACAAGTGTCATTATCTTATCTATAATGTATAGTTTTGAGGCGCGATCGGTTGAGCCACATCTGAGAAAGTTTTCAAAAATCCCATGAGAATAACCCAGAAAAAAAATTCAGGAAAAATATTTCATCCGAGAGAATTAAAATTCTCAGGGAATTTTAATCTGATAATGATACACATTATTCCGAACTTCCACTCAGATCGGATCAGCTGTTTTGATGTGAAAAAAATATATAATGTAATTTTTATAAATCATTCAAAGCTATCAAGATACCTTTAAACTCAAGCTACAGGTGGCACCACTTAACTGTAAACGATTAAAACAAAGCCTTCCTCATTATCATAGAAATTAATAAGGAAAAATAAGATGGCAGTGATGTAATGGTTTGGATCTCAAGGTGTATATATATATATATATATATATATATATATATATATATATATATATATATATATATATATATATATATATATATATATATATATATATATAATAACCAATCCGAAAATAAGTTGATATGTTCCAGCTCATCCATCAACGCGGCAACACATAACGCGTTTACCTAGTTAAACAATTGATTAATCTATGTAGGCCTATTATGTCTCATTCACATGGGCGAAGTTCGTTCGTACACGACCGCTCTTCCACTCGACCTATTTTACCTATTCTACCTATTTTGTTCTATAAGTAGTGAATAAACACAAGAAGTTGACAAAAATTGACATTAAATTAAATGAAGCCATTCACACTTTAGTATATATTTTTTTCCGTTATTAAAGCCGGTGAAAATGGTGATATTTCATGGAGGTATGGATGGCAAATACAGAATTGTACAATTACTATCGAATTTGAAGGCGAGATCAATATTTATAGCCATACCTTTCAACAAAGAAAACACTTCGGGGAAATTACCGTCCTGCATAGAAATGAGAAACTATTCAAGTAACGACAAATAATAATATGGAATATCTCGAAGTGCTTATTCTACTTCATAAAAAAAACAGATATTGTTGTAGTTTTTACAGTATCAATGCCAGACATTCATAGAGAATGACGTTCCGATTCTATAACAGATCACAATCTTTCTGTTCAATAATTGTACCACTGTGAAATATGGTCCAGATTGCACGTGTTAAAGGAGATCATAGCTGTGCGCTGGAACAGCGGCGTGTGTTTCACACATATCGTGACGTCACGAACCTTGCCTTCTCTTGACTGCATTGTTTCCAAGTCATCACCTCAACGAGCATAACAGCATAGACATAGACATACTACCAACAAATGATAATCAAATAACAAATAATACAAATAAAATGATCATGTCATTATTATTATATTCATATATGGATATATATATATATATATATGAATATATATATATATATATATATATATATATATATATATATATATATATATATATATATATATATATATATATTTATATATATATATATATATATATATATATATATATATATATATATATATATTTATATATATATATATATATATATATATATATATATATATATATATATATATATATACAGATATATAGATGAATATATATATATATATATATATATATATATATATATATATATATATATATATATATATATATATATATATATATATATATATACATATATATAAAGATATATATATATATATATATATATATATATATATAAAGATATATATATATATATATATATATATATATATATATATATATATATATATATATATATAAATATGTATGTATATATATATATATATATATATATATATATATATATATATATATATATATATATATATATATATATATATGAATATGTATATATATATATATATATATATATATATATATATATATATATATATATATATATATATATATATATATAAATATATATATATGTGTGTATGATTTCAATAGCTTCTTGGTTGACTACCAGTAGGTTATTATAATTGTAAGAATTTTTCAAACTGTTTAAAATTTGCGACCTCCCCCGGGACTTGAACCCGGATCTCCAGATTGCCGGTCTGACGCGTTACCTATTACGCCAGAGAGGAAGATCTTCTTGAACAGTTTTATTTGATCTCTGATCTTCGTTTTACTCTTTGTCGGTTATTGAAGTACCTTGTTCATGTGTATATTTCCAGCAGATGGCACGTCCATGTTCTACCCGACTTGTAATTAGAGGTCGTTGCCCTCTCCATTTCGCCCTCGCGTCAACTCATCAGCTGATTGTATTCCATAATGCGTTGACAGAGGCTATATTTTCTCCACAATTATAGCCACACAGATAAGAGAGAGCGGGCAATTTATCGGATAGGTTCCTTTAATTGATCGAAGAGTTGTATATGTTCTATGTCATTCAGTGTGCCGTGGAAATATCAGCTGGTACACGATGTAGTGATACCAACCTATTTCATCATAATATAAAGAAGGTGACCAAACTCGGATCTTGAGAGTAAAATTTTTCCGGGGTCAGTTACCGGATCCAGCGTTCCGATTGCCTGTAGCGCAACTATCGCTTTCATATCGAACTATATAAAACAACAATACTCAACAATGCTATACACGGTCCAGTAGAATTATAATATCGGTAGTTGTGCATTTTTTTTACGAGAATGATAGATTTTGTGAGTTTAACAATGTCACCGGTACCGTAGCCACACTTATCCACATCTAGTTCACAAGGGAATCCGGTAAATCTCGACAGGCAATCGGGACCTTTGGCTCTGAATTGACAGTAAGAAACCACAAATGCCGTCCATGTTATCAGCATGTGAGTTGGAGCACCTTCTTTATATTATGATGAAATAGGTTGGTATCTCTACATCGTGGCTGATACATTTGGATCGGTCAAGTATCATTGAGTCGCGTCCATGACAGTCCCATAGTTTTATCACTCAACCACCTGGCGTTTGAAGTGTTCACACATTGGTCGTAAATCTGCACTGGAATTTGATTTATAAATCATGCTTACCCGTGCGGTTTTTCTCTTCCCCATACACAGGCGTACACACAAGCTTTTATATTCGTGTCGTCTATATTATAAAGATTTTCCACCGCGATTTGAATGTTTTTTCTCGGGCACAGTGCGAGATTTGATTTACTCGTTCGTTGCCACTTTATCATCTTAACGGTTTTCCCATTTCGCTTGCTATTCCCTTTGTCTTTGTCGCTTTTCACCCAGTATTCCCGAGTTCATAGCTCGTCTGCATGATAAAACTGAACGACCGTGTAGTCTTAGATTCACCAGGGTGAAACAACCGACAACGGAGTCATTCTCGAATCTGATGCAAATTGTTCGTTAGGTGTAAAAACATTTGGAATTAATTGCTTTCGATTGAATGGATATATTTTACTAACGTATAGCTCTCGCTTTATGGTCTATTTTGCTACTGACTTTTCATTTTTTTATGAAAACATCTGTGTAGGCATTGGCCTAGACATTGAAATGATTCTGTATACATTTCAGGAAATTATCAGAATAAATTAATGTTCCAACTTGAATATTTTCAAGAAAGCTGAACTGAATCGCATGAGTGGTTTAAATAAATACCGCTAATTGCTGGAGTGGGTACACGAGCACTGTCTCAGCCAATCATCATTCATTCGGCTCAAATTGTCAGAAAATGGATCCTAAATTATGAAAACATTATTATGTATCATCATACTGAATTCTGTGGTAATCGAACACTTGTAGATAAAGTAGAAAACGATTGTATCATCAATGGTGGAGGTGCCGCGTTATTTTCAATTTTCAAAACCTACGAAAACATTATTCTGTGATGTAATTATGAATTATTTATTTATCAAATACTGATGGAAATAGTAGAAAACGATTGAATAATTGGTGGTGGAGGTGCCGGAATTCTTAGAATCCTTAAAATTACTGAAAAAATGATTGTGTATCACCATACTGAATTATGTGGTAATCGAACACTTGCAGATATAGTAGAAAACGATGTTATTATCAATGGTGGAGGTGCCGGGTTATTTTCAATCTTCTAAATCTATTGATACATCTTTTTGTAATCTAATTCTGAATTATGTTTGTATTGAATACTAGTAGAAATAGTAGAAAATGGTTAAATAATGGTGGTGGAGGTGCCGGGATTCTTTCAATCTTCAAAATATGTAAAAAATGATTCTGTATCATCATACTGAATTCTGTATGAATCAAACACTTGTAGTATATAGTAGAAAACGATTGTATTATCAATGGTGGAGGTGCCGTTTTTTTTCAATATTCAATATTCTGATACTTGTTCAAAAGTATCCCCACAAAATGTCCTATACACCCAGCTCATGAAGTTCTCAAATGTAGTGAAAATATTTCTGCTGTTCTCATTTTACATCTAATATATCTGAGCGTCTACACATTATATCTCTGTGTTCATTACATTTTATCATCGTTTTCACCTTAATACTTTTACAAATGTGTAGATATCATATTCTGTATCTTGACTGTAATGCGATTCTGTTATGTGACAAAAGTTTAGTGCAGTCATATACAAGATTTGCGTCGAGGGGAGGAAAGACGGGGGGGGGGAGGGATAACACTCGGAATACGTATCTTAAGAGTCCACGGGAGACTATTCAGCGAAATGTCAGTTTTAAGTGATAACTTTCGAACGGTATGAGATATCAAAATTCCAATACGGATTGAACACAGCTATTTGTAATACCTTCAAAATGGTATTACCGGCACATTAGCCGAGTGGTTAGCGCACTTGCTTCGTGTGATCCGGGAGGTGAAGGGACATATCGGACCCGGTTCGATCCCCGCCACCGTCCATCTTTACAGGGGTGCATCGTGGTTTCCCTCTGTAGTCTAGGCTAATGCCGGGATGGTTCCCACAATATAGGCGACGACCGCTTCCTTCCCACTATCCTTCCCATTACCCATAAAAACCTTCATCTCATCATCCCATCATCTCATTAATCATTCATCCGACGCCAATATATCTCAGTCATTATTACAGTGCGTCTTAAAACCCAATATATAAAAAAATATGGTATAAGTTATATTTATTCAACTGATGTCGCATATAAGTGTCAAGCGTATACGGCTAAAAATGATTTCAGCATGTGATATTTGTACATGGATAGTTTCAACTGTAGGTTCTACTCACTCATGTGCATGTTCTCTACATTCTGCACCTCTACATTCTGCACCTCTACTTTCTGCACCTCTACATTCTGCACCTCTACTTTCCAACTCACGTGACTTGCCCGATATCATCGTATGATCAACCTGAATTGATAGAAATTATCATTATCTTATCTATTATCTATTATATCTATTTTATCTATTATCTATTATATATTATATTTTGTTGCACTATAGCATTGAAGGAAGTTTACCACTTCTTGTACAATGATACATTCATTGTGCATTGTATTTAAATAAAGTTTAGATTTTGTAGATTTTTGTTGAATAGAGCTAATCGTAATTCAAGCCATGGTCTTTATAAATGCAAATATCAGAAGTGTTCATCATTTAGAAAGATAAACTATTTTTCAATTCATTAAATGATGTGAATTGTCTTGTTCTTTTCTCGAAACTAGAAATTATAAGACTTATTTTCGTTGTAATCACTCTTTTATAATCATAAGTATCATGTTTCATTGCTCTGAGGCCCGGTATTACCAAGTCTAGTTAGCTTTTATCTGACAGTTCAAACTTGTTATCACCATGGTTACCTGTGGTATTTGTTTTCACCAACTGTCAGATAAATACTAACTGGACTTGGTAATACTGGACCTCAGTATTATTGTGACTCGAATATTGTGTGGACCTTGGTTTTCATTATTCAATCATTAGGATAGATGTTATTATTATATGGATATCACTATCCATTTCAAATATCCAAATATTAATCAATTTGTTTATTGCTTATAACTTAAGAGTCCACAGGAGTCGATTTAGCGAAATATCAGTTTTTTGGTGATAACTTTTGAACGGTATGAGATATCAAAATTATAATAAGCAAGAAACACAGATAATTATAATAGCTTCAAGATGATATAAGATATAACTATTCAAGTCATGTCGCATAACTGTCAAGAGTCGACAGCTAAAAAATGTGTTTTTTTAGCTGTATACTCTTGACAGTCACGTGACATGGCTTGAATAGTTATATCGTATATCATCTTGAAGCTATTATAATTATCTGTGTTTCTTGCTTATTATAATTTTGATATCTCATACCGTTCAAAAGTTATCACCAAAAAACTGAAATTTCGCTAAATCGACTCCCGTGGACTCTTAATTGTTTGTTTTTTCGTTTCACCATAATTCATAATTTATGTTCATTGTATTTTGTCGTATTTATTCCACAGATGTGCCTGAATCAGGCTTCGTGAGTATTTTGTGAACACAACTGATGTATACTTATACTGCTGAATAAAAGGAATTTCAACTTCAATTATTATTATTAAAAATTGTTTTAGCCGTATACGCTTGACACTGTTGCTAGATGAGTTATGTAGTTATAACTTATACCATATCAAACAATAGTTGTATCTCCTCCGGATCATAATTAGATGAGCGTAGCGAAGACTCCATTCCACGCTTATACAACTTCATCTGTGTGTGTTTTTTTTTTGTAAGTAATGCACAGGTCGCATGGTTCGACTGATCAACGTGAAACTTTTTTTGTATGGGCAAACTTTCACTACTTGAAACTGTTTAGTTTTTGGGATGAATCGGTTGTATAGATTCTGAGAAATATCATGTCAAAGGTTTTAAAACCGCCATAAGATTAGGCTGGGTGGGAAAATTTGTAAAAATGAAATCTCTCCGAAAAAAATAAAATTATCTCTGAATGTTCACACATAAATGATGAACACAACAACCACCTTTTTGTAAGCAATTCGAATCAGCCGTTTTGAAGAAAAAATTCAAATAACTGTTTTTACCAACCTTAGTTAGGGTGCGAATCCACTAACTATTAATTAAAGGTACGAAAATAACATATGTAACCAATGGTGATAACAAGTTAATACACTGACTATTGCTTGATCCAGTTTCGTAAAACCGGGCCCAAGTGTTTTTATTCATCAAATATATTGTTATGGCAGAATTAGGTTGCCAAGATTCACTGCTTTCTAGATTCAATATTTGTCCAAGAATTAACTATTCTTCATATGCGTCAAGGTGTGTAGAATACTAGAGTCAATAAAGTAGCAAGGGTAGAACTGCTTCAACGACTTATGTATTCAGATATCAAGGTGTGCAGAATACCAGAGTCGATAAAGTAGCAAGGGTAGAACTACTTCAACGACTTTTATACCTCATTAGGATATCTCGCTCATCTCACAACGCATATGTTGCGTTTGCCTAATTTTGATATCTCATACCATTCAAAAGTTCTCACCACAAAACTGATATTTCACCAAATCGGACCTCATGGAGTTTCAAATGTATATCCAGTAGTATAATAGCGATAAGGCACTCGCTTATTTTGTCATTAGATGAGCGTAGGGAAGTCTTCATCCCACTCTTATAGGGCTTTGTCTGTGTGTTTTTTTGTTTTTTTGTTTGTTTGTGGGCACTGCACAGGTCGCAGGGTTTGACTGATCAACATGAAACTTTTTTTTGTACGGGCCAACTTTTTCAACTTAGAACTGTATAGTTTTTGGAATGAATCGGTTGATTAGATTTTGAGAAATATCATGTCAAAGTTTTTAAAAAACCCATTAGATTAGGCTGGGTGAGAAAATTTGAAAAAAATGAAACCTCCGAAAAAAATAAAATTTTCTCTGAGTGTTCAAACATAAATAATACACATAACTACCATTTTGTAAGCAATTCGAACCAGCCGTTTTGAAGGAAAAATTCTAATAACTGTTTTTATACACCAAATATATGGAAATGAGCCAAGATTCACTGCTTCCTAGATTCGATATTTGCCGAAGAATCAACTATTCTTTATATTCGTCAAGGTGTGTAGAATACCAGAGAAGATAAATCAGCAATCAAATGAAGGACAAAGTGTGTAGAATACCAGAGTCGATAAAGTAGCAAATGTAAGACTGTTATTAAACCTTATTCAGCTATCTCGCTCATCTTACAACGCATATTTCGCATTTGCCTAGTGTATGTTTTCTCATCTTCACGTTGTGTGCAACTCATAATTTCTCATTTTATTCTCGACTGTCCATATGATTCACTCAAATATGTTCCATTATATATTGTGATCAACTTGGATGAAAATGAGAATAAATAAATAAATAAATAACGGTAATCGTACCCGACGATTGGTGGATCTCTCTCTCTGCAGTGAGTGCTGCTGTAATACATCTGTATTACCGTACAGCGTGTTGAAGTGTTGTCACTCTGTTATGCATGAGCTTCTCTGATCCGCCAAGACATCCTAACTCGGTTAGCCAAGGTGAATACTGCGGACTGACTGTGAAATGCAATCAGATTGTCGTACCTTGTGCCGGGTCGAACCACCCGAGTGTTCGTGGTGGAGGATGGGGGAGACTGTTGATCGTCACCACCAAACACTCGAGATTGCCATTTCTATGACGGACGCGTGGAGAATGGTGGAGTATTTGTATCACATTCAAATTGGTTCTGGTTTTCTACTCGTTGTTATTGCATTGTGCTTTCGAACCACTTCAATCTTTGAGGAAAAACACAGGATAATGAAAAAACTCGTTTTGTTGATGTTTCAGTGGCGGTTATTGTGAGTTTGAATAACCATGCGTTTGTGTCGTTAGTTCACGTCGTTTTTACGCTTTATATTTGTTATTTGAGATTCATCGTACAGCGTCCATATAAAAAGCTGTAGGAAAACACCATAATTATTTATGTATATATATATATATATATATATATATATATATATATATATATATATATATATATATATATATATATATATATATATATATATATATATATATATATATATATATATATATATATATATATATATATATATATATATATATATATATATATATATATATATATATATATAAATATATATTGTATATATATATTCATATATATATATATATATATATATATATATATATATATATATATATATATATATATATATATATATATATATATATATATATATATATATATATATATATATATATATATATATATATATATATATAATATATATATATATATATATATATATATATATATATAAATATATATGTATATATATATTCATATATATATATATATATATATATATATATATATATATATATATATATATATATATATAAATATATATATATATATATATATATATATTTTTTTTTTTTACTTTATTTTTTTAATAACATCAAATCTTGATAAAAAATCGTTGTTTCCCAATCAAGGCTGTGGATGAAAGGTAGGATCGTTTCGACGGGGCACCACAAGGAGGATCTTATACCACCCCATGTTGATTATTCAAAACCAATGAACCAGAATTGCGCTGTCTGTGACCATAATTTTCCACCGCAGATAAAAGTCTTTCAGTTTCCGAAAGTCCGGAACACATTATAAATAAAAACCGTTTCTGTGATATATATCCGGACATTACCAGCATTGGTATTAAGAGTAAACGAACGAAATCTTACGAAGATCTCAGAAATCTTATAAACGCATGGTCTTAGAAAAGAATCTTGCAATATTATGAATGAGCATATAACGATTGAACGATTTTTAATTGTATTTTCAAGAACAGCTGCTATTGATATACCCACCTAAATTGATACAAAATACTGATACTTGATTGTTCATACTGTAGCTTTCACATTCCATTCTTGTCATTTTTAATATATAATTCAACTGACTATCCATATTATCTAGCTATCTATATCTATGTATCAGAGTGTCTACATTTACAAGATCTATTGATTTATCTCAATTCCGTAACGATCAATCTGAAATCCTGTAATGTATCATTATTTGTTGTAATATTTGTTTGATATACTAGAATTACTGATTCGTTGATAATTATAAATGATGGCTTACTGCCATACTCAAATGTAATGCTAATTAATAAGTTATATTGTAAAATATGTAAATTGTGTACCGATTTCCTCGAAAGAGGGTTAAAGGAATAAACACTTCTACTACAACTACTACTTGATTAGCGAATCTCATGCGGTATAGATATACATGTCTCATGTACTTAACATTGTAAAAGCACGAGATATCTTAAAAATGAAGGTAATAGTTTTGACTGTTCCCGCATGTCATTCTTGCTCTCAGCATGTTACTACCTCCAACAACACTGTGAAATAAAACAGTAACCAAGAAGTAAAAACATAACACTGTACATGTAGTCGGGAGCAATCCGAAACGCATATCGTCCCTATATTCCTGACGCTATAAAAACTTATCCAGCCGCATTTGCCAGCTATTCGAGGTATATATGTCATATTATAAAGAAATAGCGAGTTTACTTCTACTCCATTCTCTAAATTTAACGTTTACGATCGGATATAAAGACGGGCTTAGCCTCAATTTCCTAACAATAACCATCAACATTGTGCGTCTCCTCCCATGCTATATCCAGTGTTTCTCGACGAGAGTTTATTGGATCGCAGTGGGCTGACATAGGGCCAGCCGACTCGTAAACCAACTTGTTTATTGCCTTTTGTATACATACATTCTAATATCTGAGAATTCGAACCTCCCCCTTCACAAACGATCGAGTCGTTTACAACTGAATACAGAAACAATGTGAGCGTATTTGTTTAATGGGGACATTCCGACCAGATAGCCGGACAGTGTATATATCTATACAAGAAGAAAGTATCTCGGTTTATATTACCATTTTTTTATGGGTTCATAAGAAAATCTCGGTTTTATATTCGCCATATAAACTTTGACTAATATTGAAGTTACGTCGTGATTTAGAATGTGATTTTCTTGTTGTAAGATTTTTAGCGATGTTCCAGGGTGAAATGATGGTGTTCCAATTGTAGCCCTCGGACGTGTTTATCGTCAATTTCATAGATTCTAATATCAGTCAACTCGATGCCATGGAGAATGTTGGCACGCATGTGAACTGAGAGTTAAACCATGGAGTTATGTATAGTGCTGCCGTACTGGAGGTATAACTCCGTGTTAAAAACTCGTACTTATTGATGACATTCAACAGTGAGTAACGGCGGCCATGTTCGTTTCACATTGTTGTCAGGTATGGGCCTACCGAAATTTATTTTATATTTAGTGTCTGAATTGACCACTAGTGATAGGCGTAGCTTATTGGCAGGCCACCTTGATCTATACCTCATGTGGGCATTCAGAGATACTCTGATAGGCTATGTCAATTTTCCCACATAACAAACAGCCCATTTGATTGGATGTTTTGTTTTGTGACGTTTGTGGGCGGGTCAATCACTAGTCGTCAATTCAAGGTCTTGTATATTATTAGATGATATCAAGGTGTGCTCCATCTCCGCCTAGCGGACAGACGGTGAACCGACTAGGCGGAGACAGAGCAGACCTTGGATGATACAAGGCCTTGCTGAATTACCAAAGTAGGAGTAGCTCCAACTGGCAGTTGAAACACGAACATGGCCGCCATTTGGAAGTAACCGGAAGTACGTGATCTAGTACACGGCTTGTCGCTGAGTTAGGCCTCCGTGTATACAACTCTATGATCAAACGTCCCTGATTCTGTACTGCCTTCGTCAACTCATTCAAGTCAGTTTTCAGTTTCAATCCTCGAGTTCCAGTCATTCTGAAATAGATTTCGCACAAAGATGAATACAGGGGTCATAATTATCTGAATCCATATCAGAATACTATTTGTACACCTGACTTGATTATCAAATTTCATTTGAAACCCGACATAAAATACCGTTTCTCAGTTGAAGTGTATTTGAACATTTAGTTTTGAAAACAAATGAAACTGAAACCTGGATTCAGTTCGGAACGAACCTTATGTATACGTAGCAATTCGTCTCCAAGTATCTTGAAACCGAACTGTGCTATATTTTAAACGTTTCTGCACTCTTTGCTTTATTTTATTACTTGTTTTCGATAATCAATTGTCTTTAATTGGCTCGTTTTAGTCTTCTGAATGCGCTCTCGTACATGTAACAGTGTTTATCTCTAGTGAAGAGTTGCTGGAGGTAATCGGATAAAGACGTACTCGTGCTCCTTCCATCCCTTGCTCTCCAATCCTGTGTACGGATGCTGTGGAGACTGTCAAGTACCAATGTCTAGCGTTCGACTGGAAGCTACTTCTCTGCTATACCAGGGAATAAAGCTCCATGCTTTTATTTTTCTATTTATATTGGGTTCAATGACGCCCTCTACTGATGACTACGATCTATTGGCGTCGGCGATCTATTGATATATAAAAATATATATAAAGATATATATAAATATATATATATATATATATATATATATATATATATATATATATATATATATATATACATATATATATATATATATATATATATATATATATATATATATATATATATATATATATATATATATATATATATATATTCATATATATATATAAGTTATATATAAATATATATATATATATATATATATATATATATATATATATATATATATATATATATATATATATATATATATATATAAGTTATATATAAATATATATATATATATATATATATATATATATATATATATGAATGTATATATATATATATATATATATATATATATATATATATATATATATATATATATATATATATATATATATATATATATATAACTTTACTTATATATATATATATATATATATATATATATATATATATATATATATATATACATACATATATATATATTTATATATATATAAATATATATATATATATATATATATATATATATATATATATATATATATATATATATATATATATATATATATATATATATATATATATATATATATATATATATATATATATAGAAAGAGAGAGGGGGAGAGAGAGAGAGAGATGATGAGATGGAAGGTTATTTTATAAGGTGTTTTTGGATAGTGAGAAGGAGTCGGTCGTGGCCTGTTTTGGGGGAATCATCCCAGTGATGACCTGAACGACAGAGGGAAAAACCACGAGAAAAACTGTCGGGATGGTTGACCATGGCGGGAATAGAACCCCTGTCTCCTGAATGACGGTTCAGTGTATTACTCACTCTGCCACTCGTCTCTGTAAAATTATGTATAATACCTGTAGACCTTCTCACGCTGTACCCTTGTATTGGAATTTTTTTTTGTTATGTCTTATATATATATATATATATATATATATATATATATATATATATATATATATATATATATATATTTATATATATATATATATATATATATATATATATATATATATATATATATATATATATATATATATATATATATATGTGTGTGTGTGAGGGTGATGATCAAATTTCTTCAAATTTTGAATAACCAAAAAAAACAATGTATCCAATCTGATGGAAGATTTAAGAATGATTTGATGTCGAAATATAGCATAACCATATTCAAACAAAACAATCACTCCTCGCATTTGAATCGCTTGAAGTATGGTTACTCAAATATCAAACTGAACTTATCAAAGTATAAATCGAACAATAATATCAAATCTTTTTCAGTATACTTGTGGACAAACACCCTATTACTATACCCTACTTGACATCTACCTTCAAAAATACATATTCTTCTTATCGCTAACTATATTACGTATTGAGCATAAACCTTTTCATTGTGTTCGTATTATGGAGCCCAAACAACGGGAATCATAACACGAGTCCCGATCAAAATGACTTCCATATATTACAAGTCATGGTCTATTGAACGGTGACGGACATTTGCTGTTTTTTATCACATCCCATTTCACGATAACATGTATGTCTGGTTGATGGACATGGCTGTTAGATTCGTTCGAATCCAATTCAAAACATCCGCGCTCTTTTTCTCGTTTTGTTGTTGTTGTTATTGTTGAATTATTTATGGTTTATATCACAAACATAAACAGTCTTTTCGTGTCACGTTGGAATAAATGTTTGACCGCAGTTTTGTGCCGCGTCTCGCGTTCAAACCTTGGGGGTTGAAACCATCGAGGGCGGAAATGTAGGTTGCAAGGAGGGGGGGGGAGGGGGTTTATTGGAAATGTTTATCAGATACAGTGAACGACAGTGTTTTATACGTCTTGGTGCTGCATGTGTGTTTCTTTCCATAATACAAAGTCATCAGCTTTTTATTATACATTCCTGTACCAAATGGACAGGCCACCCTCGGTAGCTCGGTCAGCTGAGGCACCGCTTTAGAAACTGATGTCACCGTTAGGCGTGGGTTCGAGTCCCGCATAAGAGATGGGTTTTTGTAAACGTTATTTTACTTATTATCACTTCATTGTTTCATAATCACCTGCTCATTCGTGCCCCCGTATAACCTGGCTGTTGGTGGGGTCGTTAAGCAAACAATAATGATAATTCAAATGGACAGTCTGGGCGATTGGAAAGAAACGGTATTTTCACGAATGTGTTTAAACTAAAATATTTTCTCGGCATCACATTTTATATGAAAACAAACGATGAGTAGATTACATAGATATGTGGTTGGATGTAGATTGTTGATTTCCGATATTCAAAATCAATAGACTCGTGTAAAAACTTGGCTCTTCCACCGATGTTTTCAATCAATTCCAGACAATGCAATAAATTCCAATACAAAAGTTATTTGCATCTATACAAACATAATTTAATGGGAAGTCTCTCTCTATACTTTTTATAATTTTCAATACCTGCAGTGTTTTCTATTATTCATCCACTGTCATTATTGATTGTTCTCTACTCTTCAAACCATTAACAACGTGAGTTGACAGTAAACATGAACACACAAGTGAAGAATATTGTTTGTATCAATCACGTAGCAACTACAGCTTGGTTAGGGCCTACTTGAGGTTCGAGACCGCGTTGAATAATGTTTTCGTCTACTCCGTTTCTTACAAAATCATTGTTCCCCATTGACCAATTGACCATTTTAGAAAAGAATGAGCCATCTAGCGGCGATCGTTTGAACTAGAACAGGATGTTATTACTCGAGTTTGAAAGTCTCATGCTGCCAATGCTATTTAGCACGTTTGATTTATATTATTGTGAGTTACAGTGAACGTATCAAGTTAATTATGGTAGTTTCAACATTCATATGTTTACCATATACTGAGAGATTTACACACTGTCAGAGTGAGTAAGATGAGAGATAATGCCAGTTTTATATCTTGGTGTTTTGTCTTCAACCCTGTGAATAAGCGGGCTGACTTTTTGAACAGTACTAAAACTCCCAGAATACAATACCAGCGATATCGGCTGCTAGGAGGCGTGACGCGCCTGCGCATTGAATTATGAAAATGGTCTATTGAATCTATGGATGAAAGTAGGATCGTTCGAACGAGGTACCACAAGGGCGATCTTACTACCCCATATTAATTATTCTAAATAAAAAGCAATGAACTTTGACAATGATTTAGATACAATACGAAACTATAATAATCTTGGACAGGACTCTGAATTCGACTTTTGTGAAATTCTTCACCCGGATCATCAAATCTAGAATCCTCATCTGAAAGAACATATTTGTATTGAATACGCCTACTTGGTGGTTAAAACTGTTGATTGGATCACCTTTGACGTGGCTTAACACTTACAGTAATTGTAATACCGCGTAAAAGTCTAGATTCACTGAATAATAGTATAGAAATAAATAACGAAAGCACATCTTCAAGTTCAATTTTGCTTATCAACATTTGAAATCCTGATTTGCCTGTAATTTTACAGTTTTCCCAATTTCCTTGGCCAAAATGTGTGATTTAGTCCTGATTATAAAATGAAAAACTCCTCCATCTAGCGGTGGTTACTGGAACTCTTTCAATATTATCCCCGTTTCACTTTCCACCCCACTACCAAACTTTTGAACGCACATCAAACTTGGGTCGAGCATTTCGAAGAGAAACATGCTCAGCTAAGATACGGGCTCTTGAATGAAACAATACATAGGGACAAGATCATATTATACGCTTTCTACTACAGCCTGAAAGCAATGACACCATTGGGCACCGCTGGACCTAATGCCTCCAGCGTCGTGTGTCACTGTACGCTGCGGTTGTTTCTGGTACTAGAGAGGGCGACACGGCCAGTTCGATGTCTTGAAAGTACCGACACCCGAGCAGAGGGTTATACCTATGACTATCGATAACGTAACGGGATAAGCAACACGGCATAAGTCATATCCTTTCGACATTAGGCCGTTTTCACCATGATGGAATCAGCGCGCTTTCGTGTACATTTGTGAGATTCGCAATTTCAAATCAAATCGTACGTATCAGGCTCGTATTTCAATATATAGTAAATAGTTGTACAATTGCATTGATTTTAATCTTTCTCGAAGATGATGAGTAATTATCCAGTTATCAAATGGTAAATATAGCAGTAGGGCTCTTGACTAGGGGACTAAATGCTTTTACAGACGTATTTTAAATTTAGATTGGCTAATTCAAATGAAATGTATCCCAATATTGTTTAATGCAGTTGGAAAGAGCTGGATTCACAGAATACATTACATCTATTACTTGTATAGATCAACACACAATAATACCAGCAAATCATCATAACATTTGTGAGGCGGCATCCCTTTGATATACGCATGGTGCGAAAGGAAACCGCCATGTTGCTTATCCCGTTACGTTATTGATAGTCATAGGTTATACATTTACAAAGCTCACGAACATCAATAGTTACACACATTATTCGCTCGTAGAGGCAGTGGGACTGCAGTGTGAGGTGAGTGCCAGTGAAGTGGCAGTGAGACTGCAGTGTGAGGTGAGTGCCAGTGAAGTGGCAGTGAGACTGCAGTGTGAGGTGAGTGCCAGTGAAGTGGCAGTGAGACTGCAGTGTGAGGTGAGTGCCAGTGAAGTGGCAGTGAGACTGCAGTGTGAGGTGAGTGCCAGTGAAGTGGCAGTGAGACTGCAGTGTGAGGTGAGTGCCAGTGAAGTGGCAGTGAGACTGCAGTGTGAGGTGAGTGCCAGTGAAGTGGCAGTGAGACTGCAGTGTGAGGTGAGTGCCAGTGAAGTGGCAGTGGGACTGCAGTGTGAGGTGAGTGCCAGTGAAGTGGCAGTGAGACTGCAGTGTGAGGTGAGTGCCAGTGAAGTGGCAGTGAGACTGCAGTGTGAGGTGAGTGCCAGTGGAGTGGCAGTGAGACTGCAGTGTGAGGTGAGTGCCAGTGAAGTGGCAGTGAGACTGCAGTGTGAGGTGAGTGCCAGTGAAGTGGCAGTGAGACTGCAGTGTGAGGTGAGTGCCAGTGAAGTGGCAGTGGGACTGCAGTGTGAGGTGAGTGCCAGTGAAGTGGCAGTGAGACTGCAGTGTGAGGTGAGTGCCAGTGAAGTGGCAGTGAGACTGCAGTGTGAGGTGAGTGCCAGTGAAGTGGCAGTGAGACTGCAGTGTGAGGTGAGTGCCAGTGAAGTGGCAGTGAGACTGCAGTGTGAGGTGAGTGCCAGTGAAGTGGCAGTGAGACTGCAGTGTGAGGTGAGTGCCAGTGAAGTGGCAGTGAGACTGCAGTGTGAGGTGAGTGCCAGTGAAGTGGCAGTGAGACTGCAGTGTGAGGTGAGTGCCAGTGAAGTGGCAGTGAGACGCACTTCGTTTCCTCGATCGAATCCGTCCACCAAGAGAAGATACCGAACTATGTTGGACACATTCACACTCTTTAATTGTGTACGAGGGTTTCGCCTTATTCTCACTACCTGGGACGAATGGACGAGTGGCTAGCCCACTGAACCATCATTCAGGAGACCGGAGTTCGATTCCCGCCATGGTCGACCTTCCTGAAAGGGTTTTTTCGTGGTTTCCCTCTGTCGTTCAGGTTAATACTGGGATGGTTTCTTAACAACAGGCCACGATCGACTCCTTCTCACCATCGCATATATTATTCACTGACGCCAATAGATCTGTCATCAGTACAGTGCGTCGTTAAAGCCAATATAAATAGATAAATATTCCACTAGGTGTTTTTGGATAGTGGGAAGGAGTCGGTCGTGGCCTGTTGTTAAGGAACCACCTCATTATTGACCTGAACGACAGAGAGAAACTACGAAAATCCCCTGTGAGGATGGTAAACCGTAGCGGGAATCAAACCCCGGTCTCCTGAATGACAGTTCAGTGTATTAACCACTCGGCCACTCGTCTCTGTCATGCTCGTTTATCATCACGTGCTGTAGACTGCACTGAGAATAAGTTCTTTGAGCTGTTGACTCATTCAGCCTCACGTCTTCATCTTGAAGACGCTTGAAGTGCATTGGCAACAATAATTGATCACGGATAGCTCCGAGACCTGAGAGACTGACCTTTGACCCACGAGACCATGCACACAATTAAATAAAACGACATGGAAAAGCTTTTATTGAAGCTTATGCTGGCCGAGGTTACTTGTTGAATGCTTGAGTACCTAGAGCCTGGATGCCGTGTGAGAGAGAGAGAGAGAAGTACCCAGTCGTAGCATGTGGGAGAGAGAGAAGTGCCTGTATGGGATGAAGGGGGAGGTGGAACTAGTAGAGAAGCTACATGGCGTGAAACTGGAAAGTTAAAAGGTTTCAATAAAGTGGCATTGTATTTTAGTTTAGTCCTTTCTATAAAAGTCTTTTATAGTAGTGTTGGTGAACAGTCGAGCAATTTACGACTTCAGTCTTTGAAATCAGGCAAGATGTACGACGATCGACGTACTCTAGAACAAGAATATACTCCCATTTCTGTGCGTGAGAGTAAACTACAACACCCTTCACTTGGACGACCTTTGTGGAATCAAATACACACTTCAAAAGGTGGAATCAAATATGTGGCCACTATTTACATTCCAACTTTCTAAGAATCTACCATTTTCTTCAAATGAGAATCAACATTATCAAAATAATATACAATTCAGCGTGAAGTGATAAAACCGAGTACTGACACGTGTGGCCGAGTGGTTAATGCACTGAGCCGTCATTCTGGAGACCGGGGTTCGATTCCCGCCATGGTCGGCCATCTTGGTTCCCTCGTGGTTTCCCTTTGTCGTTCAGGTCAATACTGGGATGGTTCCTTAACAACAGGCCACGACTGACTCCTTCCCACTATCCAAAAACACCTGATACAATAACTTATCATCTCATCATCTCATATATCATTCACCGACGCCAATAGACCGTGGTCATCATACAGTGCGTCGTTAAATCCAATATGAATAATATAAAAATAAGACCAAGTAGCAACGAACTATCAAATTAAGCACAGTATAGGGTCAATAATTTATTTTAAATGACTTGAATATTTCTGCATTCTGTACTGTAATTCAACAATCATTGTGATATCGTTTAATTACCCGTGAATTCGCTTCATCCATCAACGTGAATAAATGGATCAATTCTCGAACCGAGTTATGAAACTGTTTTACTGCATAACGACTTATCATAATTGCTTGTAAGCTGGAAGTCGTCAGAACAGGGTAAAACGAACAAACAGTGTTCACAGAGAATGCAATCTAGTTAGAGTAAACTTTTATTTGTGCGCAACTGGAGCATCAGAGAGAGAGAGAGAGAGAGAGAGAGAGAGAGAGAGAGAGAGAGAGAGAGAGAGAGAGAGAGAGAGAGAGAGAGAGAGAGAGAGAGAGAGAGAGAGAGAGAGAGAGAGAGAGAGAGAGAGAGAGAGAGAGAGAGAGAGAGAGAGAGAGAGAGAGAGAGAGAGAGAGAGAGAGAGAGAGAGAGAGAGAGGTATCATTTTATATTTTCAAAGCTGATCCAATTTATTTAATTGCGTGCGTAATTCGTTACACTTGAAATGATCAAATTCAAATTCAAATACAATCAATCATTCATCCTCTAAATCATACTAATTTAATTATTGTGTGCGATTCATTGAACTCAATTATATAGATTATTCATGAGATTTTCCGAGGAACTTATGGGGCTTATATTATTTTCATTTATGAAGTCGCCAATATAAAAACTTTACCAAGTCTCTGCTTACAATAGAGTTGCCCGAAGCACGATGTAGTGAGTAGTGATACCAACCTATATTATCATGATATAAAGAAGGTGACCAAACTCGGGTCTTCAATGTGAAATATTTCCGGGGTCAGAATCTGAGTCCGTCGTTATGATTGCCTGTAGCGCAACTATCGCTTTTATATCGAACTATATAAGACAACAATACTCAACAATGCTATACACGGCCCAGTAGATTACGAGAATTATAGATTGTGTAAGTTCAACAATGCCGCCGGTACCGGATAGCCACTCTTATTTACATCTAGTTCACAAAGGGATCCACTAAATTGTGACAGATCGGGACCTTTGGCTCTGAAATGATCGCAAGAAACCACAAATGCCTTCCATGTTATCAGTATGTGAGTTGGAGCACCTCATTCATATTATGATGAAATAGGTTGGTGTCACACATCGTGCCCGAAGACAAAGAATAACAAGCAATATAAAAACATTCGATGAAATTACAAATCTATGTGAATGTCCTTATGAATGAATAATCAGATGATGCAGCCTATTATGAATGAATACATCGAACAAGAAATTAAAATGCCCAGGTTTGTTTGAACAGGTTCAAGTGCAGGTTTGTCTTGATCCACGCTGGTAAACGATTATCTGTTTTTCTTTTTTCAATGATAGATCTCAATTCTCAATCATTCGCTTGATCCACACTCAACACTCAACATTAATGCGATATATAAGTAGAGCTTTGATGTGACTCGGAAGTAAAATCCATCTTGAAACAGATCATTATGTAACATGTAATGGAGTTTATTTCTTCTTGATCTCCCTGTAGAAAAAGAATATCAATTACATCCCCTCCCCCCCCTCCCCCTCCTCCGCTTCTAACCCCCCTCACACTTTACTCGAGCCCCCATCTAGCACATTCCGGCTAACTTTGTTCAAAGATTAGAAAAAAAATGTAGTATGCTTCGAGTTCGCCCCTACGTATACTTGTGGCAACTAGAAAGCGCTTCTATACTGACTTGATAAAACTTGCTCGCAAAGCTGACTTGCATTCAGAAATATAATCTTGACTCCATTTGAGAGAAAATCATAATTATTAACGATGAAAGGTCGTCTCGTGTATATACCGCATGTTTTTCTAAACAACCTCAAAGGCTTTGACTCTTTTTCTTTTGATGAGAGTTTTCCAAGAGAGCTTTTTCATAAACTTTCTCAAAGTGTTGCTTTCTCGGTTTACGCATTTCGTGGAATATATCTTTTCTCTAACGCTTTTGATTTTTGTTTATTACCCAACCGCAATTAACTTCAAGGCGAACAAACTTACAAATTAGTTTTAATTTAATCTTGGTTTTTCATTATAAATTTTCTTACTCGTTTAAAATGATGCAATATATTAATATAAACAAAACAGTTGTTGAAGTTGTTTATTAAAACAATAAGTTCTTGTAGTCTGAGACTATATTAAAATACTCTGCTATGAAATTAAAACTTCCCTTAATATACAGACATATTAAGTCGGAATACAATTCAAACTAAAGCAAGGAAACACTATAGATATTACCAGTCATCAGTAACTGTTTTTGTTATCAATAAATACTGAATATTCATCCATTTATTTATTTATTTATTCATCAAATCTTTTATCAACAACAGGGCAAGCTCCACAAGTACAATGTAATGATATCACAAACAATACAAACATATATTGTTAAGCACTAGAAACAAAAAAAAAAAAAAATCAAATTTAGAACTCAATTACAAAACAACAACAGCTGGCTTGCGCCTCAAATCAAATGTAGAATGTTCCAATCAAATTCTTGAATTCAAGAAAAACATCACATTTATGTATTCATTCATTTACATTATCTGATTGATTAATACCTCATTCCAATCAAGGTTTACACATTGCTAGATGGCATCTTGTTTTGTGTGGCAATTCAAACACTATGGGCCTACACATGGCGCGCACAGCTGGAAGCAGAATTAAAAGTCTCTTTGCCACCTGGTCAAACCAGTTGACCATGTTATATTGCATAGGTTTTAACAGTTATCAAACGACAAACAGACTTTCACTTATGCTTTAAGCCCTATACACAAATGCAGTTTGAGAACAATCGTGCTTAGAGATTTGACCAACTTTATAGGCCTAGGAACATTTTGTGCTAAATCAAGATATTTTTCAATGAATTTTGTGTATGTTACCTTAAAGTGTCATTCATGCGATTCTCTTTTTTTTTTTTTAATAACATCGAAACTTGATACAAAATCATTGTTCCCCAATTGAGGCTGAGGATGAAAAGTAGGATCGTTTGAACGGGGCACCACAAGGGCAATCTTACCACCCCATTTTAATTATTCAAAACCAATTAACTTCGACACCAGGACTGCGCTGTCGGTGACCATAACTTTCCGCCGCAGATAAAAGTCTTACAGTTTCCGAAAGTCCATGGAACGCATAAAAAGTAAAAACCGTTTCTGTGATATATATCCGGACATTATCAGCATTGGTATTAAGAGTAAACAAAACACACGAATGTTGATATCTTCCACTTTGAACTAAGTCTCTTGGGCAATGATCACTTCAAAATAATTTCCATCGTGTTCATATTCAGTGGATAATGCTTCTTTACTGCAAGTCAATTTTGACGTTTATTTCAGCAACATGTTTAAATGCTGTCATGAACATAACTCACTTATTATTGAAACCATATGAGTAATCCTGCAGGATTATAAAGATACGAGATCAATAAAGGTGCGGTGACAGTTTCATGGAAATTGCTTCGATATGTTCTGAGATTCATGTACCGAGCTGCAAAGAAACAATATTCATAAATAACGAGCTTGGAAGAGATAAAGATTGGTTTACCGGTGATGTTTGAATTGGGAGATTCGAATGGGTTGAAGTTCTCAATCGTGTGTAAGGAATTTAAATTGTCTTTTTGAGAACTGAATAATGTGACAGTATCAAGACTGTACATGTATTTATGATATCAACGTATCGAATGAAATTATTCCCGTTTTTGTTCTCACTTAGTATTATTCTTGATGCACTGTCCAGGGCAGGAAAGGGGGCCAAAGTCCAGGGGGCGCATTCCTGTACGATTTTTTCCGGTTTTAGTGATATTGGTACTAACTTCGTATTCCTAAAAAGATAGACCCGGAAATAATACCAGAAAAGCAGGATTAACTTAAACCTGCCAAAGAGCGGGTTCAGCGTGTTTTAAGATCCACTTCAAGATTTCAAATATTAATTTAAATATCCAATATAGTGAATATCGTTACGGGAATGCGATTTCTAGAATAAGAACTGAAGGCAACGGAATGTCAATGTATTTAAATAATTTTACCATCAGTTTTATTATTAATAATTCATTTGCCAGAATTCTTTTCGAAGCTTGTATACTCATGATGTTCTGAGAGCAACTTTTACACTGGCAGATCGGTTGCATCGTTAGCGCGACTGCATTCAGAGGAGGACGGACGGTGTTTGATCCCTCAAAGGTCAACAACTTTTTGTTATCCATTTAATATCATTGAAAATTGTGCTCTAGGCTGAGATTTGATTTAGTTCAAGTTTCGTTGAAATTGGATGAGATTTAGGTACATTTTAGCTGATTTGTAACAACATTAGTCAAAAAACTGTTTTACCGACGTACTAACCTACGCTTCCCTTAAACCTACTATAAAACTCGTACAGGAATACGAAGTTAAACCTCTCTAAAACCGGTATCAACACGGTATTAACTTAGACTAGGATTATCTAGATAAAACCAATTGTACAGGAATGCGCCCCCTGGCGTTTCAGGACGCAGATATGCTGCAAGTCACGCGTGAATCATGCGTGACTTGTATAATATCGTACTTTCCGTGTAAAGTGCGTGATGAGAAGAGTATCAACAGTGTAGCATGCACACAGAAGTGGTCTGCAACTATTCCGATGGGTGAGCATTAGACACTTATTCATTCGAGAAAAATCCTCATACGAAAAATGTAGATAATTTCCAAATTTGAATAATCGTCAAAACTATATTCCGCATTCGAACCATCGTGTATGACCATTCTTGTTATTGTTAAACACATCTCCCCTCTCGTATTATACGGCTAATCTGCATTCATTACATTTTTCTTCATTTTCCTTACGACTTCGTCGACTTGATATCGGCCAAGTTCGAACAATCTTTTATATATTTAGATGGAATGCAAAAACTTACATCCCACTCTTATAGGGCTTTGTCTGTGTGTGTTTTTGTTAGTAAGCACTGCACAGGTCGCAGGGTTTGACTGATCGAGACTTGGAACTTTTTCTGTACAAGCATGCACACTTATCCAACTTAGAACTGTGTAGTGTTTTGGTTACATCGGTTGGACCAATTAGAAATATCATCTCAAAGTTTCTAAAAACTTCATAAGATTTGGATTGTCGGAAAATTTTGAAAATGAAATATCTCCAAAAAAAATGAATTTTCTCCTGAATGTGAACACAATGATGACGTATGCAATCCGGACCAGCCGTTCTGAATAAAATGATTTCAATAAATGTTTTTCATTCAACAAATAGATAGAAATAATAGCAGAACCATTGCTGTGATTCACTGCTTTGTAGATTCGATATTCACCTAATTTTTTATATGCGTCAAGGTGTGTAGAGTTGTCAATTATACCAGAGTCGATAAAGTAGCAAGGGTAGAACTACTCTGAACTAGTCCTATTTTTTTTTTTATATTGGGTTTTAACGACGCACTATACTGATGACTAGGACCAATTGGCGTCGGTGGATGACGAATGAGATGGTGGGATGATGAGATGAAAGGTTATTTTATTAGGTGTTTTTGGATGGTGGGAAGGAGTCGGTCGTGGCCTGTTGTTAAGGAACCATCCCAGTATTGACCTGAACGACAGAGGGAAACCACGAAAAACCCCTGTCAGGATGGTCGATCATGGCGGGAATCGAACCCCGGTCTCCCGAATGACGGTTCAGTGTGTTACCACTCGGCCACGCGTCTCGGTCTAGTCTTATTATACCTCATTCAGATATCTCGCTCATCTGACGCAACGCACATGCTACGTTTGCCCAGTTGGATGAGCGAAGCGAAGACTCAATTTTACCAAACCCGAAAAAAATGCTTTTTTTTCGCGCTCCACAGGTCAAACGAAAATTCAAAATCAATTGAAACTTGGCATGCATGAGTATTATTATCTAATTCGATGCTGTATAGTTTTGAGGCGCAATCGGTTGAACCAATTCTGAGAAAACTTATTTCAAAGTTTTCAAAAATCTCATAAGAATAACCCAGAGGAAAAAATCGTGAAAAATATTTCCTTTGAGAAAATTCAAATTTCCAGGGAATTTCAATATAATAATTATACAAATTATTACAAACTCTCAGTCGAATCAAATCAGTCGTTTTATTGTAAAAAAAAAATATACAATCAAATTTTTTAAATCACTATACCAATTGAATCTAAGCCACAGGTGTCACCATTTAATCGGAAACGATCAAAACAAAGCCTTCTTCATGAACATAGAAATCAATCAGGAAATAAGAGGGCAGTGACGTAATGGTTTGAATCTCAAGGTGGATATATATATATATATATATATATATATATATATATATATATATATATATATATATATATATATATATATATATATATATATATAATATATATATAACCAATCCAAAGAAATGTTAATATAATGTTCCAGCTCATCCATCAACGCGGAAACACATAACGCGTTTGCCTAGTTTATTCATCATCAAATAGATGGAAATAATATCAGAACCATTGTTCAGATTCACTGCTCTCTATAGATTCGATATTTACCGAATGAAGTATATCTTATATGCGTCAAGGTGTGTAGAGTTTTCAATGATACCAGAGTCGATAAAGTAGCAAAGGTAGAAGTACATCAACGACTTTGACTGTACCTTAATCAGATATCTCGCTCATCTTACAACGCATATGCTGCGTTTTCCTAGTCGTAATAAGTTGATCTTGAGTGGTACAGAGTACTCAGGTCAGCTGGGAAATCATCGGCATGGACCGGACTAGTAATTAGCGCGCAGATAACAAATCGCCAGGCCGTGCTGCGCGCTGATACGTGCTCAAGTCAGCGGAGAGATGAATTTGAATGTGAAATTTTATTTTCACATCTCGTCCAGTAAGTGAATTACAGAACAGGGATATAAAGTAGAGAAGTGTGAAGTTTAATGAGAGGTCCGATGGGATATACCTTATCCTCTTCAAACTCCTCCCACTCCTCTCCAGAGATTTCTTGCTCCTTTATATTTGAATATTAGATTATCATTTGAAAGGTGAATAATTCCTATGGAACAGATATATGTAGCATACGGTTATACATCAATGTAGTGACTGGTTAAATTCATTGATATTGTTATTAACGACGCACTGTACTGATGACTACGATCTATTGGCGTTGGTGAATGATATATGAGATAATGAGATGAAATGTTATTTTATTTGGTGTTTTTGTATATAGTGGGAAGAAGTCGATCGTAGCCAGTTGTTAAGGAACCATCCCAGTATTGGCATGAATGACAGAGGGAAACCACGAAAAAAACCTGTCAGGATGGTCGACCATGGCGGAATCGAAGCACGCCTCCTGAATGACGGTTCAGTGTATTGAACACTGGGCCACAGGTCTCAGTGTGACTGGTTGAGATGGAATCATAGCAATGGCCAAATCGTGATTTTAAAAACACTTCAGATTTATTCTGGTGAACCAAAATAATGTGGTCTGAATAATAGTATGACAGATTATACAGTGTAAATGTTTTATATATCAGTGTGATTTGTATTTTGTAACTAGGCAAACGCAGCGCATGCGTAGTAAGATGAGCGAGATATTCATGTGAAGTATAATCGAATACTCTACACACCTTGACTCGTATAAGATATACTCCATCCGTCAAATATCGAATCTAGAAAGCCGTAAATCTTGGCAATGGTGCTGCTATTATTTATATTCATTTGTTGAATGAAAAACATTGATTGATTATTTTCTTCAAAACGGCTGGTTCGAATTGTATACACAATTGTAATGATGTGTATCATGCGTGAATATTTAATTTTTTGCCAAGAGATTCCATTTTTTAAATTTTCCCGCTCAGCCAAATCTTATGGAGTTTTCAGAAACTTTGAGAGGATATTTCTCAAAAATGTTCTAACCGATATGACCCAAAAACTACACAGTTCTAAGTTGGATAAGTTTAAGTGAAAATAAAAAGTTTCGTGTGCAGTGCTTACAAACAGACAAAAACTACACAGTTCTAAGTTGGATAAGTTTGAGTGAAAATAAAAAGTTTCGTGTGCAGTGCTTACAAACAGACAAAAACTACACAGTTCTAAGTTGGATAAGTTTAAGTGAAAATAAAAAGTTTCGTGTGCAGTGCTTACAAACAGACAAAAACTACACAGTTCTAAGTTGGATAAGTTTAAGTGAAAATGAAAAGTTTCGTGTGCAGTGCTTACAAACAGACAAAAACTACACAGTTCTAAGTTGGATAAGTTTAAGTGAAAATAAAAAGTTTCGTGTGCAGTGCTTACAAACAGACAAAAACTACACAGTTCTAAGTTGGATAAGTTTAAGTGAAAATAAAAAGTTTCGTGTGCAGTGCTTATACAAACAGACAAAAACTACACAGTTCTAAGTTGGATAAGTTTAAGTGAAAATAAAAAGTTTCGTGTGCAGTGCTTACAAACGGACACAAACTACACAGTTCTAAGTTGGATAAGTTTAAGTGAAAATGAAAAGTTTCGTGTGCAGTGCTTACAAACAGACAATAAATACACAGAGACAAAGCTTCATAAAAGTAGGGTGGAGATCTTTGCTATCGCTCATCTAAATATAAGAATCCAATTTTCAAATAGCTCAATTAACACGCACTGCTCTCGCGCCACAACAACGCAATTCACGAACCGCTCGTCGGTTTCGACTTCGTGAAAAACAAACAAAGATAAAACGTGAAATAAGTTAAACGAAACACATTTCGTGTGAATCTTTCAAATGAAAACGGTCGAGTTGTAGATTGAACGTATGCCCCATTCCCTCGCGTATCGCGGGGTGAAACGCCTAGCTAATTGAGAGGTGCATTTCATTGCGCGAGCAGTTGTACGTGCTCGGCTCGGTACAATGATACTTTATGTAAATGTCGCTCCCCCCGCCTACACCACCCATCCCCTTCCTCCCCCCACACCAACAACCTCAGCCGCAGCAGAACTTTGGAGGCATTCAAATTGTGTGCATTATTCCGTCTCGGCATTTCGTTCGAAAATATTGAAACAAATACAACATTTCATTACTCTATAAACGAGGTGTTGACAACTTCTGAAATCTGGTGTACATTTCTCATGAAATCTTCCTGAAATCTTCTTGAAATCCCTTGAAATTTTCTTGAAATTCCATGAAATCTCCCTGACATCCCTTGGAATCTTCTTTCAATCCCTTGAAATTTTCTTCTAATCCCATGAAATCTTCTTGAAAGCCCTTGAAATCTTATTCAAATCCCTTGAAATTTTCTTGAAATCCCATGAAATCTTCCTGAAATCTTCTTGAAATCCCTTGAAATTTTCTTGAAATTCCATTAAATTCTCTTGAAATCCCTCGAAATCTTCTTCAAATCCCTTGAAATTTTCTTGTAATCCCATGAAATCTTCCTGAAATCCCTTGAAATCTTCTTCAAATCCCTTGAAATTTTCTTGAAATCCCATGAAATCTTCTTGAAATCCCATGAAATCTACTTGAAAGCCCTTGAAATCTTCTTCAAATCCCTTGAAATTTTCTTGAAATCCCATTAAATCTTCCTGAAATCCCTTGAAATCTGTAATCAGGTGAGCGCCAAATTCACTAGTTGTTGATCCCTTGTTTATAAAATGGCGTGTGAACGTTCACTGAATATATGTGTGATATTAATTCATGAAGTTCCGTATATGTCGGAATTAGTTTCCTTTTCCGAACGTAATGATGGCAATAAGAAAGAGCGATGAATAATAATGATTATACAAAATCGTGAAACAAATATCAAAGTTAGCCTTCCTATTTCGCGTCCACATTCGTGTTTACTAGCTGAGCGAATGCGTAGACCTTCATCCTACTCTTATGGAGCAATTTGTCTGTGGGTGTGTTTATTTTGTTTGTGAGCACTCCACAGGTCGCACGGTTCGACCGATCAGAATAAAACTTTTTTCTGTACACCCAGACGTGTCCAACTTAGAACTGAATAGTTTTGGGGTCAAATCGGTTCAACCATTTTCAAGATAAACCATCTCAAAATTTCTGAAAACAACATCATCTCATCTCGCTCACTCACCCATGTAATCACTCACCTATAGCGTTCCCCAAGTCAGATACTACCTCTAGACCGAGACGCGTGGCCGAGTGGTAACACACTGGACCGTCATTCGGTAGACCGGGGTTCGATTCCCGCCATGGTCGACCATCCTGACAGGGGTTTTTCGTGGTTTCCTTCTGTCGTTCAGTGGTCAATACTGGGATGGTTCCTCAACAACAGGCCCCGACCGACTTCTTCCCACCATCCAAAACACCTAATAAAATAACCTTACATCTCATCATCCCATCATCTCATTCATCATCCACCGACGCCAACAGATCGTAGCCATCAGTATAGTGCGTCGTTAAAACCAAATATAAAAAATAATAATAATCCCTCTAATATGTACAGTTCCTGATCGCATCACAGTAATTATATGAACTATGCTTGAATTACTCAATACACAAAAACCCAGACCCGGTTTTAAAGGTGAACGAATTTTCCAACCAATAGCAATCATTGTAATAATCATTCGAAACAGCTTACTTTAATTCGCTCCAGTTTACGTCTGGCTGGTATATTGCTCGGTGACTAATGGGCCAGTGGGTGGAGGGGTGTGGGGTGTGGGGTATTTACCTACTTCCCCTCATCAGCGAGATAATGGCACCGTCGTTAGCGATCACTGCCCGCTGGAAATCGTTCAGTTCGCTTCGAACGAGACGACGATTATACTGGCTGTTCGAATCGTTTACTGAGTTGTCGATAACGATATTAGTCGAACTCCAACTACGTATGCAGCGATTAGTCGACCTGTTTGCAATTGAAACACTTGTTTCACCTGTTCTTTTGACTGCACCTTGTCGAATATATATATATATATATATATATATATATATATATATATATATATATATATATATATATATATATATATATATATATATATATATACAACATAGCGTTTTCTGGAGGCTTATTTCTTGGTCTTCAAAGTAATTCATTATGATTTTATGATTAAGGAATAAAATCAAGTACTGTGGTGGATAAGATATAAATATGTTTATCATATATATATATATATATATATATATATATATATATATATATATATATATATATATATATATATATTTATATATATGTATATATATATATATATATATATATATATATATATATATATATATATATATATATATATATATATATATATGTATATATATAATCAAATATTCATATTTTATTCACCACAGTACTTGGTTTTATTCCTGAATCATGATGAATTATATACATATACACACATATATATATATATATATGTATATATATATATATATATATATATATATATATATATATATATATATATATATATATATATATATATATATACAACATAGCGTTTTCTGGAGGCTTATTTCTTGGTCTTCAAAGTAATTCATTATGATTTTATGATTAAGGAATAAAATCAAGTACTGTGGTGGATAAGATATAAATATGTTTATCATATATATATATATATATATATATATATATATATATATATATATATATATATATATATATATATATATATATATATATATATATATATATATATATTTATATATATGTATATATATATATATATATATATATATATATATATATATATATATATTTATATATAAATATATATATATATATATATATATATATATATATATATATATATATATATATATATATATATATATATATAATCAAATATTCATATTTTATTCACCACAGTACTTGGTTTTATTCCTGAATCATGATGAATTATATACATATACACATATATATATATATATATATATATATATATATATATATATATATATATATATATATATATATATATATATATATATATAAACCTATGCATATAGGCCTATATAAGATTCGCTTGTCGTTAATTTCTTCATAGAGTCACCACATACTGTAAAGCATTTGATATCATAATACAAAATGCTTTGTAGCTTGTTTTTCATTGCAAATTCATTTTTCCTCTGATTCTACTTGTTATAACAAGTAGAACTCACGTCTAGTGCTCTCTACTTGAGATATCGTGATGGAGTCCTCTATTTCTGAACAAACTCGCAACTGGAACTAATGTTATTCTTCTTGCCGTTTAACAACGAAGAATTACATGGAACGTTGATAAAACAGATAATATGTTGTTAAATAAGAACAAAATAATACTCTGATTTAATCATGTTATCAAATTATCGTACATTACTTCCGTATTTTCTTTTCAAATTCTCTAATAAATACAAACGTACATTGATAATATATATAATAGTTAACTACCGGTACCTTACATCGTTACCGTCATATGTTGACATATGTTATACTTCTGATTCGTACCCTATTATTGGTTATAGTAATAATAGTAAAAAATAATAATAACTGGAAAATTAGCCGGTAACTAATTGCCGCAATAGTCCAGCTTTTCCATTCGTTATGATGTCAGAGCTGAACGTCTGTGGAAAATCGCGAGAAACGTCTGTTCGGGGTGGTCGTCCATGGCGGGAATCGAATCCCGGTCTCGCGTTTTGTTGTAAGTTGCTCCTAGTTCAGCGTGCGAGACTATGTCCAGCTGGTAGGCAGTGAGACGTACTTGTTCGCTGAAGTCTAGTGGGAGTTGGGACAGAGAGCCAGAGTGAGATGATGAGGTGATGAAGCCTATCCCAGCGCAGTCGCCGCTCGGGCCCTAACGCGCCGGCGGTGACATCTCCGAGATTTATTGCCACCAGCTGGAAGTATAAACAGCGCCTGTTATGCAATCCGATTTTTCTGAGTGGCCACCGAATGCGATTTATTTCTCGACGATTTTCGGTACACCCCAATTTCCTCTTCCAATCTCGCGATGAGCATTTTGGCGTTTGTTCCACGTCGATCGGTCGACTGGTTCTAGGGATTTCGACATACATCCATACACGCATATATGCACAAACGTACAGACGGACAATTATTATTGGATGAGCGAATCGAAGACTCAATTTGACTATAGATCACTCGAAAAACACAAGCATGTTTTTTCGCGCTCTACAGCTCAAACGAAAGTAAAAATGGTGTTGAAACTTGCTCAAACCTGTTGAATTCTATGCAATATAACACGATCGACTGGTTTAGCCGGACAGCAAAAGAGTCTTTCACTTTTGCTTCAAGCTGTACCTCATTTCCCTGTTGACCGTTGTGCCCTTGTTGCCCGCAGGACCGCCACGCCAGCACGGACATCAACGACAACGACGACGACCCGATGCCGCGCGACAACGGCGACAACAAGCACGGCACGAGGTGCGCGGGGGAGGTGGCCGGCGTCGCGTTCAACGACTACTGCGGCATCGGCGTCGCGTACAACGCCAGCATCGGGGGTGAGTGCTTGGAGGAGGAACACGTTTCAATAGGGGTTTTTAAAGTCCAACTTCAGTTGATTTGACAAAGAGATTAGTCGTCACTCTCTTAACACTCGAGGGGAAAACGACCCCCCCCCCCCCTGATTGATTATTACCGAACTGTTGTCTTGAAACTGGACTCGACCACAACTGTGTGGAATTTTATAGTGACTCACTGAAAGAATTGCGTATTGTCAACAATATATATATATATATATATATATATATATATATAAATATATATATATATATATATATATATATATATATATATATATATATATATATATATATAGCCTATATATATATATATATATATATATATATATATATATATATATATTTATATATATATATATAGCCCATATATATATATATATATATATATATATATATATATATATATATATATATATATATATATATATATATATATATATATATATATATATATATATATATATATATATATATATATATATATATATATATATATACTTTCAAATCAAAAGTAGAATGTTGACTTATTGAAAAAAGATTTGTATGTAAGATTGACATGAGTTGACTTATAACAGTGAAAATGACTGAACATAACATGTAACATCATGTTTAATACTGTGGATGAATATTATTATGTTTTGTATTTTTATTATTACTAGTGCTGCCGTCATACATTTTTGCCTCGTTTTGTAAATGCTCGGTTCAGTGACTTTTTCTTCATAAATATATTTGGGATCGCCCTTGTGGTGTCCCGTCCAAACGATCCTATCTTTCATCCACAGCCTCAATTGGGGAACAATGATTCTGTATCAAGTTTCGATGTTATTAAAAAAATATATATATATATATATATATATATATATATATATATATATATATATATATATATATATATATTATATATATATATATATTGTTGACTTTAATCGTTTGACGCTGAAATCGGAAACGTCATAGACCCCTATATACTTACAAACAATAAACGAGATACAAGGAAGAAAAACAAAAAATGGTAGATTTCCTTCCGAGATCGGTGACATGGTATAGTGGCTAACACCCTGCTGAACTGTCATTCAGGTAACCTGGGTTCGATTCCCGCCATGGTCGATTCCGGCGATCTTGGCGGAAGTTATTCGTGATTTCCATTTGCCGTTCATGAATTAAAATATTCTGGAATGTTTTTGTTTCAGTCCAATATATCTTGGTCATCAGTGCAGTTCGTCGTTAAACATGATATAAATGAAAAATGAATAAAACGTATTCAATTCGTTGATACCCTTCGTTGTTGATCCGTTAAACCCGCTCATGCAATTAATACTGTAATCGCATTTTATTAAAGGATAGGGGTTTCTAAAAGAGTGCACTTTACATCTGGGTAGGAATTATTGTCACACCTTTTAGTCCTTAGTCGGTTGTGACAAATGAACATTCAGTTAAGAGTCCACACGGGAGTCGATTTAGCGAAATATCATTTTGTTAGTGGTAACTTTTGAATGGTATGAGATATCAACATTCCAATACAGAGGAAACACATTTATTTTTAATATTTTTGAGATGATATAAAATTAACTTATTTAACTCATGTCGCATAGTTTTCCACCGTATACGGCTGAAAAATGTTTTTTTTTTAGCTGTATACGCTTGACAATTATACGACATGAGTTAAATAGTTACTAGGAAAACGCGGGATGCGCGTTGTTAGACGAGCTTAGGGGTATAGAAATCTAGAATGAAAAATAATTTGTTAACCCAATCTACATCTACAGACCTTGGATCACTCCAAACGTTCAAAAACCTTACGAGAATCAGTTATGTCACGGCCTTCCTCTTCATTCATTTCAATCGTTTTGAATTAATTGGTGACACTTGTTGCTATAGATTTAATTGGTTCCCGTAATAGCCTAAATTGATGGGAAAATGCTTTATAAATGCGTTTTCTTCGTTATTTCTCATCCGATTGATGCGAAAAATCTCTTAAAATGTGCTTTATAGTTTCCTTTATATTCGGCGAAAATTTGAGAGGTCTTGAAAAATTTTGATTTTTCAAGTATTTTCCTCCGGGTTATTCTAATGGGGATTTTTGAAATTTCTAAAATTCATAAAAAAAAAGTTACCACCCGATAATGCCACAAAACTATACAGATCTAAGTTAGATGAGGAACCATGACGAAAAAAAGTTTGAAGTTGATAGCTGTAGCCGTTTGACCTGTGGAGAACCGACAAAAAAACATAAAAACAAAAAAAAAAAAAAAAAAAAAACATAAAAACGAACACCAATTTTTTTCAGTATTTCAAATTGAATCCTCGCTAAAGCTCGTCTAATAACTCATACCATTTTGAAGCTATTAAAATTATCTGCGATTCCTCCCCATCAGTACTTCAATATCTCATACCGTTCAAAAGTTATCAACAAAATACTGATATTTCACTAAATGGACTCCCAAGAACTATTAACATTGCGATAAACCCGTCAGCGTTAGACGCGTATAGTACACGAGTGGAGGAGTCAAGAGGGTGCTGACCAATGTGTGGTGCGGCAGTCAAGAGGGTGCTGACCAAATGGTGCGCACATCTCGCCGAAGTGTTCGTGACACTCTAGCCCAAGTAGCCTCCACTTATACTCCATGTCGATGTCAATTAAAACCCCTGACTATTACGCTACAATCTCTGTGTCAAGAGAAGAGTCAACCAATCAGCCTCCCTTGTTTTATTTACACAAAGACAAGTCGGTCGAATGGCAGTGCAAACTTTGAGCCTTCATTTCAAAACACCCGTGAAATTTGTCAGCGTATTTCATTACACTCAATTCTGAAATAAACGTTGTTTTGTTAGAATATTTTAGAACTTTTCATTTTGGAGTGAGATCGACCGGAAAATAGTTTAATCCTACTGTAATTATAGAAGAGATAGGTTGGTAATTTCAGTGGTATTTTTTAGTACGTTTTATCATTTCCCAAATTAAATCACAGCCAGTATAATTATGTTATACACACCGGCAACTTTCGAAGATTAGATGGTATGCATGCCTAAATGCAAATATACTTTTGATAATGGATAATTTGTTGAATTTTTACCCTGTTCCGTGTTATACTAATTGTACAATTTATCAATGAACTTTAATTGCCCCTGTTTAGCTCTGAAAGTCCTCTTTATTGCCACTCTTTACAGTTTCAACAGTTATTATCCTTGTACCGGTAACAAAAACCGTGTTAAATAGCACAATATATTAGGACTAGAATTACAATGGAAGATGACAGTCCGAGTTGGAGCTATTTCACGGATTATTCCTTGGTTTTAACCGTTGTTCTCCAGTCACCACGAGATAGCATCAGTTTAATCGTGGAAAAAGTGGAAATGTGGGAGAGTTAGGGAAAATAATTAGTCGTTCATGTGATAATTTCCTACACACCCAGAATTACAAATGGACCGAGACGCGTGGCCGAGTGGTAACACTCTGAACCGTCATTCGGGAGACCGGGGTTCGATTCCCGCCATGGTCGACCATCCTGACAGGGGTGCATCGTGGTTTCCCTCTGTTGTTCAGATCAATACTGAGATGGTTCCTAACAACAGGCCACGACTGACTCCTTCCCACCATCCAAAACACCTAATAAAATAACCCTTCATCTCATCATCCCATCGTCTCATTCATCATCCACCGATGCCAATAGATCGTAGCCATCAGTATAGTGCGTCGTTAAAACCCAATATATATATATATGATAAAATTACAAATGGTCCATTTAAAAATCACATGAAATTGGCATAGGGGCCTACATTGATATTAGCGAACTATTGAATAAGGCACGAAAATATTTTAAGTAAACCTAACCGACGGTGACAATAAGTTAATCCGCTAATTAAGGCTGAACTAATAGTTTCTAAAACAGGACCGTGGAAATCAACATTATACTGAACAAAATACCATCTGAGGTAAAAACCTAATTCAAAACCATTTAGACACAGTGAAAACACCTGAAATAGACTTGGAGATTGAGAGAGAGCCAGTGTATGTATAGTGCTCGAAATCAACTGGAATCCGCGATGTTTATATAACGTTCAGGACCCACTTTACAGCGACGACTGTCACTTGGAATAACGTCCTGGACCTGGCCAGCTCCAAGAGAATAGGGACTTTGATTGGTTTCTGTCCACTAGTGGAGCCAAGTACCATAGCAACATGTCCAGTATTTGTTAGACGACCTTTAGCGAGGATTCAATTTGACATACTGAAAAAAATTGGTGTTCGTTTTTATGTTTTTTTTTTATGTTTTTTTGTCGGTTCTCCACAGGTCAAACGGCTACAGCTATCAACTCCAAACTTTTTTTCATTATGGTTCCCCATTTAACTTAGATCTGTATAGTTTTGTGGCATTATCGGGTGGTAACTTTTATTTTTATGAATTTTAGAAATTTCAAAAATACCCGTTAGAATAACACGGCGTAAAAAAAATTAAAAAAAATTTATTTTCAAAAAGATTGAAATTTTGTGTGAAGTTGAATAACATCTTTATACACATTTCTGGAAATTCTCAACTTCATCGAGTGAGCCAGTTTAAAGAAAAAACATGAAATGTGCTAAATTTGTAACACTCGAAGCAGTTTTTACCCATTTATAACTTAAATGTCACCCAATTGGCGAATTTAGGCAAAAGTTTGGAAAAGAAGTCGACATACTATTACTATCCGCTCGTCCAACAACGCGTATATAGCGTTTTCCTAGTGTATTTCCATTGTTGTCAGCACAAAATCCTAGTACTGCTCTTGAGGTGGGCTCAACATAGGTCACATGTTTGCGTTTCAAGAGACCGTGACTCTGTAATATCTCGTATCGTCATGGTATAATAGATCTCTTGGGTCCAGTTTTACGAATAATAAATGTGTTAATAGGAGGATTACCTTGTTATTACCCTTGGTTACGAATTGTATTTTTGTACCCCAATCAATAATTAGCATAATTGACACATTTTTACTATTGGTAATGTGGGGTTTAAGACTTATATAACATTATTCAATCAAAATTCTCAAGTTTTTTGGAGCTATCCGGGCCTGGGACGTTATTTCAAGTAGCAGTCGCGGTAAGGTTCCTATAGTCTCTTACAGCTAGCCAGGCCTAGGACGTTATTTCAAGTGACAGGCGCGGTAAGGGTCCTAGTCTCTTACAGCTAGCCAGGCCTAGGACGTTATTTCAAATGACAGGCGCGGTAAGGGTCCTAGTCTCTTACAGCTAGCCAGGCCTAGGACGTTATTTCAAGTGGCGGTCATGGTAAGGGTCCCAGTTTTTTGGAGCTATCCGGGCCTGGGACGTTATTTCAAGTGGCGGTCATGGTAAGGGTCCCAGTTTTTTGGAGCTATCCGGGCCTGGGACGTTATTCCAAGTGACAGTCGTGGTAAGGGTCCTAGTCTCTTGCAGCTAGCCAGGCCTAGGACGTTATTTCAAGTGGCAGTCGTGGTAAGGGTCCTAGTCTCTTGGAGCTAGCCAGGCCTAGGACGTTATTTCAAGTGGCAGTTGCGGTAAGGGTCCTAGCCTCTTGGAGCTAGCCAGGCCTGGGACGTTATTTCAAGTGACAGTCGTGGTAAGGGTCCCAGTCCCATCGGAGCTAGCCAGGCCTAGGACGTTATTTCAAGTGGCAGTTGCGGTAAGGGTCCTAGTCTCTTGGAGCTAGCCAGGCCTGGGACGTTATTTCAAGTGACAGTCGTGGTAAGGGTCCTAGTCTCATTGGAGCTAGCCAGGCCTAGGGCGTTATTTCAAGTCACAGTGGCGGTGAGAGTCCCAGTCTCTTGGAGCTAGCCAGGCCTAGGACGTTATTTCAAGTGGCAGTCGCGGTGAGGGTCCTAGTCTCTTGGAGCTAGCCAGGCCTAGGACGTTATTTCAAGTGGCAGGCGCGGTAAGGGTCCTAGTCTCTTGGAGCTAGCCAGGCCTAGGACGTTATTTCAAGTGGCAGGCGCGGTAAGGGTCCTAGTATCTTGGAGCTAGCCAGGCCTGGGACGTTATTTCAAGTGACAGTCGTGGTAAGGGTCCTAGTCTCATTGGAGCTAGCCAGGCCTAGGGCGTTATTTCAAGTCACAGTGGCGGTGAGAGTCCCAGTCTCTTGGAGCTAGCCAGGCCTAGGACGTTATTTCAAGTGGCAGTCACGGTGAGGGTCCTAGTCTCTTGGAGCTAGCCAGGCCTAGGACGTTATTTCAAGTGGCAGGCGCGGTAAGGGTCCTAGTCTCTTGGAGCTAGCCAGGCCTAGGACGTTATTTCAAGTGGCAGTTGCGGTAAGGGTCCTAGCCTCTTGGAGCTAGCCAGGCCTGGGACGTTATTTCAAGTGACAGTCGTGGTAAGGGTCCTAGTCTCATTGGAGCTAGCCAGGCCTAGGGCGTTATTTCAAGTCACAGTGGCGGTGAGAGTCCCAGTCTCTTGGAGCTAGCCAGGCCTAGGACGTTATTTCAAGTGGCAGTCGCGGTGAGGGTCCTAGTCTCTTGGAGCTAGCCAGGCCTAGGACGTTATTTCAAGTGGCAGGCGCGGTAAGGGTCCTAGTCTCTTGGAGCTAGCCAGGCCTAGGACGTTATTTCAAGTGGCAGGCGCGGTAAGGGTCCTAGTCTCTTGCAGCTAGCCAGGCCTAGGACGTTATTTCAAGTGGCAGGCGCGGTAAGGGTCCTAGTCTCTTGGAGCTAGCCAGGCCTAGGACGTTATTTCAAGTGGCAGGCGCGGTAAGGGTCCTAACCTCTTGCAGCTAGCCAGGCCTAGGACGTTATTTCAAGTGGCAGGCGCGGTGAGGGTCCTAGTCTCTTGGAGCTAGCCAGGCCTGGTACGTTATTCCAAGTGACAGTCGCGGTAAGGGTCCTAGTGTCTTGCAGCTAGCCAGGCCTGGGACGTTATTTCAAGTGACAGTTGCGGTAAGGGTCCCAGTCTCTTGGAGCTAGCCATGCCTGGGACGTTATTTCAAGTGGCAGGCGCGGTAAGGGTCCTAGTCTCTTGGAGCTAGCCAGGCCTAGGACGTTATTTCAAGTGGCAGGCGCGGTAAGGGTCCTAGTCTCTTGCAGCTAGCCAGGCCTAGGACGTTATTTCAAGTGGCAGTCGCGGTAAGGGTCCTAGTCTCTTAGAGCTAGCCAGGCCTGGTACGTTATTCCAAGTGACAGTCGCGGTAAGGGTCCTAGTCTCTTGCAGCTAGCCAGGCCTGGGACGTTATTTCAAGTGACAGTCGCGGTAAGGGTCCTAGTCTCTTGCAGCTAGCCAGGCCTGGGACGTTATTTCAAGTGGCAGTCGCAGTAAGGGTCCTAGTCCCTTGGAGCTAGCCAGGCCTAGGACGTTATTTCAATTGGCAGTTGCGGTAAGGGTCCTAGTCTCTTGGAGCTAGCCAGGCCTAGGACGTTATTTCAAGTGGCAGGCGCGGTAAGGGTCCTAGCCTCTTGCAGCTAGCCAGGCCTAGGACGTTATTTCAAGTGACAGTTGCGGTAAGGGTCCTAGTCTCTTGCAGCTAGCCGGGCACGGAATGTTATTCCAAGTGACAGTCGCTGTAAAGTTCCGGAAGGCAGTGGATTGAACTGAAAGCTATGTCCTTGAGAGTGACCAGGTAGTGAATGTGTCACGTGTTCCAGGTGTACGCATGCTGGATGGCACGGTGAACGACGCTGTGGAGGCGAAGGCTCTGGGTTTGAACCCCGACCATATCGACGTGTACAGTGCGTCGTGGGGTCCGGAAGACGATGGCAAGACGGTGGATGGGCCCGGGCCGCTGGCGAGGAGAGCCTTCATCTACGGCGTCACCAGTGTAAGTTGAGCTTCTTGTCAACCCGGCGCCTCCATCCAGCAGCACCTACGATCCTTAGATTCAAGCAACTCTGCTTTAATTCATTAATTCATCTATTTATTCAATATTTGTCAAAATTGTAAGCACATATCCATGTAGTACAACAATGGTTTAAATGTGCGTCTTTTGGACCGTCATGATAATTAAAACATAAAAACACACGTAATTAAAATGAATATGCAACTTATACATTCATAACATTTGTTATCGGTAAGGACGCAAAACAATGTTACACATCAATATATTATACACACATAAAAAACAATCATTATTATTATTATTATTATTATTATTATTATTATTATTATTATTATTATTATTATTATTAACTCTTGCAGTTGCACATAAATGCGCGGTGGCAAGTTTCCTATCAATCCTATCCTATCGCCTCCCTAACCTTCTGACGGAATAGCTTCAACCCTATTTCATCCTCAAGTATACTTCTACTAAGCCCATTCCAATCCCTACCTGTCCTATTCAAGAAAGAGAACTTACCGACATCTAATCTAGCCCCCTTTATAACTACTGCTACTTACCGGTGCTGGTCGTACTAATAAAGTTTACGCACTTCAAAATAATCTCTAGTGGAGTAGAATGATTGCTCGACTAAAAATTGTTCAAGGGATATTTTGAATTTAATTTCAGCATTGATTGATTTGATCTATGACTATCAATAACGTAACGGGATAAGCAACATGGCGTAAGTCCTATCCTTTTAACATTAGGCCGTTTTCACCATGATGGAATCAGCGCTTTCGTGTACATTTCTGAGATTCGCAATTTCAAATCAAATCTTTATTTAAGTTAACCTTATTCAAGTTACAATTTATAAATTGTGAAGACAAATCAAGCAATAGGGTCTACATCTGAAATAAAGTTCATGAAAATGTAAAAAAAGCAATTAGGTGACTGTTTTCATGTTTTCATACATTAATTGACCGGTAAATTCTTTATAAATTCATAGCTTTTTATTAAATAAATGTTTCACATGAGTATACTGATATCTTTCACTTTGAACCAAGTCGCTTGAGCAATGTCCACTGCTTCCATTAACAGCAGAAGTAAAGTTCAGCTAGTATAATGGCGTGCAATGCTTGTAGGGTCGCAAGGGTCGCGGCTCGATCTTCGTATGGGCGTCTGGCAACGGCGGCCGCCACACAGACTCGTGCAACTGCGACGGCTACACGAACAGCATCTTCACGCTGTCCATCTCGAGTGCGACGCAGGGCGGCTACAAGCCGTGGTATCTCGAGGAGTGCTCGTCCACGCTCGCCACCACCTACAGGTCAGTTGGGGTCATGTCGCTGAGTCCTAGGCTTCGATTGGTTCGCATTCACCAGACGATCTAAATACTATGACCACGATGTGGTGATACCAACCTATTTTATCGTTATATAAAGGAGGTGCTCCAACTCGCGTCTTGAATTAAATATTTCCTACGTCAGTTCCCGAGTCCAGGGTCTGGATTCACAAAGAGTTCTATCTTTAGGATGTCTTAAGTTAGGATCATTACACTTAGTTAACACCAATATTGGTCCTCCTAACTTAATAATGGTCCTAAGTTGAGGCGACCTCAAGATAGGACTCTTTGTGAATCCAGGCCCAGGGTCCCGATTGTCTGCAGCGCAACTAACGCTTCCATATCAAACTATATAAAACAACATTGACTCAGTAGAAACATTATGTTAGTAGTTGCATTTGTTTTTTATGATAATTGAAGATTTTGTGAGTTCAACAATGCCACCGGTGCCGTAGCCACTCTATCTACATCTAGCTCACAAGGGAATCCACTAAATCGTGACAGGCAATCGGAACCATTGGCTCTGAACTGACAGCAAGAAACCACAAAATGCCTTCCATGTTATTAGTATGAGAGTTGGAGCACCTTCTTTATATCATGATGAAATAGGTTGGTGTCACTTCATCGTGCACTACATCGTGCACTACATCGTGCACTACATCGTGCACTACATCGTGCACTACATCGTGCACTACATCGTGCACTACATCGTGCACTACATCGTGCACTACATCGTGCACTACATCGTGCACTACATCGTGCACTACATCGTGCACTACATCGTGCACTACATCGTACACTACATCACTACATCGTGCACTACATCGTGCACTACATCGTGCACTACATCGTGCAGTACATCGTGCACTACATCGTGCAGTACATCGTGCACTACATCGTGCACTACATCGTGCACTACATCGTGCAATACATCGTACACTACATCGTACACTACATCGTGCACTACATCGAGCACTACATCGTGCACTACATCGTGCGCTACATCGTGCACTACATCGTGCACTACATCGTGCACTACATCGTGCACTACATCGTGCACTACATCGTGCACTACATCGTGCACTACATCGTGCACTACATCGTGCACTACATCGTACACTAAATCGTGCACTACATCGTGCACTACATCGTGCACTACATCACTACATCGTGCACTACATCGTGCACTACATCGTGCACTACATCGTGCACTACATCGTGCACTACATCGTGCACTACATCGTGCACTACATCACTACATCGTGCACTACATCGTGCACTACATCGTGCACTACATCGTGCACTACATCGTGCACTACATCGTGCACTGCATCGTACACTACATCGTGCACTGCATCGTGCACTACATCGTGCACTACATCGTGCACTACATCGTGCACTACATCGTGCACTACATCGTGCACTACATCGTGCACTACATCGTGCACTACATCGTGCACTACATCGTGCACTACATCGTGCACTACATCGTGCACTGCATCGTACACTACATCGTGCACTACATCGTGCACTACATCGTGCACTACATCGTGCACTACATCGTGCACTACATCACTACATACAGTCCTAGGACTGTACAACTTGCCAACAAAGTCACTGTCTCCTAATTAATCCATTAGTATCTTCCCATCTATCAGTATAGACTCAAAATGACCTCGCTATCGACGCGTCTCTAAGCCTCAACATGCATTCAATAATTCTAATTATTGGTTTGAATGTTTGATAGGCCTAAGTGTAGTGTTGATAACATCTATAATTCATAATGTGTCGGGATGAAGGAAATATAAAAAGATCAAGCACCGCAAATGTATTTGTAAAGTTGTTAACTGAACTCCCTTGAATGAATTACAATAAATTACAAATGATATAAATCACAAATGATGAATATACTTCCACATGGGAGTATCTGTTAGATTGAGCATCGCAGTGCTGGTCATTGAGTTCTATGTATCTCAGAAATCTCGATGATTGTCATATACAGAGTTTTTAGTTAATTAATAACCGTCAATACTTTGCACTTTATTTGTCACTTTGTCAACACCTTGTTTCACATAGTCCTATCTATTTCCACACTTCATTTGTGTGGATTCTTTGATTGCATAATTTTTATTGAATTTTAATTTTATTGATGAGCGTAGCGAAGTCTCCATCCCACTCTTATAGGGCTTTGTCTGTGTGTTTTTTTTTTTTTTTTTGTAAGCACTCCACAGGTCGCAAGGGTTGACTGATCAACATGAAACTTTTTTTGTACACGCAAAATCATCCAACTTAGAACTGTATAGTTTTTGGGATGAATCGGTCGGACCGATTTTGAGAATCATCATCTCAAAGTTTCTAAAAACCCCATAAGATTTGGCTGGGCGGAAAATGTTGAAAAATAAAATCTCTCCAAATGGGATGAAATTTTCTTTAAATGTGTATACATGGATTTTACACATTATTACGATTTTTTAAGCAATTCTGATCAGTCGTTTTGGAGAAAAAAAATAAAATGACTGATGATATTCATAAAATATATCATAAAAATTATGACAGAATCAAGTTGTCGAGATTCACTGCTTTCTAGATTCAAGAGTTGACCAACAATGAAGTATTTTTTATATGCGTCAAGGTGTGTAGAATACCAGAGTCAATGAAGTGGCAAGAGTAGAACTTCTTTAACGACTTTTATAGCTTATTCAGATATCAAGGTGTGTAGAATACCAAAGTCGATAAAGTAGCAAGGGTAAAACTATTTCAAGGACTTTTATACCTTATTGAGATATCTCGCTCATCTTACAACGCATATTTCGCGTTTGACTAGTTCAAATAAATTCATGTCAGGGTCTTCATAAGCTCAGAAGTTATTACAGTCACAATGCTGAATAAAGATTAGGAATGATATAATGGATGATTGAAGGGAACTGGGAAGAAAAGTGGCCGACTTGGACTGTCCGTATCCTGAAAGCCTGGGGTGTAACCACATGCCCTGTTACCCCGGGTCAACTTGGCTCTACGTAACTGAATTATTTATACCATTATTTACATTGTTTTAGGTTGAGTAAACTCTATAACAGCTACACTATGTGTTAATTGTGGTAAATGAATCCCCATCTGATTTAACTTCGTAATACGTATTTACTTATCAAATACATATCTTCTAGTCTAGAACTAACAAAACTATACAAGCTTAACACAAGCTTAGTCCCTGAGCAAAGCTTCGTGCATATGGATAGATTATTGTGGATAAGTAGGTACAAAATTCAAATACAAGATAACTAGAAACATGAAATTTTAGCATCAGCCATAAGCGCAATATAATTAGAAGTACAGAAAACTATCATTTTCTGTGTTCTCTTCATGTTTTGTGATGTTCAAAACCATTTTAGGTCAAGTTCTTTTTTGCTATTTGAAGAGATATAAGCTTTTTACAAGGATAAATCAACATATCACACCCAAAACATGAGCTGTAAGAAACTAGCAGTTTTTCGAATGACATTGCCAGTTACACTCTATATTTTACGAATCAGACGCAAGTCGTACCATGAAAATTCAAAATTTTCTTTCCAATTCATTTAAATGAAATATCTATTTAACAACATTCGTTGGCCTGTGGCAGTCATTCATGATGATCTTTTAGTTTGTGCAGTTCAATTAGTTTTTTAATGTCGGGCGTATTGACTCGGTGTGTGTATGTAGTGTACACTGTCTTTCAGAACTTGCTCACTGCTCAAGCTAAGAATGTGTCAATCAGCTTCTAATGTATGCGTACATCATTTATATCCTGGAACCTTTACGATTGTCCAAAGACTTTTTAATGCTGAATTAATTAATGCTAATTTCAAATTTGACTAATGCTATAAAGTGTGATTTTTGAAATAACTAATGCTGAAAAAACTAAATGATTAATTGCTATAATTTCATCCCTCTAGTCCTCTATATCTTGGAGTAGGCCTATAGCTGTATGAATGTGCAACTCATGCTGAAGTAATTCATAATGCAGACTTTCTCCAAAGCCAAGAAACATGAGGGTGAATTGTGATTATTGTACAACTAGGCAAACGCGTTATGTGTTTCCGCGTCGATGGATGAGCTGGAACATATCGACTTATCTTTGGATTGGTTATTATATATATATATATACACCTTGAGATCCAAACAATTACATCACTGCCATCTTATTTTCCATTATTAATTTATATGATAATAAAGAAAGCTTTGTTTTAATCGTTTTCAGTTAAGAGGTGACACCTGTGGCTTGGATTTAATTGGTATCTTAATAGCTTTCAGTGATTCACAAAAGTTACATTATATATTTTTTTACATCAAAACGGCTGATCCGATTTGAGTGAAAGTTTGGAATAATGTGTATCATCATCAGATTCAAATTCCCTGAGAATTTGAAATGTCTCAGATCAAAATTGTTTTACGAATATTCTCCTCTGGGTTATTCTAATGGGATTTTTGAAAACTTTGAAATGAGTTTTCAGAAATGGTTCAACCGAATACGCCTCAAAACTATACAGTATCGAATTAGATAATGACACTTGTGTATGTCAAGTTTCAACTGATCTTGAATTTTCGTTTGACCTGTGGAGCGCGAACAGAAAAAAACACAAAAAAGTCCTTTTTTTTCGGGTATGGTGAAATTAAGTTTTCGCTTCGCTCATCCAATTATTAGATAATGTGAATTGTAATTAGGCCTATAATTTGCCTGTTGATTTGATGGATTTCCGCTGGTTTATACTGAAACTAAGCTAGTATTGGCATACATTATTAACATTCCTTCATATTCAGCACTTCTATGAAAGAGTGTGTTCTACTGAGACGAGTGGCCAAATGGTTAACACACTGAACCATCATTCAGGAGACCGGGGTTTGATTCCCGCCATTGTCAACCACCCCACAGGGGTTTTTCGTGGTTTCCCTCTGTCGTTCAGGTCAATACTGGGATAGTTCCTTAACAACAGGTAACGACCAACTCCTCCCCACTATCCAAAAACACTTGATAAAATAATCTCTCATCTCAACATCCCATCATCTCATATAGGCCTTTCATTAACGGACGCCAAGAGATCGTAGTCATCAGTAGAGTGGTCGCCAAGCCCAGTATAAATAAATAAATGAAGTGTTTTCCAAGAAGACTCTAATTTGTTCAGTTGTTGAAAGATTAGCTAACAATGTGTCTAATTTTCTGCAACTCGTTATGGGAACCCGGCACCTTCTAAAAGTCTCGTTTATATATATTTCCATCTATTTGTTATAAGAAGTAGCTCTTCTGACAGACGGCTATCTTTGGTTCTAGTTCTGGGACTCCTGGCCATGACAAGAGCGTGGCTACGTGTGATATGGACGGCAAGCTCCGACCGGATCACGTCTGTACTGTCGAGCACACGGGCACTTCCGCGTCGGCTCCGTTGGCTGCGGGAATCGCCGCCCTGGCCCTGGAGGCTAATCCCGGCATCACCTGGAGGGACATGCAGTACCTGGTGGTCCTGTCATCCAGGTCGGGACCCCTGGAGAAGGAGTCTGGATGGGTGCTGAACGGAGTCAAACGGAAAAGTAAGTTGAACTTTGAGTATTTTATTTTTTTTCTGTTTGGTGTGATTTTTTTTGTAGACCTTATTTTTTTAAATTCCACATTTTCTTGATTTTTCTTCTTCTTTTGGTTGTCTGCGATTGTCTTTGTTTTGAATTCCTTGATTTTGTATTTTTCCATATTTTTGTTATGGGTTCATTTTTTCAATTTTTTTTATGCTATTATTTTCATCATTAGACATAGGTTTATTGTTATTTATTTTGTTTATATTAGTGATTTTTCCATCTGATGTTTTGGGTTTTGTATTTTTTTCTCTTCTTTCTGGTCATTTATTTCTTCAAGTGTAGGCCCACACTTGAATGTTTTAGGCCTAATTGGTAATCCCCTTGCTAAAATCAATCATTGGGAAGCTATTATTAACAAACTCACGTGAATGCAAATTGAAATATTCCATACTTGTACAGATTATTTTTATGAATCAGTGTGCTGATGAGTGATTGTTTATTTTCAATGATGAAATGAATTATCATTATTATTATAACATTTTCTAATATTTTACTATATCACTCACATGTACTGTACATATACTTCTTATACACCCACAGATAAGCCTGTTCCAGGTTATTCCATTAGCATCAGCTTATAACTATATATTTTTTTATTTTATTTTTATTACACATTAAATCACACTTCATACATAATCCCTATGAGTATTCGAGCTCCCAGTGAGAATATCTCGTAGGGGAGCGAATATAATTAAGTAACATGGTGTATCCGTCGTGTCTTCAACAGAATGAAGTTATCAAAAACAAGTATTACATCTAAAAACAAACACACATTTTAACCCTATTATTATTGTTGATTGAAAACATACATTTTGATCAATTTCTTAATTTTGATTAATATATAACATTGTACTAAACTATTTAAAATGAAAAAAATAATAATGATAATTTAACTATCATTTAAATTGAGTGCAACTGTAATCGATCGATGTTGTTCTACGCTACAGTCAGCCACAAGTTTGGTTACGGGCTGATGGATGCTGGAGCGATGGTCGCCCTGGCCGAGCAGTGGACCAATGTGCCACCGCAGCACATCTGCAAGTCGCAAGAGATCAACGAGGAGCGGCAGATAGACCCGTCGTTCGGAACGTCGCTCCAGGTGAGACAGTCGATCTTATCTGGACCAGGACTCTGGAGGTGAAGTTGTGAAGACCAGTAGTAACCACCAGTGTAACTGGCACATGTAGCTGAGTGGTTAACGCACTCGCTTCATGTGATCCGGGTGGTGAGGGGCATATCAGACCTGGTTCGATCCCCGCCACCATCCATCTTCACAGGGATGCATCGTGGTTTCCCTCTGTAGTCTAGACTAATGCCGGGATGGTTCCTACAATATAGGCCACGACCGCTTCCTTCCCACTATCCTTTCCAATACCTAAGAAACCTTCATCTCACCATCTCACCATCTCATTATACATTCATTCGACACCAATAGATCTTAGTTATCATTATAGTGCGTCATTAAAACCCAATATAAAAAAATAATAATATTAATGACCACTAGAGTGCTAGAAATTATTATTGTCAAGTTTGTATTTGTAGTTTTGTTCTCAAGTTGGTAGCCATGTTGAAATCGACTAACAGGAAGTGGATGATATGTTTCATCAGTTCATCTCCAACCCTGGACCTGTGTGGTCGTGCAGGGTTGTCTGTGTATAGTTAGTTCTATGCGCACCAGTAGACCCACCGATTATAGTGATGTCGTAGCGTAAGTTTCAGTATTGGATTCTTACTACCGTATTTGTTAACATACTAGGAAAACGCGTTATGTTTTTCCGCGATGATGGATGAGCGAATAAAAAAAAATGAAGTAATTAAATAAATAAAAATCGCATTTTTAAATTTTTTACTCCGAAACGTCACATCCAATTATTGTAAAAGTCCGTGATAATGTGTATTATTATGTTGTTCGAGTTCTGTGAAAATTTGAAAAATTTCGGACTTTGTCATTTTTTCCGCCTGGCTTATTCATATGGGTTTTTTGAAAACTTCAAAATGATTTATCTCAAGAATTGTTGAACCGATTTTGCCTCAAAACTATACAGCATCAAGTCAGATAGGGGTTCATGTGTGTGCCAAGTTTCATCATGATCTGAATTTCTGTTTGACCTGTAGAGCGCAAAAAAAAAAAAAAACACATTTGATTTTTCAAGTACAGTGAAATTGAGTCTTCGCTACGCTCATCCAATAATATTCACATCATACTACCGTATGTGTTGATATTAGTGTTGATATTAGTATGAATTCATGCTACCAAAAGTACGGATTATTCTCACACTCAACCTGGGTGTACATTGAAGAACAGTTAAGCGTACCAGCTGTTTTGCGTTCTACAATAATTAAGGATGTCTCTGTTCGCCACCGTCATTTAGACTTACCATTATATACATATATACTAGAGTTGCCGTTCGATATGAAAACTCATATCGATTATTGTCTACTTAACATCGGTTATTAATCGTATTATATTGATATTTTTCCTCCTAATCGATAATCGTATCAAATGTCAAAATATCGTATTGCATCGGAATTATTGTGTGTTACAAATTGCGGTCTAAGCAGCTGTGTTGATTGATTCATTATCAAGTGGTTGACCTTAAACTACGTGCGGGAGTTTGGTCCAAGCAGGGAGGGGTAGAGAGATAACGGGATACCAGTACCGTAGAGGAAGAGGCAGATTTCTGAGCTGTAAAAAAAGTACAAGTAACAAAATACATCTGGAATTCATTATTCATCTTTCAATAGAATATCGTATAGTCCCGAATTTAATCCGAGGGTTTTTCTCGAAATTTTAAGCCCAAAAGTCACCCTCGGCCTATGTGCGAATCTCGGCCTGTAATCGGTCAAAAATACGTTTTTTGCTCATTTCAATTGGGCTTAAGCTTACTACATCTGCACACTCATAATAACGGAATCGACTAGAAACTGAGAGATACTCCACTAAAAACACGTTTAATATTTAATAAATGTTTTATCATGAAGAAGCACCATTTTCTCTATTTCCATCATTTTTATTTGACGCGCAATAATAAACATGGCACGTCGAGCTGTTTGCCGCATGGTGTGCGTCTTCCTAGTTCCTACTACGCAGTACCCTGACGTGGTCTGAAACCCAACCGCGCGATAGGCCCAAGTCTATATTTTTGTCTCTTGCTCATATCAACTCTGACGTCATAGCAAACAGCGTTTCTCATTGGCTTTCGTGTGCCCAATAGAAAACAAAACTTTCGCGCCACATACACTGATTAGAGCAATTACATAAATGCTAAAATAGTAAGTTTGAAAAGGAAATAAAGTTCATTTCGATAATTGAAAATAATCATATTGATATTGTATCGCCGAGATTGAATCGATTATCGTATCGTTTGAGAAAATATCGATCTTAATCGATATATCGATTATTGTTGGCAACCCTAATATATACCCATTGTGATGTCCAACAGCATTGTTCACAAGAGTATTGAATATTTATACTCGGCCAAGCATAGAGATGGAGTCGATAGGTTCATGGTTCAGCTTCTGTCATATTCAGTGAATAGTGATAGATTGCAATACTGACATTTAAAATGTGTTCAATTACGTTCTTCTCTAAGACATCCCATAATGTTTCCTACGCTCGATATGTTTATGTAGGTGTTTCACAGTTTCATCAGTTGAACTATCACACTTACGTATTCCGGGAATGCTGTTGTTATCAAGCTTGAATGTTGTATTCATATATTTATAGTAATGATCACAACACGTCAATGTGCCAAATGTATGTGGAACCAACAAACATTTGACCAACTCTCCATATGATTTAAATATAAACCATTGCTATACTCATCTACAAGAGTTTTATTTTGGTCACCCTCAGTGGCTCAGTCAGCTGAGGCACCGCTTCAGGAACTAAACTCTTCAAATCTTACGTACTGCTTACCCCACCTCGTATTTTAATTCTCAAGTCCGTCGTTTTTGTAAAAGAGAATTCTAAGCTATGCACCCAATGTACCCATGAAATCCACCAACATGATACATGACGTCGTAATGACCTACGTGTGAACAAACATAGGCTTATGCTGTTTAGGAAAGGACCACGATATTTGATGTCACGTTTCTACATAACAACCTACCAAAAGATATTAAATTGATTTCCAGTATACCCATATTCATAACTAGAGTAAAGAAACTGTTATGTGAGAATACTTCTTAGTTTCTACTCTGTTGACGATTATTTCAGCTTCCAGATATTATTGAAAAATGTGTCTTTTTATTTATATTATGTAACTCATGACGGTCATCATACTGTTTGTACAGTCTCTGATAATTAAAATCATTATTATTATCATCCTCATTATTATTATTATTATTATTTAAGAAATATATAATAGAAATATATAGAATATATATGATTTAAGAAATTTTTCAAAATTTTCTGAAGTTAAACGAGAAATTAAAACTTTCATTCTTTCCAATATGGATGGTGCATGTACCGACCATTGTTGAATTATTCTTATAGTTGATCCTAATAATTTTACCTTTGTATTTATTTGTTTTCTGATTATTCTGCTGCTCAAGTATTATTTTCGTTATTTTTCTTAATAATTATTCATCACCGACATATTATAGCTGTTATGATCCAGTGTATTATTATATTTTTGTATTTTTATTTGATGTGTACTCAAGTCAAGTAACGTCCTCTCATATAATTTATTAATTAAATTCATATAATATGATTCACATAATTCATTAATTTGTACGAATGAAGACATTTCTTTTCATTCAATTAAATCTGTTAGAACGCCACAGTTAAGCCCTTATGGGGCTTTGTGGAAATGCCACGTGAATGTCGTTTTTGTAATTTATGTGTAATTTTTGAAGCAATAAAAAAAAAAAAAAAAAAAAAATTATTATCATTATTATTATTATAAAGTCACCATTGGGTGTGGGTTCAATTCCCACATAAGGCATGAGTTTTTTAAACATACTTTCTCCTATCATAACTTCATGGGTTTCTTAATCACCTGCTCATTCCTTTCCCTGTATAACCTAGCTATTGGTGGGGTCGTTAAGCAAACAATAATCATCAGTTTTTTTGTCCGTCACTCAGGTTCACATGGACGTAAATGGATGCGCAGGCTCGATCAACGAGGTTCGTTTCCTCGAGCACGTCCAATGCAAGATCTCTCTGCGTTTCTTCCCCCGCGGCAACCTTCGCATCGTCCTCACGTCGCCGATGGGCACCGTCTCAACTCTCCTCTTCGAACGCCCTCGTGACGTCGTCAGTTCCAACTTTGACGACTGGCCGTTCTTGAGCGTTCACTTCTGGGGCGAGAAGGCCGACGGGCGCTGGACGCTGCAGATTGTCAACGGAGGGAATCGCCACGTCAACCAGCCGGGAATACTGAAGAAGTGGCAGCTGATCTTCTACGGGACAGCCACAAATCCCATCAGGCTCAGATCGGCTAATAACGGTGGGATATATCAACGCATTCGCTTTCCTGACGGTTCGCATACATATAATTCATCAATTGGTGAAGTTTTCTTCGGTTTGGCATGCCACTATTATGCAGTTTAGATATCTGCATGTAGTTCAAATCTACATTTGATTATTTTTGTAGTTCTGTCAAATTATCAGCTCATATCGACTTTTAATGATCGTATCATTTGATTTGTGTGTTTTTCCTTCAATCTCCATACATTAAAAATGTCTTCAACATATCTTCCTAATTCTCCACCATTGCAGTCAAAAGGGTTGTCATTGAATTGGTTGGTATAACAGAGTAAATGGTAAATATTAGCATTTTCATCTTTCGTAATCATTCAATCATTTCATTTTTCACTCACTTCATCAATCAACACTCGTAAATCTCTGTATAATGTGTGAGAAAAGAACATAATTGAGAGATCTCTATAAATATGATTAGCCTCCGTGCATTTCTTTCAAGGCTGCTCCTTATTTTCAATGTTCGTATAAGCCTGGACTAGTCAACTTAAAAGCCTAGATATACCGATACAGTGAAACCTCTATCGATCGTTTTTCAAGGGACCAGGAAAACAAATCATCCATACAGGAAAACTATCCATCCAGGAAAATTCAACATTGGTTATATGGGTATAGGGTGGCATAACATAACTGATGGAAGCAGGAAAACGATGGATTTGGGAAATAATTCATCCAGGTATCACTGTACATGAGGCTAAAAGCTCAGGCCTATATGATATATAAAAGCCTATATAAGTCCTATATATCAGGTTCAAATTTCATACTATAGCAGATAATTTGTTTCAAATTCCTCTTTCTTTCATTACTTAGCTATTTTATCAACTATAATATTTATTCCAATGATGAAAAATAACATTATTTCCATTCAATTTTTCAACTAACCGCAAAGAAAAACGTAGCGTTACAGTTCTTTCGTTATTGTTTCTCTCCGCAGATCCTCCCAACTATTACAGCAATTTCGCCAACTTTCCGAACGTGTTTTCGGGCGCGGGCAGTGAGCTGTCTCCATCGGTCGTACCGCTCGACGGGTCGAAGGTCGCGCAGACTTTCATGGAAGGGGAAGACACCAGCAAGAAAGTGTTGCACAACTGCGATCCCGAGTGTGATCCTCAGGGATGCTACGGGAAAGGACCCACACAGTGTATAAGCTGCAAGCATTATAGGCTCGACAAGTACGTAATATTCTCGTCACTTTCACTTTGGAAAGCACGTTTTGTGTGTAATGTTCTGGGCAAGACCAAGATGGATCGAGGGCTAACATGGTGGTTGCTTTCGACTGTCAATCTTGTTCTATTTCATGAGTAATGTCCTTGAACCTAGAGATCGCTGCGATTCCTAGCAAGCAATTTGGTGCTATGTGTCATGCCTTTAGCGACCCTGAAATATTGTCATTTCAGGTGACTATAGTTGCAGTTGAGCAGACGTATACGTAATTTTATAAACGAAGTCAGTTCCTTGTGAGATGGCTCATGATCCATAGGTTCAAAGATTTGGACGGCAAATTGGTCCATATTTTCAATATTGGTAGGATAGGGAGTTGTCCCACAATGAGACCAATGCAACCCTCAATACAGCTTGATCGAGAGATAAGCTTGAAAGATTCTAATTATTAGACGAGCGTAGCAAAGTCTCCATCCCACTTCAACAGTATAGGGTTTTGTCTGTGTGTTTGTTTGTTTTTTTGTTTGTTTGTATGCACTCCACAGGTCGCAGGGTTTGACCGATCGACATGAAACTTTTTTTGTACACGCAAACTTATCCAACTTGGAACTGTATAGTTTTTGGTATGAATCGGTCGGACCGATTTTGAGAAATATCATCTCAACATTTCTAAAAACATCATAAGATTAGGCTGGGCAAGAAAATCTGAAAAATAAAATCTTTCCAAATGAAATGAAATTTTCTGTGAATGTGTACATAAATGATAGGCCTACACATTATCACGGTTTTGTATTCAATTCGAACCAGCCGTTTTGAAGAAAATAATTAAATCAACTGATTTTATTCATCGAATATATATTATAGAAATTGGTTATCAGATTCAGGTTGCCGAGATTCACTGCTTTCTAGATTCAATATTTGCCCAACAATGGAGTCTTTTTTATATGTATCAAGGTGTGTAGAATACCAGAGTTAATAAATTAGCAAGGGTAAAAATACTTCAACGACTATTATACCTGATCAGATATCTTGCTCATCTTACAACGCTCATTTTGCGTTTGGCTATCAATAGAATCACAATCCCAATCGGAATAAATTCTTACATTCAGAGGCGGCAGAGCCTTAACGTTATTCAGGAGTCAAGATTGATCAAGTTGTAAAGTCATAGAGCATGATGCGAAGCTTCGGGCCCAAGTTGACGTGACTAAAGAGATTTGGGGTATAAGTGGATGGGAGAGCGCAATTGATTGATAATTGCAGGTGTCACATGTTTGATTCATATAACAATATGGACCAAGTTACAGAAACAATAAACAACACATCATTATTGTAGATTGATACACTTGTAATGAGGAAAAATACTTTAAAATTTTATTTTTTCAATTTATATATTTTTTTTTTTTAATAACATCGAAACTTGATACAAAATCATTGTTCCCCAATTAAGGCTATGGATGAAAGAAAGATAGGATCATTTGGACGGGGCACCACAAGGGCAATCTTACCATTTATATAGGGCCTATTCATATAATACGCTTATATTCATTAAATTCTATCAATTCAATTGAGGGTACCAAATTGCACTTTGATTAGATCATATCAATTTTAATTATCAATTGTATTGACGGGTCAGTAGTTATAGTTGGGCCCATCACATGATTAGTGAGGAGTCAGCCGACCCCCCAGATCCGCCGCCCATGCTCGCGTTTGTCGTGCGTTGTGTATTGTGACAACAGATTGACGTTTTGTGTGCAGCACTTGCGTGTCCCGCTGCCCGCCCCGAAGTTTCGCCAACCAGGGTGGCGTCTGCTGGCCGTGCCACGACTCGTGCGAGACGTGCGCTGGCGCCGGACAAGACAGCTGCCTGACCTGCGCGCCCGCTCACCTCAGGGTCACCGACCTCGCCGTCTGTCTGCAGCAATGCCCCGAGGGCTACTACGAGAGTGAGTACCATGTACTTTGTTCATTTATTTATTTATCATGTATTATTTACATGGCCAAAGTTTGGTCGTACATGACCGCTCGTCCACTTGGCTTATTTAAAGCACACAATATTGATTGAAAACAGTGGATAAACATAATAATAATCATCTATCCCAGATTCCAAATTGATGAGTGAAGGGGTGGAACACACTCCACCAAATTACTAGAGCCCCGGATCTTCAGGAAAGAAGCTGGCCAGGCCTGTTTCATCCTCTTCTTCATCCTCCATGTCTTCCTTTCTTTGCACCAACTCCCTCATCCTGCATCTTGTTCTGTCTTCCCACAATCCTACTTCTTCTACTTCATTCCATATCTCTTCTCTTGCAGCAACCTTCTCATTGATCAATCAACTCCACTTCTCTCTTGGCCTTCCCTCTATTGTTTTCACAATTAATGAAGTTTCAAACTCACGTCTTGGAATTCTTCAGATTCTTCAGTCTTAGATTCATCTTTTTCATGGATAATGGACAATGGAAACATATCATCACAAAAGTGAACTATATAATTATATTATAATAATTGACAATAGATAATGGAAAAATAATAATATCTGAATAATAGCAGAATCTGAGTTATAGCAATGAAATAAAATCTTGCAATGAAACCTCGCTTTAGGGTTCTGATATAATAAAATGTATGAATTCATATGATACGTTACCGATTGTAAGAGAACCATCTTTTAATAAGTTGCTTGTGATTGGTTTCCAGACTTTGACGAGAACACGTGTGTGCCTTGCGAACCCAACTGCCAGAGCTGCCAGGACCGACCCGACCACTGCACCAGCTGCGACCACCACCTCGTTCTCTACAAGAACAAGTGCTACGCGGCCTGTCCCACGGCCACGTTCGAGACCGAGGTGCGTTCCCTACACTCGAGTCAGCTTCGTAATGGCACGATGTGGTGATACCAAGATGCATTGAGGGTTGCGTTGGTTTGCCGATTGGAGATGGTGACTCCTTTAATTCGAAAACACATTTCATCTCCTGAGTACTTTTCTGTGAATCAAAGATTGCTGCTCCATCTAGTGTTGTTTTGTAGAAACAGCTGACAGGCTGACAAACCTGATGGCAGCTGTTATTAACTGGGCTGACGTGAACGTAAAGTTATTTCCTCTCAACACTACTTATCTTCGCACGATCGATAGTTCTTAAGATGTGTCTGGTGAATTGGAACTCATTTTCAACATGGGAGGGATGAGAAGTGAAGTCACAATCTCGAACCAATAAACCAACGCAACCCTCAATGCATAGTGTAGTGATACCAACCTATTTCATCATAATATAAAGAAGGTGCTTCAACTCACATACTGATAACATGGAAGGCATTTGTGGTTTCTTTCAGTCGGTTCAGAGCCAAAGGTCCCGATTGCCTGTCGTGATCTAGTGGATTCCCTTGTGAACTATGTACATAGATGTGGATTAGAGTGGCTACGGTACCGGTGGCATTCTATAACATTGCTGTTCGATATAGAAGCGATAGTTGCGCTACATGCAAGTGGGACCCCTGGACTCAGATTCTGACCCCGTAAATACTTCACATGGAAGGAGCGAGTGCATACACCTTCTTTAAATTATGATGAAGTGTTATCAATTTTTGGTATCAATACATCGTGGTAATGGTTTCTTCGAAATATTCAATCTGTAAAACACACTCGAAGCTCCGTAAGAGTGGCATGGGAGTCTTCGCTACCGCTCATCCAATCAATTGGAGTTTGAATTCGTTATCACCCTTGGTGACGTGTGCTATTTTCATTTCTTGACTAATAAAGACTAATTGATACTTGCTTATCAGTTGGTACCGAGACAAGTGGTTGAGTGCTGAACACGCTGAACTGTCACTCAGGAGACCGGGTTCGATTCCCGCCATGGTCGACCATTCTGACAGGTTTTTTTCCGTGGTTTCCCTCTGTTGTTCAGGTTAATACTGGGATGGTTCCTTAACAACAGGCCACGACCGACTCCTTCCCACTATTCAAAAACAACTAATAAAATAACCTTCCATCATCCCACAAATTATTCACCGGCGCCAATACATCGTAGTTATCAGTACAGTGCGTTGTTAACCTCAATATTAATGAAAAAAATAAGTTGATAAAACTGGCGCCAAGAAATATGTACAAAGATAACACAATTAATTCAAATGTAATGAATAAATTGACAACTCGTAGTCTCCACCCCTTAACGTCAGAAATCATACCGTCCAATCAACAGAGGGCTGTTAAAACTGTTGTCAAATTCAAATATCCAATCGGGTATCTTGAAATGACTACAAATGATATGATCCAACTGGCTGACTGGTAAAGCCACGCCTATTTCGAGTTGTCACTTGAACAGGCTAATATGAATAGAGATAATTTTACCTAACCAGCAGCTTACTTTGCTTACCCAACCAGCAGCTTACCTCGACGTACTGTGTTTGCAGGACTACGGGTGTGCTTCGTGCCACGGCTCGTGCGAAACTTGCAATGGCTCGAGCGAGACTCAGTGCATCTCGTGCAAGCCGGGCCGCTTTGCGCTGGCGGGCACATGCTCCAACACTTGCCCGGACGGCTACTACGCGGACAAGAAGAGGCGCGAGTGCCTGAAGTGCCCGCCAGGGTGTGCCACGTGCAACAGCGCAGTGTGCCTCACGTGCAGTCACGGGTGGGAGATCAACAAGAAGGGGAGATGCGTGCCGGAAGGCAGCAGACATTGTGATACATGTAAGTGCTCCTCTATTAACTCGCTATACAAGAGAAACGTTGTTGGATGAGTGATATAGAATATTTGTTTGAATGTAATGGAAAGGTATATATGCACCTTGAGTTCAAAGCAATTATGTCACTGCCTTCCTGTTTTATTCATCACTTATTTCAATTGTTCTTGAATTTGATGGGTTGAACCAGTTGCTTATATTCTTAATGGGTTTCTTGAAAACTTTGATTGATGTAAAAAAATCAGAATGGCTGATCTCATGTATATGAAACTTTGGACTAATGTGTAGGCCTATCATTATTATATTCAAGTTCTGGGAAAATTTGAATTCATTGGAGGGGAATATTTTTTCTGAATTTTCTCTCCGAGCTGTTCCTGAGGGGTTTTTAAAAAACTTCGAATTGAGTTTTCTCAGAAGTGGTGCAACCGATTTTGCCTAAGAAATGTACAGCATCGAATTAGATAATGACACTCGTGATTGCCGAGTTTCAACCTAATTTGTACTTTCGTTTGGCCTGTGGAGCGCGAACAATTAAAACGAAATAAAATAATAGAACAAGTTCATTTTTCCGTGTATGGTGAAAATGGTCTTTGTTTCACTCATCTAATAATTATAGTGATTAGTAGGGATGACATCAATTCTCAAAATCAGGAATCGATTCTCTATGCTCCAGAATCGATTAAAAATCGATTTTGAAAAAAAAAATTGAAAAAAAAGGTTATTCTCAAAAAAGTAGTGTAATTTGAAACTTTTTTTTTCAACCTTCCGAAGGCATTCACGTGAAAAATGACTGCTAGAGACTTCTTTGAACTGTACTGTACCATTTGGGAATTTCCGTCAACGTTCGGCTGTCAGACGTAACCGAAGGGATAGCTTTTGTCCAGATAGTAATATGTCAACAATACAGAATAATATAGACAACGAAATGAGCACTTATTGCGACGTTAAGAAGTACAGCACTGAACCCCCCCCCCCCCCAAAAAAAAAAAAAAAAAAAAAGAATTTTTTTATTTTTTTTTCCAAAAATCGATTTTTTGATTTGAGAATCGTTTTACATCAGAATCGATTCTTAATCAATTCTCGATTAATCAATGTTATCCCTAGTATTGACCTATCAACTGCATGATACTGCAATACTTTTTGTCCCACCTCAGATTTGTTACGATGTGTCTTGAAGCATTTACCCCGTGATGAATACAAGAACATATACGTACTGACAAATATAATCACAACAACGGTTTCCACTTATAATGTGTTCTGGTCTTTTGGTGACTGAGAGACTTTTATCTGCAGTGGAAAATTATGGTCACAGACAACGCAGTCCCAAATGATCAAAATGAGGTGGTAAGATCGCCCTTGTGGTGCCCTGTCCAAACGATCCTATCTTTCATACATAGCCTTAATTGGGGAACAATGATTCTGTATCAAGTTTCGACGTTATTAAAACTAAAATTGAAGAACCGAGACAAGTGGCCGAGTGGTTAACACACTCAACCGTCATTCAGGAGACCAGAATTCGATTCCCGTCATTGTCGATCATCATGACAGGGATTTTCCGTGGTTTCCCTCTGTCATTCAGGTCAATACTGGCATAGTTCCTTAACAACAGGCCACGACCGACTCCATCCCACTATCCAAAAACATTTAATGAAATAACCTTTCATCTCATCATCCCATCATCTGATATATCATTCACCGACGCCAATAGATCGTAGTCATCAGTACAGTGCATCATTAAACCAAATATGAATGAGAAAAAAAGATTGCTCTTGTGGTGCCCCGTCCAAACGATCTTACTTTTCATACATAGCCTCAATTGGGAAACAATGATTCTGTATCAAGTTGCGATGTTAGTAAAATTAAAATTAAAAAGTGACGAATCAAGTATCGATGTTATTGAAATAAAAATTGAAAAGTAATGAATCACGTTTCAATGTCATTGAAATAAATATCAAAAAGTGACGAATCACGTTTCGATGTCATTGGAATAAATATCAAAAAGTGTCGAATCACGTTTCGATGTTATTCAACTGAAATTATACTAATTGCACGTGATCTGTTCAGCCGAGTACTACGAGGGGGGCCACTGCCGGCCATGCCACTCGACGTGCGAGGCATGCGACGGAGCTACGGAGAACGCCTGCCTGTCGTGCGGATCCCCGCTGCTGCTGCAAGGCGCGCGGTGCCAGGCGGCGTGCACGGACGGCACGTTCATGGAGCAGGGACAGTGCGCGCCCTGCTTGCACACGTGCGCCAAGTGTGTGTCGCGGATCAACTGCACGCAGTGTATGCCCGGCTTGCAGCTGCAGAGCGGAGAGTGCAGAGCCACGTGCGCTGAGGGGTGAGCTACAGAACAATACACTATAACTAGGCAAACGCAGCATGCGTTGTAAGATGAACGAGATATCTGAATAAGGTATCAGAGTTGTTCAAGTTGTTCTACCCAATTGCTACTTTATCGACTCTGGTATAATTGAAAACTCTACACACCTAGACGCATATAAAATAATAAAATATACTCCATTTGGTGAGTATTGAATCTAGAAAGCAGTGAATCTCAGCAATGGTTCTGCTATTATTTCCATTTATTCGTTGATTAAAACATTCATCAAATTATTTTCTCCAAAACGGCTGGTTGGAGAGAATTTATTTTTTTAAATTTTCCAAACTGTTATTTTCAGCTGTTATTTTCAGCTGTTATTTTCAGCTGTTATTTTCAGCTGTTATTTTCAGCTGTTATTTTCAGCTGTTATTTTCAGCTGTTATTTTCAGCTGTTATTTTCAGCTGTTATTTTCAGCTGTTATTCCAAAACCACGTTCAAGGCTTGCCTTTCTACATGCGCCAAATTGACAAACTTCTGAATGCCAAATAGAAGTGATATCAGTAAATTGATTGTTTCACATATCAAGTGCAACTGTACAACAATATATCAATACAATAAACAAACCATTTGCTTCTGCTATCAATATTAAAAAAATACCATCTAAACACAGTAATCTGTGCGATATGAACGGAAAATAGGCCCAACCCAGTCTGGGAAGTAGGGTATTGATTTCAAAGCCTGGCTGTCAAAAAGTGGTCAATAATAATTAGAAAAATAATAAACTATGAGTTATATTATTCAAGTATGAAATTCATGAAATTATAGCATTATTATTCAGTTTTTCAGCATTAACCATTCCAAAAATAGCATCTTATAGCATCAAATTTCAAATCAGCATTAATTTAGCATCAAAAGGTATCTGGAGAAACGTGAAGGTTCGGAGATATAAATGAAGTGCACATGTATTAGAAACTAGTTTCAACATATTCTTAGCTTGAGCAGTGAGCAAGTTCTGAAAGACTGTACACAAAATACAGACATTGACGTCGATATGCCCCACATTGAAACACTCATTGAACTGCACAGAATAAAAGAACACCGTAAGTGACTGCCACAGGCCAACGAATATTGATAAATAGATATTTTATCCAAACGAATTGGAATGAAAGATTTCGAGTTTTCATGGCACTTGAATCTTATCTGGAAATAAATGTGTGTAAAACTGACAATGTTTTTAGAAAAATTGCTATTCTCTCACAAATAGCGCCTATTTCGTGTGAATGTTGATTTATCGTTGTAAAAGGCACATATCGCTTTAAATAGCAAAAAATAACTTGGCCCTGAATGGTTTTGAACATCACAAAACATGAAGAAAACACAAAAAATTATAGTTCGATGACTCAATTCTATAGCACTAAAGCTGATGCTAAAATTTCATGCCTCTAATTATTATATTGTAGGGAATTCCTGAGGTTGATCACTCAGGGGAAATTCCTAGCATAAGTCAGACAGGGAAATCCTGCAAGGGACTCTCCATCAATCATCATGAATCTAGAATCTTCTACTCATGAGTCTAGAATCTTCTACTCATCAATCTAGTATATAAAGACCAGGAAGGCAACCTGCAAGTCAGTTGCCAGTTGACAGTCATCATGTGAACATCACACTTCATTGGGACAGTCAGATGTCTCGATTCACAATTCATGTATTCTATTCATCAGTGTAAATAAATATCTAGTCAAATTAATACAGTGCTACTTTTAGTGTCAGTGACAATCTAACCTTGCACCTCGTCACTTACTTCCACAATATATTCTGCATTCATTACTATTGAATATTTGTCGTCTGGCTCAATGAATGTCCCAGTAATGAATGATGTTTGAATGTTTGTCTCGCAGGTACTACAGTGACCGAGGTGTGTGCGCAAAGTGCTACCTGAGCTGTATGACGTGCAGCGGGCCGCGGCGTGACCAGTGCGTGACCTGTCCCCGCAGTTGGCAGCTCGCGGCGGGAGAGTGCCACCCCGAGTGCCCGGAAGGATTCTTCAAATCTACCTACGGCTGTCAGAAGTGCCATCATTACTGTCGTACTTGCAAGGGTACGTCTTTTCTCTTACGTTCACGTAAAAGTGAAAAGTTCCCAACGTTATCCTAATCTGAACAAGATCTGCTTGACTCTGCATAGAAATGCATTCAAAAAAGTTGTAATCATTGTGAAAAAATCAGTATCCATCATACCAGCAGTACTGACTTGCTAACACCAGAGTTTAGCACTAGGATTTGTAGCCAGCGTTTCCCTAAAGGTACGTTCACTCTCGAGCTTTGTGCAACGAGCAACATGCTTTGAGCTACTGGCAACATGCGCTCAGCGCACAAATACTTTTACTGTTGAGCTCTGTGACTGCGTCATAGTTAGACTTTGAATTGTGGTTATGTAACCACGAAAAAATCTTCAAACATCCACCAAATATATCCACTCAAACCATATGAGCTTCTTGGAATACTGTTGGACCATTAGGTATCCAAATAAGTGTGCCCAAAACTGATATAATATCTCATGCAAACCAGTTTATGAATCGTAGTCAACAAGTTGGTTCTGACATTTCAGACAAATAAACGAAACTTCCCATTACATTGTGGATGTTGCCTCTAGAAAAGGTGGACGAGATTCATCTCTTGGCCCACGTTGCAAGTGTTCATGCAATCGAGAGAAACTTGTTCTCTAATTGGTCAGCGCACGTTGCCGGTTGCTTAAATCATGTTTCTCGTAGCACAAAGCATTAGAGTAAACATACCTCAACTTGATCATAATTTTAATAGGATAGGATACCAGTTAGAAAAATACTCGATTGATTGAGAGTGAACTGTAATGAACTGTCCTCGGTAGCTCAGTCAGCTGAGGCACTGCTTCAGAAACTGAAGTCACCGTTGGGCGTGCATTCAAGTCCCGCATAAGGCATGGGTTTTTGTAAACGTCCTTTCACTTATCATCACTTCATAGTTTCATTATCACCTGCTCATTTGTACCCCTGTATAGCTTAGCTTTTAGATTGGATTAGACTTCTTTATTGACCACAAGATTGACATTTACAAAAATGAAGATATATGGCGAGTCATAATACAGAGTAAAGTCAAAATAGATCAGTAAACATGATAAAGCATGGAATCATACACTTGTGTATAGTCAGCATGTATGATCTGAATGAGTGGCATATACACTGTCACAAGTCATGACAATACACATAAAGCAAAACACGAATCGTATAAAACAGGATAAAATTAACCAATACTGTTACGTATATAAAGTGAAAGTTGCCAATTGAATCTTTCATGTTTCATACTGGTTTGATAACAATCAAATCTTTCAGTTGTTGTTTAAGCACCTTCATACTCTTTTGCATTTTTAATTTGTCAGATAAATTATTACAAATTATTATTGTGCCCTCTTACAAACAATCTTGTGCACACATTACTGTATCATGTGAGCTGTTGGTGTGGTAGCCAAGTAAACAAGTGTAATGAGATGTGATGTGTTGTTGATCCAGGTGAAGGTCCGCTACAATGCACGTCCTGTCCGCCCCGCTACATGCTGGAAGGCGGTCTGTGCATGGAGTGTCTAGGCTCCCAGTTCTACGACCCACCCACCCAGCTGTGCAAGACGTGCCACGAGAGCTGCCGCTCGTGCAGCGGCCCGGGACCGTTCAGCTGCCTCGGCTGTCTGTTTCCGCTGCATCTCGACAAGCTCAACAACCAGTGCGCGCCATGTTGCACGACCACTGACAACGACACGCTCAGCTGCTGCCATTGTGATAAGGCAACAGGTGAGTCGGACTGCTCATCATTCGTCATTCATCCGATGCCAATAAATCTCGCTTATCATTATAGTGTGTCGTTAAACTATGGAGTTGTATTGTACTGGAGGTATAACTTCGTGTTGGAAAGTTATACTACTTGATGACGTTTAAGAGTCCACGGGAGTCGATTCAGCGAGATATCAGTTTTTTGGTGATAACTTTTGAACGGTATGAGATATGGAAATTCTGATACACGAGAAACACAGATAATTATAATAGCTCCAAGATGATATAAGTCATAACTAACCAAGTCATGTCGCAGAACTGTCAAGCGTATACAGCTAAAAAAGATTGCTTGAAATACAGAATGAAAATCAATTAATAAGTATATAAAAATTAACGATAATAACAATTTTGAGGGAATAATAAAATGAAAATAAGACGAGAAACAAAATATAAGTTGATTCAATCTGAATAGTTCTAATCAGAATTAAATAATAATAATAATGACAACTTGAAAAAAAAAGGATCCAAGAAAGCTTATAACGTTTGAATAGGAAAACAAAGAAAAAGGGGAATAATGAAATGATAATACCGTAACAGAATTGAAAAAAATGGTACGCAATGAAAATAGAATTGAAAATCAAAGCTGAAGACTGTAAAGATGATGTGTTAAGATTATCCAAGGGCGAGTGAAACAATGTTAAACTGTGGAACCTCTTTCCAACATCTTTCAAGGGACCAGGAAAATAAAACCATTCATGCAGGAAAACGATCCATCCAGGAAAATCCAACAATGGTTATATGGAGTGGGGTGAGAAAAAATGAATGATACAAGCAGGAAAATAATGGATCCAGACTCCAGGAACAATGCATGGAGGTTTCACTTTATATAAATTTGTTGCGTTCAAATGTTGTAGGCCTATGACTAACTAATTTTGGTGTTACTAGGTGAGTGCCAGAACTCTTCTCCCGCGGGCAAACGCCGTATCGCGGCCGGTCAGGCGGAGCAAGAGAGCGCCACGCAACGCCACGATACGCTAGCTCCGGCCAGCCCCTTCACCGCCCTCACCGCGCTCGCTGTAGCCGCCTGCCTTTCCGTCATCGTGCTCTTCGTCGTCATCTTCGTCGCGCTACAGGTGACCTCTCTTCAGATCATTATCTAATTCGTAGTGCAAGGACTCGAATTTTCGAGTTCGAGTTTCGACTTCAAATTCAGTTGAAATTGAAAATGGAGCTTGCTTTTTTTTCATTTGTTTCCATTTCATTCAATTTTTCTGTGGGGCCTACTTGTATTGTCTTTTGTCTTAATATAGAAAGTGATTTTTTTTTAATTTTGGGGTCCAGAGGTTACTACTGGTTTGTGAATCTTGGTCCTAACAATTGTATTTTTTGGGGGGGGAACTCGTGATTTTCTTCCAAACTCAAACTTCACTAGTCTTAAATTCTCAAACTTTCTCATCCCTTCTAATCAGTATCAAATGGTTGAATGCGTAGTTTGTAGCTACGAACAATCTCATCCATGCATAACTAGATGAAACTGATGTAACCTTGAATATCGTGAAAAAGGAATGTTCAAATCACGTGCATATTTCTTCAAGTCTAATCCATTAAATCACTTTGTATTTTCTATTGAATAACCAAATTTCTAATTGATAAAATATGACATATGTTTTGAAACTATATTGCTTATTAATTGGAGCGATTGAAAAAAATTACAAGTATCACCAGAATAAAACATGTTATAATGCTGAATAATGTTGAACAAATATTTTCCTATTGTAGTTTAATAACGACACTTTCTGTCCGCAGTTCCGCGCTCAGCCTCGAGGTAAAGCGTGGCGCTACGAACAGCTGGCGACAGATCGAATCGAGCTGGAGGACGACCAGGAACCACACGACGGAACCGAGTACACCGATGCAGAAACAGAAGAACAACAAACACTCTTCACCAAAACGTAAACAAACCAATCGGAACAGACCGTGCCGTCGTCAGGCACGCATTTCAAGCGACAAGAGAGACATTCAACATTCGAACGAGTAAGAAACAACGTAACAACGTGTGAAATATCAAGAACAACATTCAACGACAAATCTCTCAAAGTTGCTTGAAAAGTAAACAGTTGCTTGAAAGTCCCCGATAGATGAGGAGATTCGGACAGAAACTCACCACATAGAATATCAAAGACAAACTATTTTAAAATCAACGAGTACTGTCAATATTGCTTGTAAACGTGATTGTTAGCACTTTGTCGACACACAGGGAGGAACTATATAAGTGCCTGTTTTGGACTAACTAACGTATATTAACCTGGATGTTATCTGGTCCGTTGTTGAGCGACGCTTCAATTCCTTCACCTTGTGAAACATTTTAATGGCTGTTGTCTGTCATTATTCTATTGGTCTATTAGCGCCTCCAATCGCACACCCATTTAACCGATGATTTTTACAAATATCTATCCATTTTTGTATAATTTTATTTTTTAGCAATTTATTCTTATGCTCTTTATATAATATCGAAAAATGTTGATCATGATATTTTCCTTAAGGAATATTTATTACACTAAGAACTGTCATTTTATATGTTTATTTTTTGGAAAATTCATAGTACAGTTTAATTTCATTTTCGGATTTTTATGCACCCCCTATTTTGTTTACATTAGATTGTAAAAATTTTGAATGCACATTGTAATACAAAACATTCTGGTAATTTAGTTTAATTGTTTTTATAATAAAATAAACATTTGCATCTGTATATCTGTCTATATTATATTAATAT
>OZ023330.1:45999652-46002152 GCA_964007535.1 Brachyptera risi | reverse complement strand
AATGGAAAATAAGATGGCAGTGATGTAATGGTTTGGATCTCAAGGTGTATATATATATATATATATATATATATATATATATATATATATATATATATATATATATATATATATATATATATATATATATATATATTATAATAACCAATCCAAAGATAAGTTGATGATGTTCCAGCTCATCCATCGACGCGGAAACACATAACGCGTTTGCCTAGTATTGTCATGTCTTGTATTCATGAATTCCAAGAACGCAGGACAGTTCATCTTCACCATGATTCCACCGTATCAATATGTCGTCCACATTTCTTATGTATGTTGAGGGTTTGTTTCTGATTCTGCTGAAGCTTTTGTTTCTAAGTTGGCCACGACAGACGAGAGAGGTGATCCCATTGTTGCTCCTATTTTCTGCTTATACATTTGTTTGTTGAACATGAAATATGTAGTAAATGTATAAATATATATATATATATATATATATATATATATATATATATATATATATATATATATATATAAATTTGTTCGAGTTTGATTTGAATATCTTATATAGCTATTAGTGAATATGAGAAAAAAGGTCAGGAGATGAGCATTCGTTCATAATAAAGAATGATAAGTATTGCAGAGTTCAAGATAATATAATATTTATGAGTTCTGGATCAGTTCCAAGAGCTAGTGTTGATTGGCCAATCTTACCATATTCAACAACAACCAATGATTACAATTTGGTGTCACTAAACACACAAGATTAAATATTAAATAGTACAAAATTTAATTACTAGTCAAACGCGAAATATGCGTTGTAAGATGAGCGAGATATCTGAATGAGATATGAAAGTCCTTGAAGTAGTTCTACCCTTGCTACTTTATCGACTCTGGTATTCTACACACCTTGATATCTGAATAAGCTATAAAAGTCGTTCAAGTTGTTCTACTCTTGCCACTTCATTGACTCTAGTATTCTACACACCTTGATGTATATAAAAAATACTTCATTGTTGGTCAACTCTTGAATCTAGAAAGCAGTGAATCTCGACAACTTAATTCTGTGACAATTTTCATGATATATTTGATGAATATTATCAGTTATTTTATTTTTTTTCTTGAGAATGGCAGATTGGAATTGCATACAAAATCGTGGAAATGTGTTAAATCTATGTGTACACATTTAGAGACAATTTCATCCCATTTGTAGAGATTTTATTTTTCAACATTTTCCGCCCAGCCAAAGCTTATGGGTTTTTAGAAACTTTGAGATGATTTTCTCAAAATCGGTCAGACCGATACATGCCAAAAACTATACAGTTCTAAGTTGGATGAGTTTGCGTGTAGAAAAAAAGCTTCATGTTGATCAGTCGACCCTTGCGACTGTGGAGTTGCTTACAAAAAAAAAAAAAAACTTACAGACAAAGCCCTATAAGAGTGGGATGGAGACTTCGCTACGCTCATCAATAATTGATAAATGAATTGCGAATTACATGTAACAGATAATAAAATAGAATCCTGGATGGAAGTGGATAGAAATCAGTGTATGATATTGACTTACAGATTCAAGAGTGATGATGTAATAACGTTGATAATTTTACTGCGAGACCAACGAAGTGACGGAGTGCGACTGGAGATTCGGCTGACTTCTTCAAGAGAAGACCGATCATTTCATATGATTTTGAGATTCAATAACACCTGTTAATGAACTCCTGGTCCTATCATTAACCTGTATTTGTACTATACTCGATCCAGAGTCTAGTATGTGGTAATGTTAATGCAATTGAATGTGCTTTGAAAGTAGTTGTTTATAATTATGTCGAATATCACCAAATTTATCATGATGTTATCCAATTATTTTGGAGGACTCTTAGTTGGTATTGCACCGTTTAATATCGAAGTAACGTTGTTTATTAAAAACAATTCGGGTAAACTAATTTATTAGATTTTATAATTGATTTGATGGTTTTTCAAACTAAGATAATTTTTGAATCGAATCAACATCCTTGTACTTTTTAAGAATTATGAAATCACGAATAAGGACATATATTCAGTAGCATTTTTAATTTGAATCCGGCTTAGGTCATTTTCCGATAATTGTTTAGAGTATCATGTTGACAATCATTAACCAATCGTTGTGAATCAAGACCTGATTGCTTCATAACATATATATATAGGTATATACATATATATATATATATATATATATATACATATATATATATATATATATATATATATATATATATATTTATATATATATTATATATATGTGTATATATATATATATATATATATATATATATATATATATATATATATATAAATATATATATATATATATATATATATATATATATAAATATATATATATATATATATATATATATAATATATATTCATATAGTATATATATATATATATATATATATATATATATATATATATATAATATATATATATATATATTTATATATATATATATATATATATATATATATATAATATATATATATAT
>OZ023330.1:45998114-45999452 GCA_964007535.1 Brachyptera risi | reverse complement strand
TATGCTTTCACGACCCGAAATATTCATAAATGGCATTATTTTAGGGTTATTCTCGTCGTGTACGAATTAAATTATGATATAGGTCAAATGAAAAAACTTTGGATTATCCAAGGTTTTTCATTTAACCTAAATCATAATTTAATTCGTACACGACGAAAATAACCCTAAATAATGCCATTTATAAATATATATATATATATATATATATATATATATATATATATATATATATATATATATATATATATATATATGTATATATATATATATATATGTATATATATATATATATATATATATATATATATATATATATATATATATATATATATAGATATATAGATATATATATATTCATATATATATATATATATATAGATATATAGATATATATATATTCATATATATATATATATATATATATATATATATATATATATATATATATATATATATATATATATATATATATACATATAAATATATATATATATATATATATATATATATATATATATATACATATATATATATATATATATATATATATATATATATATATATATATATATATATATATATATATATATATATATAAAATATAAATATATATTCATATACATATATAGCAATAATGCATTCCAAGAGTTTTCTGTCAAGAATTAAATAGTGGTGTAGGTTTTTCAGCAATTCTGCCATTCGATATTGATACTGGACATAATTTCATACACTTCACAGGGACTACAACAATTTTATGATAAATCATCAAATATCAGAACAGACAACTCAAAAACAAATATCCATGTTGCAAGTATGGGATATCGAGTACAAAGACAAAACCTAAATTACACAGGTCTATGAAACGAACTTCTTCAATATTAAATATATCTAAATAATTTTACTTGTCATCAGCATAGCGCCAAAGTTTTCTTTTTCTAATTGGTGATTGGACTAGAACTTTATTGCTCAAGCTTTGACACAATATTAGATCAAGTTGTTGAAACTTTACCATAATCGCCTCCAATGCCCGATCCTCCACTTCCGGTACCAGTTCCGGTACCAGTACCAGTTTCGGTTTCAGTGCCAGATTCCGGTGCCACTACCAGTTCTGGTTCCAGTACCAGTTTCTGTACCAGTTCCGGTACCAGTTCTGGTTTCAGTCCTGGTTTCAGTTTTGGTATCGGTTCCAACCAAATCATTAAGAGGAATTATATTCGCCTGAGGGCAACACGTGTCCAGAAAACGTTCACAGTGTGCAGACACTCTGAAAAAATCAAATAACAAGCAAAATGAGTAAACGTCTCCGTTTCAATTGTTTTAGTGATTTGTTTTTGTTAG
>OZ023330.1:45865614-45993114 GCA_964007535.1 Brachyptera risi | reverse complement strand
ACATTTTCTTCATTTCTCATCGTTTAATTGATGATCACAACATTCGAACACGATTTATTGATCAGATTGAATATGTTGACAGTAAAACATGTTGTTATGGTTATAACAAAACGTATTCAAGGTCAAAGGTCAATATTTGAGGTCAGATAGCTTTTCAAAATATCACTTAATTATGCTTGTGGGTAATCTAATAACATGGAAATTTGATTGGAACAATAGAGTATGATTAATGTTTCCTTGATGATCCCACCAACAGTTAGTATATTTGAGGGTACGAATGAGCAGGTTATGATGAAACTATGGAGTGAGGATAAGATCGAGGACCAAGTTGAACAAAACTCGATGTGCAAGGCAGATGCGATATCTCTGTGAAGCGATCGTCATGCAACCGGAAGTAGAATGGGGGCTCCAGTGAAAAAAAAGCACTCATGCCATATACGGGATTCAAACTCGCGTCCAACGGTGACCGTAGTTTCTAAAGCGGTGCCTTAGTTGACTGAGTCACGGAGGGTTGCAATGGGAAAAATTCAATAGCAAACTAGACACAAATATGTAATACAGTATGAAAACAGATTGATTCAAATTACAATACGTCGTCCGAAGAGTCATCTCGACTGATTTTCTTATTTATGAAAGGAATAATGGTTTGATTCAATTCTCATTTACTGATGAAACCCGAGAAAAATGATATTTTACTCCCCTTATGTTCATAAATTGAAATCATAATATAATATTGGTGATGATATTATGCTCCGCCAACTACAGCTATTCCTTGAAAGTCACTGTGAAATCATCAAACCTCGAGTAGTTGATCACTGTCTTAGGTAACAGTATTTGTGCAATCTATTCACTTGAATGCAACATTGCACTTGATGATGTTCGCCTCAACTCGCAAGTATAGGAACAAGAATAGTACTTTCCAAGTTGTGAGTTTATCAATGTTTCTCTCTTACCACAGCCCTTTGCTGGCCTTGAACAATTGCTGAATGTCATGAATTTATTGAAATTTTAGCAATAATTAACTCAAAATTGATTCATTCGATAGGACCTACCTTGATAATGGAAGGAGAGGGTGGGAATTGTACTACAATACGTTCAGTATAGATACTGATAGTCAACTATGTTTTCTTCTGATGGTCACCGAGGTCATCAAGCTTATAAAGAACCAAACTTCTTGATCCATTTCCATCTAGATATATCTTGTGCTCACCAAAGCAATTATTGCATATTACAAGTGATGTGATCAGCTGATCATATTCAAATGAATATATCAAATTATGAGAATTTTTCAATCTTTCCGATCTTGTGGTACTCTATATAGGGGATGAATTTTGCTTCATGAGTTAGGAGGCCTAGAACCAATAAGAATCTTTACTCGGTGATTTCAAAATCTGAAATATTATCCACTGTATCGTTTGAGATTCAAACAATCAAAACTCGATAGCCTCGTTTCGGGGGTAGTTTTTGGGGAAACCAGAGCGAATTTGGCTTGCCCCTCAGTTGATTTGAAATCTCAATAGTACTTTCTATCCATGTACCAAATTTCGTGCTGGTAACCGGAAATGAATATTTCCCTCAATTTTTACCCTCCTGATCGCACCATAACTGGATAGTCTCATTTGAGGGGTAGTTTTGGCAACAAACCGGGGTGAATTTGACTTGCTTTCCGGTTGATTTCAAATTTCAATAGTATTTTCCATCCATGTACTAAATTTCGTGACTGGTAACTGGTAATACAATATTTCTGGACATTCGTACCCTACTGATCGTAACAAAACTGGATAGCCTCGTTTCAGGGGTAGTTTTTGAGAGAACCCGGGTGAATTTAGCTATCCCCCTGGTTGATTTGGAATTGTCATAGTATTTTCTAGCTACTTATCTAATTTCGAGCTGCTAACCGGAAATACAATATTCGAGTGGATTTTTACCCTTACTGACCGCACCAAAACCGGATAACCTCGTTTGGGGGTAGTTTTCGAGGTAATCCGGGGGAATTTCTCTTCCCCCCGGGTGATTTGGAATTATGATGGTATTTTCTATCTATCTGTCAAATTTCGTGCAGGTAACAGGAAATAAAATATTCAAGTACATTTTTTCGCACACTGACCGCACCAAAACCGGATGACCTCTTTTAGGGGTAGTTTCCGGGGAACCCGGGTGAATTTGGCTTGCCCCCCGGTTGATTTGAAATTGTCATAGTGTTTTTCAGCTTTGTACCAAATTTCGTGGTGGTAACCGGAAATGCAATATTCTGGTGAATGTTTAACCGTACTGACCGCACTAGAGAGTTAACCATTCTTTATATTCGTCAAGGACTCAAGGTGTGTAGAATACCAGAGAAGATAAAGTAGCAATTAAATGAAGAACAAAGTGTGTAGAATACCAGAGTCGATGAAGTAGCAAATGTAGGACTATTATTAGATGAGCGTAGCGAAGTCTCCATCCCACTCTTATAGGGCTTTGTCTCTGTGTTTTTTTTTTTTTCGTAAGCTCTCCACAAGTCGGAGGGGTTGACTGATCAACATGAAACTTTTTTGTAAACTCATCCAACTTAGAACTGTATAGTTTTTGGAATGTATCGGTTGGACCGATTTTGATAAAAATCATCTCAAAGATTCTAAAAACCCCATAAGATTTGGCTGGGCGGAAAATGTTGAAAAATAAAATCTCTCCAAATGGAATTAAATTTCCTCTAAATGTGTATACATAGATTTTACACATTATCACGATTTTGTACGCAATTCCAATCAGCCATTTTGAAGAAAAAAAATGAAATAACTGATAAAATTAATCAAATATATCATGAAAATTGTAACAGAATTAAATTGTCGAGATTCACTGCTTTCTAGATTCAAGAGTTGACCAACAATTAAGTATTTTTATATACATCAAGGTGTTTAGAATACCAGAGTCAATGAAGTGGCAAGATTAGAACTACTTTAACGACTTTAATAGCTTATTCAGATATCAAGGTGTGTAGAATACCAGAGTCGATAAAGTAGCAAGGGAAGAACTACTAGTCAATTACTTTTATACCTTATTCGGATATCTCGCTCATCTTACAACGCATATTTCGCGTTTGACCAGTTATTATTATTATTGGTATTGGTATTTGGTTATTATTATTGGCAAGAGAACAAAAGATGTATATTGACAATATCCCACAAAGATGAACTGTATACATCTTGTCTGCAGGTAAATTAAACATATCATTAATATTTGTTTAAATAGTATCTACTCATCAAGTCAAATCTTGAGTCCAATGAAAATAATAAGGTAGGCCTACTTACTAATCAATATCAAAAAAAGTTACAAAATAATATCCAAATGACGAAATAGTCTAGTCCAATGTGATCAACCATCGCTTAACACTGCGCATATTTCGGCCATACGTTTTGAATGGCGTATATTTACAGGCATGTCGTTGAATAAGGTTGAAACTGATATTTTAAATAGTCTTTTACCATGGTTATTAATTGGATGAGCGAAGCGAAGACTCAATTACACTATACCGAAAAAAAAGTGCCTGTTTTTTTTTTTTTTCTTTTTTTTTTTTGTTCGCGCTCCACAGGTCAGACAAAAATTAAAAATCAGTTGAAACTTGGCACACACATGAACCTCTATCTGACTTGATGCTGTATAGTTTTGAGGCACGATCGGTTGAACAACTTCTGAGAAAACTCATTCCAAAGTTTTCAAAAATCCCATTAGAATAAGCCAGAGGAAAACATTCGTGAAAAATATTTCATCTGAGAGGATTCAAATTCTCAGAGAACTTCAATCTGATAATGATACACATTATTCCGAACTTCTACTCAAATCGGATCAGCTGTTTCGATGTAAAAAAATATATAATGTTATTTGTGTCAATTATTCAAAGCTATCAAGATACCTATTAAATCAAAGCAACAAGTGTCACCACTTGACTGTAAACGATTAAAACAAAGCCTTCTTTATTATTATATAAATTATTAATGGAAAATAAGATGGCAGTGATGTAATGGTTTGGATCTCAAGGTGTATATATATATATATATAATAACCAATCCAAAGATAAAAGTTGATATGTTCCAGCTCATCCATCAACGCGGAAACACATAACGCGTTTGCCTAGTATATATGAGGACCACACAGTATACCCACACTCTTTTGTTTTAGTCCCATAGCTGATTTAGATATTCTTTATATTCTTCTGAAAAGTAATTTTGAATGATGATTTTACACTAGTCGAACGCGAAATATGCGTTGTAAGATGAGCGAGATATCTGAATAAGGTATAAAAGTCCTTGAAGTAGTTCTACCCTTGCTACTTTATCGACTCTGGTATTGTACATACCTTGATATCTGAATAAGGTATAAAAGTCCTTGAAGTAGTTCTACCCTTGCTACTTTATCGACTCTGGTATTGTACATACCTTGATATCTGAATAAGCTATAAGAGTCGTTGAAGTAGTTCTACCCTTGCCACTTCATTGACTCTGGTATTCTACACACCTTGATGCGTGTACAAATACTTCATTGTTGGGCAAATATTTAATCTAGAAGGCAGTGAATCTCGGTAACCTAATTCTGTCATCATTTTTATGATATATTTGATGAAAAAACCCAGTTGTTTTAATTTTTTTCTTCAAAACGGCTGATTAGAATTGCATACAAAATTGTGATAATGTGTAAAATCTATGTGTACACATTCAGAGAAAATTTCATGTCGTTTAGAGAGATTTTATTTTTCAACTTTTTCCGACCAGCCAAATCTTATGAGGTTTTTAGAAACTTTGAGATGATTTTTCTTAAAATCGGTCCGACCGATTCATTAATCATCATAATCATTCATAATCAAGGAACCATTTTTTTCACATTGGTCACACATTAAATACATTATAACATGAAACTTGCATCATAAAATCCTACAACGCAAAGTCTTCCGAAAATGCTGGCTTGACTGTAGGGGTGAGATAACATGTGTTTGAACATATCGTGTTTCACTCCTACTGGTGTAAAAATCAAAAATCAAATAATACACACAAAAATATAACTTGGCATGGCTTGAAAGTAGTACTTCACTGTTTCTCATTTTAAGGGTAAGTTCAAGAAAAAAAAAAAAAAAAAACGATGATAATTTACATGAACAAAAATCATAATACAAAAAACATTTGATAACACTTTCCTTGTTATAATACATTGATGTGAACAAAAAAATCAAGAATTAAGTAACAGATTTTTAACAAAGGTTTCATAATAGAGTATTTGTCAATGGTTTTTATACGTGGAGGAATATAATTAAATATAGTGGGAACTGCGACAATTGATTGCCTACTGCCATATGTATTATTAATGAATTGAGGAACTACATATACATCAAGGAGCTGAAGGCGAGTGTTTACATCATGTGGTAGTAATATTTTAAAAATTTGATTGAAAAAGTTTGTTTTTTTAAATCTATATTTCGATAACTCAACAAATGGCAGAAGGTGACAGAAACGGTATAAGCAATCCGCAGAATCAGCATTATTGTTAACTAGGCAAACGCGTTATGTGTTCCGCTCTGATGGATGAGCTAGATCATATCAACTTATATCTTTGGATTGGTTATTAGATGAGCGTGGCGAAGATTCCATTCCACATACCGAAAAAAAATGGTCTTTTTTTTTTTTGTTTTTTTGTAATTTTGTGCGCGGCATACAGGTCAGGAAAAAATACCTATCGACCTGAAACTTTTTCTACATATTTCTGTTATACCAGAATAGGCTGGGATTGTTATCAAGGAAAATCGATCGGAAAAAGATCGGAAAGTTTGAAAAATCCTCATAAGAATAACCCGGAGAAAAATACTTGAAAAACAAGAATTCTTCAGAAGCTCTCAAATTATCACCAATCTTAGACGTGTGGCCGAGTGGTTTATACACCAAACCGTCATGCAGGTGACCGAGGTTCGATTCCCGACATGGACGACCATCCTAACAGGTGTTTTCGTCTTTTTCCTCTGTCATTCAGGTCAATACTGGGATGGTTCCTTAACGCCACGCCACAACCGACTCCTTCCCACTATCCAAAAACACCTTCTGAAATAACCTTTCATCTCATCATCTCATCATCCCATCATCTCATCATCCCATCATCTCATATATCATCCACCGAAGCTAATGGATCGTGATACAGTGCGTCGTTAAACCCAATATAATCTGAAAATAAACGTCATTGCACTGACCATTTGTCCCTAGACGTCTTTTTCAGTTTCCGATCCAACTTCTGTCAAATAGAACTCAATTTCATCATGATTATTGCTAGTATATAGTGGCCTCGTTTTCATAGTATTTTCTGTGAACGTTTTCACTCAGAAAACTCTTGGTCAGCTTTGAAAGATTCAATACGCATTCTGAGAAACCATCTTTGAAATTAATTTTTCATTTATAGACTGAGAAATGTTCCATAATTACTATCAATTATCAAATTATTTTCAATTTTTCGATTTCGCTCGTTACCAATAATTTGTTATTCATTTAGACCAAGATGCATTGAGGGTTGCGTCTACCCGCCCGGCGGCAAACAAACGCAACCCTCAATGCATCTTGATATAGACCAATCAAATCTTCAACTTTGATCTGCGGATGCTATCATATATTTATTGATATATATATATATATATATATATATATATATATATATATATATATATATATATATATAAGTTATATATATAAGTTATATAATGGAAATAAGCTAACGTTCGATAGGTTACACGGAGAGAAATGAAAACCTGAATAGTTAGACAAGCATTTTTCAAGCTAGATTATACATCTGTTGTTCAGATTTTATCCAACCTGCACTGTTGAACTAGCCAAACAGATTTTACTAACATGTTTATCAAAAAAATGGTAGAATATTGTACTAATCTGCTGAATGTTTTCCATACTACTAGAGAGATCACAGCATATGCCAAAAGTTTAGGTAGCATTGTACAACATTATGTGAACAACTTTCCATGTCGTCACAGAAACATGGTTTGTATAATATTCTGCCAATGTTGAACAAAATTAGTGTACTGAGTGTCAGTCGGTCTAGACAGACGTTTCATTAAACTAACCTATTGGTAGAATATTGTACTAATCTGCTAGATGTTGTGCATACTACTAGAGAGATCACAACATATGCCCAACGTTTAGGTAGTATTGTATAAGATTATGTAAACAACTTTTTCATCTCGTCACAGAAACTTGGTGTGTAATATTCTGCTAATGTTGGGAAAAGTAAGTGTACTGAGTGCCAGACGGTCCAGACAGACGTTTCACTGAACTGATAGGTACTGATCCATCGAACAAAATATTTTCCAAGTTCCGTACAAAATTCGATTAGGATGAACGAACGTTCGTGTGGATACTTGGGATGTATACGCAGTAAAACGTTCTACTAACATCAGTATAATATTTTTCTCGACAGAATGTTTTTTATGAACTTATGGCAAGATTGGATGAACGATTTTAGATGAGCTCTAGCGAAGACTTCCATGCAAGTCGTATGGCACTTTCTCTGTTTTTTTGTGTGCACTACAGTCCGGCAGTATACAATTGTAATCAACAAACATGATTTTTTTCAAAGCGTCATTATAACGTGATAATTTGTAGGCCTATAGTGATCGGGCAATATCGGCCAAACAATTTACTTGGAAAACGAGATATACCATTTAAAAAATCCCTATTAAAAATCTTGGTGGGAAAAGAGTCGAAATTTTGAATTTCGAAATGTTTTGAATTTTTTTTATGTTGAAGAGAAACAAATAAATGTAGCATTCACACTGTGGCACTTCCATCCAAAATCGTACGTTTACAGTGTTTTTTTGGTGAAATCATGCTAAAATTGGATTATTTATAGATCTTATGTAATTGTAAACCCAGTTTCTTTCTTTTTTATATGATTTCCACTTCAGTACTGTTATTTGAGGGTGCTTTCTAACTAAAAACTGAAAGTCATTCTCAGTTTCTATTTCACGTTTCATAGCCTACCTGCATATGTAGAAGTTGCTGTGACAATTGAAGCTGGAATTTCAAATTTCCCTCAATTATTCTAATGCAGTCGGATGATAGTTGGAAACGTGTTATCGCACACCATTAATAATGCGGGAGACAGCCGATCGAACCAGTCAAATGTTGATAATTCTTAGGCTAGACGACTGTTATGCACATACCCTAATATTCCTTCAATTATGTAAATATTTTACTGTATCAGTTAGTCGTTCTGCTAGTTTATATAGCTATTTGACTGTTGGAGGGATATTATGTTAAAAGGCGTTCCCCGCGTGGTGGCTAAAACTCATAACTTTTCTAATTAGTTGGCTGGCAGATCGAAGCGTCTAATCGTACATTATTATTACTACAAGAGACGGTCATCGAAGCAGTCATGCGTTGTAAAGTTGTTTCTTAGACAGTTGTTTAGCACGATTCCTAATGTTTTGCTGATACAACCTGATAACGTGCAACCATTATAACGCTATGCTGTTTTATATACAAACGTTCGACTCTTTTGACTAACGTCAGCGAAGGAGGCATTTAACGCATGCGCTGTGTGCCAATATGCAACGCGAACAGCTGCGAAGTTGTGACTTGTGAAGTGCATCGTTCAAGATGGACGATTATGTACGAGGGTTGTTGTTGGAGTAGGGTTTCGAATCCTACACGCCGAGGTTTCAAGGTAATTATTAATAACTTTAATTCATCAGACTACACCCATGTAGGCCTAACCACCGTTCTGAATTATGATGAACATTTGAGTACGCCTGGCTTGATATAAGCTCTATGAGTAAGTCTAAAACTCAGACCTAGGTTAACTTTGTGACTTATTTTGCAGAAGAAGAAATAGATAAAGAGGCTTTTGAGACTCTGACCCCAGACATAGTACGTCAGCTAGTACCCAAATTTGGCCCCCAAGCCAAATTTTTGAAGAAACATGAAGACTTGACGAACTTGGGCCAAGCTATCCAAGAAACTGTAAGTCAATGGTCAAAGATGGCCGCCGGTGAAAAGTGTGGTGCGGTTAGTTGTGGTGAATTAATTGAAAAAAAGGATAAAGATGTTATTGGATGTGACTCTATATGTAAGAAGTGGTTTCACCTAACATGTTCTGAGGTAACAAAGAAAGAATTCGACATAATTAGTAAAAAAAGAGCGCTGAAATGGTTCTGCCAAGATTGTGATGATGTATGTGATGGAGTGGACAAACTCAAGAGCCAGCTGAGAGAACTAACAACGGATATGACCAAAGCTTATGGGGAATTAGAGCTCGAAAAAAAGGTTAGGTTATCTGAAAAAAGTTACGCGACAGTTTTGAAACAAAACAAGAAAGAATCAATGATTATTATTACAAGTGATAATAAAGAAGAAAATGTGAAAGCAAAGGTTATGGACAAAATTGACCCTAAAAAGAATCAAATTGGGATTAAAAGTATCAGTAGCACTGGTGCAGGAGGGGTTTTGGTACGATGTGACAGTGAACACTCAAAAACGGTTTTCATACAAGAGGCAAAGAAAAACTTGGGTGAAACCTTTGTGGTAGAAGAAAGAAAGCTCTGGAACCCACGGTTGATTATACAAGGCATTTGGAAAACGGATGTGGAAGACGATAAAGAAAAGCTTGTGGAGGACATTATTCAACACAATGAATTAAGATTAGAAAATGAAAATATGTCAATCAAATTAGTACTAGTGATGGAAGATGTACGATACCCAAACCAAGTGAAGTTGATCCTAGAAACTGATCCACTCAGTAGAATGCGGCTTATTGAGAAGGGGGTGTACCTGAAGTGGAGCACGGGACGGGCTAAGGACTACATATATACTAAAAGATGTTATAAGTGTGCAGGGTATGGGCATCTACAGAAGGACTGCAAAAATGATAGGATATGCCCACAGTGTGGAGAGGACCATGATTTGAGAGAGTGCAGCGCCAGAAAATATAGTTGTCCAAATTGTAAATGTACCAACGATAGACTAAAAACTAACATTGACACGGAACATAGTGCGTTAAGCTGGGACTGCGGTTATTATAAGAGAGTGATTGATATGCAACGAGGGCGTGTAAACTATTCTTATGAATAGCAATCAACAAGTGACAGAAACTGTTCAGTAAGGTGTAAAAAAGGACCAACATTCCATCATGATCATGATATATTATATTTAAATGCTCAAAGCCTAGTAAAAAACTTTGATGAAATTTCTGAACTAATTATCGAAAGCAAACCAAGGATTGTTGTAGTGGTGGAAACACATGTAAATAGTGATATTTTAGACAACGAAATCAAAGTGAGGGGTTACAAGTCATTGAGATGCTGCTCAGGCAGTAGGCACACTGGTGGGGTGGTGCTATATGTTGAAAACAGTGTAAATTACGAAATTATGTACAATGTCAAGTGTCAAACAAACTATTGGGTCTTAGGTATAAAAGTGTTGTTAAGAAAAAAGCCTAGAATTATTGTAGGATTATATCACTCCCCGAACGGAAACCATAGCGATTTTGTCGACTATATTGTAGATAGTTTATGTAAAGACTTGAATCCACTGTTAAATAATGCGGAATGTATAATTATTGGAGATTTCAATTTAAACAGCCTGAAACCTGACTACTATACAAAGAAGCTTCTAGAAGAGATCAAACTATATGGACTCAAGCAAATTGTCACCACACCGACCAGGATTACTGAAACTAGCCAAACATTAATAGACTATATTATTACTAATAGTGAACATAATATCAAGTATTCAAATGACGACTTACCTAGCATTGGAGATCATTTATTGTTTAAAGTTAACTTTACAGAGCAGAGTCCTGATGAGGAAACAACTAGCAAATGTGTTATATACAGAAACAACTGGAAAAAGTACAAAGTTGATGAATTTAAGTCTGATTTAGCAACTAGTGTTTTTGAACAGAAATCAACGGAAGTAAATGTAGTAGCGGATACCGTTACATCAAACATGATAAAAGCTAAAGAAAAAAATGTGCAAGTAGATATGATTGTACTAAAGAAAAACCAGAGAGGTTATGTGCCATGGTATGATAATGAAATTAAAGCATGTATGAGTGACAGAGATAAAAAATACAAAGTAGCTAGAATAACCAAACTAAGTACAGACTGGCAAAAATTCAAGCAGGCCAGAAATGTAGTAATTAGTAGATGTCGAACTGCTAAACGTAGATACTATCATAATAAGATTGACTTGAATAGAAATGACTCGGTAAGGATGTGGAAAACTCTCAAGACAATGGTCAGCAATCAAACAATGTGTGATGAGAAAAGAGAGATAATATTGCTGGATGGCTCGGTAATCCGGGAGCAAAATGTAATAGCCAATAGTTTTAATAATTATTTTATAGATAGTGTTAAAGAGATAATTAATAGTATTGAGAAATTAGATAAGAATGCCTTTGTGATAGACGCAATAAAAAACTCAATCGATATTGACAGTATGAATGTAAATAATATTAGAAATAAATTAGAAAAATTTAGTATTGTAAATATAAACGAGTTAAATGATATTGTACAAGAACTTAAAAATAATGGTGGAGGAACTTTGGACGGAATAAGTGTGCGCCTCTTCAAGGATAGCTATTCGGTGATTCGATACAAATTACTAAATCTTATAAACTTGTCACTAAGTAAAGGCAAGTTCCCTGCTAACTGGAAAGAATCGCTGATAGTTCCAATTCAGAAAGTCGCAGGAAGGAAGAAAATTGAAGAATACAGACCTATAAATATGTTACCAGTGTATGAAAAAGTGTTAGAATTAGTTGTACATAAGCAGTTAGAAGAGTATTTTGCAGTGAACAATTATTTATTAAAAAACCAATCGGGTTTCAGGAAAGGACACTCTTGTGAAACTGCAGTTCAGTGGTTAGTTACAAGATGGACACAAGAAATGGACAAAAATAATTCAATCATGTCAGTTTTTCTAGATCTGAAGCGAGCATTCGAAACAATTAGTATTAAGCGATTGTTGAGCAAACTAAAAGTCTTGTATGGAGTGGAAGGATTAGTTCTAAATTGGTTAACTGAATACCTCACAAATAGAAGTCAACGAGTTAAATACGGAGATGCGTTATCTCAAGAGTTGAATGTTAACATAGGGGTACCGCAAGGTTCTGTATTGGGACCTTTTTTATTCTTAGTCTATATTAATGATATAAATACTAGTATTACAAATTGCAGCCTAAATGTATACGCAGATGATACGGTAATTTTCATCACTGGAAAAAACCTACAAACAATGTTTGAACAACTAAATGATGAACTTGTGCAAATGTCACATTGGTTAAAGATAAATAGTCTGAAACTAAATATAAAGAAGACTAAGAGCATGTCCATAGGAACAGGCAACTTGAGAAATATAAACGTAACAGACCATGTATCACAGGTTAAAATAGGTGAAAGTGTGATTGAGTTTGTTGATGAGTTTAAATACCTAGGCATCTTGCTAGATAATAAGCTTAACTTTAAAACACATGTACAATATATTCAAGGGAAAATCTGTAAAAAAATAGGATATTTAATCAGAATTAGTGAACATTTATCATTCCAGACAAGGCTATTGATATATAATACTATTGTTAAACCACATTTCACTTTCTGCATAACAATACTATATCAAGCATTCATGACAGACATTAAAAACTTGCAACTATTACAAAATAGAGGAATGAGAATTGTACTGAAATGTAGAAGGGAAACGCATGTAGACAGAATGTTACTAGTACTAGGATGGCTGAACGTAGTGAACTGGATAAGTCTGAATGGAATGTGTTTCATCCATAAAATGCACAATGGTAAATTACCCCCCTATCTAAATGAACAACTAACATATGTTAACTCGATCCATAACCATGGTACGAGAAATCATAATAATCTGTATCTTAGTAGCTGCTCCAAACAGATAAATGCCAAGTCATTGTTATATAGAGGTGTACGTGACTATAACAGTCTACCAGATTATTTAAAACAATTGGGATCACAGAAAGAGTTCAAAAATGCACTTGTACTCCAGTCAAACTAAGTTTTAGCCTCAAACAAATTGTAACAGAAAATTTTTTCGTTGAATTTTGATTGCCTTGAAATTTTGAATTGAATGCAAAAAAGTTTGCTCAAATCGAAGTCGCCATTTTGTTTTTAATCGAATTCTCATGAAAATCTTATTTATTTTTTATTGGCCGTTGTTAGTGAACCACATTCCTACATTTTATTGTAAAATCACGACAAAAATGTTTCAAATGACACCAAAATAAATCAGGATAATCGGACAAAAATTGCTATGATTTTGTGATTAAATTTAAATTAATGCCAAATTTCATTAATCAGATCTAGTGAACAGGGTTCAGGAGTTAAAGATGTAAACTCAACGAAATCTCATTCAAATAATTATACGTAACTGCAACAAATAAAGTTTGCTCAAATTGAGGCGGCCATTTTGTTTTAAAATACATTTTTGGGAATTAATCAATTTGATTTAAATAGTCGGCCATTATCGATGAATTGTCAATTTTTTTCAACACAATTAACAATAAATTTGTTTTTAATAAAAAATGAATAATTGAGATAATTTTACTACAAATTGAATGAATTTTGAATTAAATTTGAATAAATATAATTTTGTGAAATAGGTTGTGGGGAGCAAGCGGTGAGTGGTAAATATCTCAATTGAACGGTGAGGTTATGTTGTGATTATATGAAATGACTGGTGAAGAGTTTGCCGAAATCAATGATCATTCAAAAATTTGCATATAGGCCTATAGTCAATATGTGGAAAAAACATTTTGTACGTGTTTTATTCCTCGATTTTCACAGGGGAGACACATCTGTGTAGTGACAGAAAAAAGTATAACTTTGATCATTCAATATCAATAATCCAATGTATTTATAAACTCATTTGGTATCTCGCAATTTGATCTAGAAATGTTTCAAATTTGAAATCTCAAGCTCGCAATTGGAAATGGTCGAGCATCAAGCCCAAGCTTGAGCAATTAAGCAATTGTTTTTTTGTTTTTTTAATAACATCGAAACTTGATACAAAATCATTGTTCCCCAATTAAGGCTAAGGATGAAAGGTAGGATTATTTGGACGGGGTACCACAAGGGCGATCTTACCACCCCATTTTAAGTGTTTATAACCAATGAACTTCAACACGAGGACTGTGTACCGTTGGTAACCATGAATTTCCGCCGCGGATAACAGTCTTTCAGTTTCCGAAAGTACGGAACACATTATACGTAAAAACCGTTTTAAGTAAAAGCAATTGTACATCCGTTTGTAGGACGTTTTGTGGGAGGAGCGTTATCAATCAACCATGCATTGAGTGGGCCGAGTGAGACTCAGATTGCCTCAGCAACTAATGAGGATGCAGGATTGCCGTGAAAGAATCACGGAAACTGCGTCTATTTGGCAATAGTAGGCGTATAAGCGTCGCAGAATATGTGTTACATGAAAAAAAAAACACAATTGATATCCTGATATCTGATATCCACATGGCAATTATGTGCAATACACATAGTATTAACGAAAAATCCTTCTTATGTGAGAAAAAACGTGAGATATGTATGTCATTTGAACAACAAAACTAAGAGTTGGAGCAAAGCAAAGCACTGAGCTATGATTTAATAATTTGTGTTGGGTTCACAGACGCGATGTAATGATAATATACATCTATTGGATTCGAATGTATTAAAAATGAGATAATGAGATGAAGGTCTCTTAGGCAATGGGAAGGATAGTGAGAAACATGCGGTCGTGTCCTAGACTACAAAGGGAAACTACGGGAAAGCCCATTTAAAGATGGACGGTGGCGGAGATCGTACCAGGTCCGACATGTCATTTTCCTACCGGATCACATGAGAGAGTGCGTTAGCAACCGAGCTGCATGTGCCGGTAACATACACCCCCCCTCCCCCTCCCCCCACAAACAAACACACTGTGTCAAAGCAAAGCATCCACTGCTCCAGTGCTTCTCCTTCAAATGTCGATTTAGATTGTTAGGGATGTACAAGCTTAATTGCTCAAGCTTGGTCTTGATGCTCGACCATTTCCAAGTGCGAGCTTGAGATTTCAAATTTGAAACATTTCTAGACCAAATTACGAGATACCAAATGAGTTTATGAATATATTGGATTATTGATATTGGATAATCCAAGTTATACCTTTTCTGTTGTTACACAGATGTGTCTCTCCTGTGAAAATCGAGGAATAAAACACGTAAAAAATGTGTTTTCCACATATTGACTATATATGCAATTTTTTTAATTACCATTGATTTCGCCAAACTCTTCGCCAGTCGTTTTATATAATTACAAGATAACTTTACCGTTCAATTCAGATATTTACCACTCACCGCTTGCTCTCCACAGCCTATTTCACAAAATTAAATTCATCCGAATTTGATTCAAAATTCATCAAATTTGTAGTAAAATTATCCTGATCATGTATTTTCATTATATAACGAATTTATTGTTCATGATGTTGAAAAAAAATTGACAATTCATCGATAATGGCCGACTATTTAAATCAAATTGAATAATTCCCAAAAATGTATTTTAAAACAAAATGGCCGCCTCAATTTGAGCAAACTTGACTTATAGCAGTTACGTATAATTATCTGAATGAGATTTCGTTGAGTTTACATTTTCAACTCCTGAACCCTGTTCACTAGATCTGATTAATGAAATTTGGCATTCATTTAAATTCAATCACAAAATCATGGCAATTTTCGTCCAATTATTCTAATTTATTCTCGTGTCATGTGAAACATTTTTGTCGTGATTTTAAAATGAAATGTAGGAATGTGGTTCACTGTCAACGGCCAATAAAAAATAAATAAGATTCTCATGAAAATTCAATTAAAAACAAAATGGCGACTTCGATGTGAGCAAACTTTTTTGAATTCAGTTGTAAATTTTGAGGCAGTCAAAATTCAACGATAAAATTTTCTGTTACAATTTGTATGAGGTTACGGCCCTTTTTGGCTTAGATTTACTGGAGTATTGTGAAATATATAATGTTAAGAAATTATAAGCTATAGTATGAAGAAAATACTCTGTTAGTCTATTACTCATTGTTATTCTATTATTTTCATATTTTTTCAATTTTATGTTATATCTTCTATTATCCATACAAATTACCAGTGTATGTACCTATTTTATGTAATGTATTTTATTGAATAGCGCACTGTCGCTAAATAAACGAAAATATTATTATTATTAACCCTGGGCGGTAGCCTACAGGCTCCAATTGCATTTTGGTTTTGTAGACCTGTGCTGTTGACTTGATAGGCCTAGTAGTGCATCATAAAGGCTCATTCACGATTAAACTTAACCGTAAACTTGGGAACTTACAAATTTTGACAAATGTAGGCTTATCGGTAGGCCTACTATAATTTAAGAAACACTATTAATTTCATAACTATATTAATTCAAAGAGGCCTACCATGTATCAGCCCTACCTACTTCAATGTCATTGAAATGTCATGTCATTACTATTTTTTTAGCAAACTGTGACTTATCGTCACATCATAGTTTCATAATCACCTGCTCATTCGTATCTCCGTATAACCTAGCTGTTGGTGGGGTCGTTAAGCAAACAATTATCAACCCCCGTATAACCTAGCTGTTGGTGGGGTCGTTAAGCAAACAATAATAATAAACAATTATTATCAATCAATAAAATATGATGATTTGTGAATGTATGGAAACAATGTTACTAGTTCGCTTAGAAAATTGCACCCATAGGCCTACCCCGTGACCAAAGTCTTCACAAATTCAATTTTAAAATGTTGAGATGCTCAATATGACATAGGCCTAGTTACCCTTATAGATCCTAGTTATCAAGCCACAAGCTATGTTTTTTACGCGTACAATACCGGTCTACTCATGACGCTCACTTTACAAAGGTCATCTTGCACATAGCAGCTCTATCAATAAGTCGTTAAATACTTGAAAACACAATTTATTCTGAACACTTGATCACATTATTATTTTTTCTTAAATTATTTGTTTTGTGGTTTTTTGTTGAAACAGAAAAGCCTCTATCTATGGTCTGCCATTTTTTCATGAAGTGTCATACTGCAAACATCCATGTTCCTGTTTGTGTCCCCTCTACTAATTGCCACCCTTCTAATGATAACATTGTCTACAGGCTCCGTGCTCAAGCCCTATTCGCAGCTGGGAGGCAAGAGCGAAGACCTTGGACGTACTCAGCTGTTCTTGGACGACGCGTTTCAATCTGGTGCGGCGACATGTATCATCTGTATTGCATCTGTCAAGAGGAACGACGCGATATGGAGCTGTTCAAACTGTTATTGCTTCTTCCACCTGACGTGTATTCAACGTTGGGGAAAAGACAGCGTAATACATCAGAAGCAAGCGTCCGAAGAACAGCCGCGCACGAAAATAACTCCTGAAATTCCACTGGCCTTGGTAAGCTCTTACTGGATTCTGATAAATACCAGTAGATGGGTAGATAAAGACAGTTTTATTTTTCCATAGGATGTGGCCAAGATGCATTGAGGGTTGCATTGGTTTGCCGGTTGGAGATGGTGACTTCACTCATTCGAAAACACATTTCATTTCATGAGTACTTTTCTGAGGACCATTGATCGCTGCCCTATCTAGTGTTGTTTTTTAAAAACGGCTGACAGGCTGGCAAACTTCATGACAGGCTGGCAAACTTGATGACAGCTGTTATTAGCTGAGCTGATGTAAACGTAAAGTTAGTTCCTTTTATCACTTCGGTACCTATCTACGCACGATTGATAGTTCTTAAAATGTGGCCCGTGAATTTGAACATATTTTCAACATGTTAGGGATAGTAAGTGAAGACACCATCTCCAACCGGCAAACCAACGCAACCCTCCCTCAATGCATCTTGGACGTGGCATAACTAAGCACTCGTTAAACCGGTAGAGCAAGTCAAAATGAGCCAATTATCGTACTATATAACCCAATACTCACAATACGATACAATGAACACTACAATCAGCAATTGACAACAGTAGACCTACAATAAATTCGACACAAAATCACAAAAAAAGGGAAATATTGATACCGGTACTAAAATCATAGGACGTATTGAAATATTCTATAAAATTTTCAATTTTGGTAATGAATTGAGGCCATTATAGATTTTTACCTCGACTTTTAACCTGCAATATCTCAATACGTACTAATTTATTTGTAGTCGTGTTCCTTCTTCCTCGGGAACTACTGGACAAAACATATTTTAAAAAAATTAGGAGATGTTTTTGTTGCTGTTATAAACATTACATCACAGTGGATTTTGGTTGAACTTATTTTTTTTTTAATTCGAATAATGAAATGAGCCATAGGCCTATATAGGCCTACATACATACACTCACAGCCTTATATAGGCCTATATAGGCATATATATATTTTTTTACTATTTTTTCCCAAGTCTTGTGACATAAGGAAAGTTGGGGTCTAAGTTGCATGTATACCATCCTTATGTTCATGAATTATGTTCAGCCACTTTCCAGAAAAAGGTACATGTATTTAGTAAATTCAACACTGGCAGCATAGGCAACCAGCAGGCTCACGTTTGGGTCCCCTTAACGAAAATCATCTACTATCGAGTAAATCAATATAATATGTCAATGTAAAATTATTATTTGTAATAACTCATGTGTGTATAATTATTGTAATGCATGTTGTGTTAATTTATACATTGCATAGCTAATCAGTGCCAAATAGTCATACAGTTCCTTGAATCAGTCTTGTTATTGATTATTTTATATGTGAACTATTTTTGCCAATTCTGACTGAGTTTTGTGATAGTGAAACTTACAATAAGGTATATTTTTATCATACTATTCATGATGAACACGATATTTTTGAAATATCTGCTGGAAGGAATCACCTTCAGTTCTTAGTGTATCTTGTGATGGAATCGAGTGAATCAATATAATATGTAAATGTTGAATTGTAATTTGTAATAACTCATGTGTGTATAATTATTGTAATGCATGTTGTGTTAATTTATACATTGCATAGCTAATCAGTGCCAAATAGTCATACAGTTCCTTAAATCAGTCTTGTTATTGATCATTTTATATGTGAACTACTTTCACCAATTCTGACTGAGTTTTGTGATATCGAAACTTACAATAAGGTATATTTTTATCACCTATACATATATATTATTGAGATTTCAAATCAGTATTTTATAGTGTTTTATCTGTAAGTAATTACGGTGTTATCGACCAAAGTTCAATGAGTGGCCTATAGGCCTACTATTACTGTAATTGCCAATGTTTTGATAATAAATTATTGTATATTCACACAATGTGTTGTTGATTGCATATAGTGGTGATACCAAAATGCAACTTCCTGCATCCACCCAAGGCAATTGAAGAAATAACCATTGTGATTGGTTTGTGAAGAGATTGCTGGGGCATAGCTGACTTCTACACTTCTTTCCCCAATTCCTTCAATTAACTGATGATTTTATGCACATATAGCGGCCATTTATTATGCTTTATAATCTGTTTCATTTTCCAGAAATAATTATTGATAAAATACAACAATTTTTGGATTCTGCTAGATGAATCACATTTCTAGAACAATGTTTGTTTGATTCAATATAATAAATTACTATTGTACCATAACATTTATCTGATTCTGTAGGACATTCGACTGATCTACCACAACGTTTAGTTCGTTCTGCATGAAGTCTTGCTAATCCATCATGACATTTATCATACATTGTAAGACATACCACTGATTCAGCAAAGCATTTGCTCAATTTTCCAGAATGAATTACTAATCCAGTGTGGCATTTATCTAGTTCTGCAAGACATTTCACTGATCTAGAACAACGTTTGTTTCATTCTGCAAAATAATATACTATTCCAGGATAATGTTTCACTGATTTAGCCAAAGTGAGCAGGATGAATTATACATCCAGGGTAACGTTCATCCGATTTCACTGATGTGGTACAACGTTTGTTTGGTTTTGCATAATGAGTCAGGAGGCTAGTATAACAGTTATCAGATTTTATCAAACGTATCACTGATCTACCTGAACGTTGTTTAGTTTTGAAGAATGCATTACTAATCCAGTAAGACAAGTTATACGGATCTGAAGGACATTTTACTGATATAGCACACCGTTTGCTGAACTTCCAATTATCAATTACTATTATAGCATCATATTAGTCTGATCTTGCTAGATATTCCACTGATGTTGTATAATGTTTTCGTCACACAACCTTAACTCCTTCTTAATCCAACCTGATTAGACGAGCTTTAGCGAGGATTCAATTTGACATACTGAAAAAAATTGGTGTTCGTTTTTATGTTTTTTTTTTTTTTTTTTTTTTTTGTTTTTTTTTATGTTTTTTTGTCGGTTCTCCACAGATCAAACGGCTACAGCTATCAACTTCAAACTTTTTTTCGTCATGGTTCCTCATCTAACTTAGATCTGTATAGTTTTGTGGCATTATCGGGTGGTAACTTTTTTTTTTATGAATTTTAGAAATTTCAAAAATCCCCATTAGAATAACCCGGAGGAAAATACTTGAAAAATCAAAATTTTTCAAGACCTCTCAAATTTTCGCCGAATATAAAGGAAACTATTAAGCACATTTTGAGAGATTTTTTGCATCAATCGGATGAGAAATAACGAAGAAAACGCATTTATAATGCATTTTCCCATCAATTTAGGCTATTACGGGAACCAATTAAATCTATAGCAACAAGTGTCAGCAATTAATTCAAAACGATTGAAATGAATGAAGAGGAAGGCCGTGACATAACTGATTCTCGTAAGGTTTTTGAACGTTTGGAGTGATCCAAGGTCTGTAGATGTAGATTGGGTTGACAAATTATTTTTCATTCTAGATTTCTATACCCCTAAGCTCGTCTAACAACGCGCATCCCGCGTTTTCCTAGTGATTATTTGATTTCGCAATACGTTCAACTACCTAATTCAAGCTCTCGTCAAACGTTCAGTTGAATGTAGTAAAATATTTGTCAATGCGACAGCAGCTTTGACCTTGATATAGTTCAATGTTTGACCAAACGTTAGGCAACACATGAGGAAGTCTAGTTGCTGAATATTATACTGAATGTTCTGCGACTGATATTGTCCGTTTCTAACAGAATGTTTGTCGACATAGAGTTGAAAATAATTGTAAGACTAGTTTGACTGATTTAGCCATACGTTGTGCAGTCCCTATAGCGGCGACACGTTCTGGCTATTCCAACCAGAATTTCAGGCTAATCTAACCATAATCAGGGTTTTATTTCTCTCCGTGTATCATATATTTATTGATATATATATATATATATATATATATATATATATATATATATATATATATATATATATATATATATATATATATATATATATATATATATATATATATATATATATATATATATATATATATAAGTTATATAATGGAAATAAGCTAACGTTCGATAGGTTAACTTCTCCTGGAATCTGGTGTACACTTTTCATGAAATCTTCCTGAAATCTGCAATCACGTGTACACCAAATGTACTAGTTGTTCACCCCTCGCTAACGTTGATTTGATTATAGAAACACATCGACTTGTGACTTACCTCCGCGTCGCAAGACTCTCTCTCTCTCTCTCTCTCTCTCTCTCTCTTTCTCTCTCTATCTCTCTCTCTCTCTCGACTGACCTGACAGAGAGCCGAACACAGTGACCTCTCCCTACCAGAGTTATCGAAGGACTGAAACCAACCGGCCGGCTCGAGTCTCACCACGCTAAGAGGAAAAATACAGCAATGATATTATTCTTATCATCCCAATCACTAAGAGATGGTACGCGGAGAAACACCAGCTAGCTAAGCGGATTACCAAATGATTCGGGGTTTGGTGATAGTAGCATAAATTTTGGCTCAAATGCTCAGAAAAATGAGCTATAAATCTCATATTTATTTTGTTACTTATTCCTTACTTATTACTTATTACTTACTTATTCCCGCCGAGTTGAGATGAATAGGTTTTTTCCGTTATCAACGCCTTGGTATACTTTTATCTTTGTTACGAATACATCACTGCTAACATTTACCGCCGGAGTTATTATTTATTAGCGTAAATATGTCAAGATAAGAACGGAAAGAAGAGATGATATTTGCAGCTACCCAGTGGCGGCTCGTGTGTAAGTACTGCTGAAAGGCAGCACTCCCTGTGATTTACCGGATGCTGGGCTATTTTCAATCAATTTATATTGAATACATCACTTTTTTAATTTCGTACAATGTTTTTCATCTAGCAATCATTGTTACAATTAGCAAACAAATACAGCTTTTGGAAAAAGAAAAATGAGAAGCAAAAATGTTCTTATTCTTGGTGAAACGTCCACTGCTTCGAATGCATCATTAGCACTACGCGCCACTGAACGCCTGCAACAGCAACGCTAGGCAATATTTCGTACATCATACGTAGTGCACGCTCGGCAGCTCGAAGCAGATCGGAGCAGGTGGGCAAAGGGGACACGTGGTGAAGGGTTAATTGCGAGAGTTCATTTCATTCATTTCATTTCATTTCAATTTATTAATCTTGATTGAACATGTACATGTTATAAGATAAGTCAGAAAAATAAAAATACAATATATTATAAAAATCAGTATACATATGGTACAAATTAAAAGGCGTGAAAATATAAAAATATACAAATAGACCTACAGTCCATCAGTCAGTTAAGAATTCTTCAACAGAATAAAAACACTTATACAATAGGTATTGTTTCAGTTCTTTCTTGAAAGATGACCTACTAGAGTGGTCGCTTCGTTAACAAACAGACGGCGGATTGGGGTAGGAAGTGTCAGTTTGACTTTTCTGAAAGATAATTTTACCCTTCATCACCTAAATAAAACTGACAAGGAAAATTTTGGGTTTCCAACCCTTTTTGGGCCCAAAATATGGTTTTTGATGGCGTTTTGCCGAAACCATCATAACTTTTGATGTATCTAGCACAGGACCGTGAACAAAAAACTGTAGGACAGCTTCGACAATTAGCTACAATTTGGTCGATTCAAACATTCAATTTGTGTTAACACAAATACACAAAATCAAAACAATACGGCAAAAACGGGGGTACGAGTTTTTTTGAGAATTTAGAACTTGTCATAACTTCTACACTTATCACGCTAGAAACGTCCCACATCGCCAAAAACTACTTCCATGTGTAAAGACGACATTCACGTTCCAACATTTTACATATATACCATAGCATTACGGCAAAAAAATATTAAAAACCCTTGTGTAATCATCGAACAAGCCGCGCAGACGACGGCAAGCAGCTTGACGGACCGCCCACTCAGTCAATGCGCGCTGCTGATTGGCTGTCGCGCAGTCCTGCACCCACTGGATGAAAGCGTGCTATAGTTTTAGTACACTACCTTTTTATATTTAGTAACATCTTATCACATTGTTAATATTTATTCTAATCACTTATCTTATATTATTACACTTGCATAAGTCAGGTTCTTTCTTGGTACGGGTATTTTGATCGTGTATGTCATTGTTTTGTATAGTAAAATGATCATTTGTCACAATGTACATAATTGTATTTAGAATATATTCACATGGGAGAGTCATTATTTTGAAATGTATAAAAAGCGGTCTACATGAATCTTTATAAAACAATTTGGCAGTAGGATTAAAGCTTGCCCTAGCCAATATACGAATTGCTCGTTTTTGTAGTACAAATATTCTATTTGCACTGCAAATAAGCCTATAAAGCCTATATAAGTTAAAGCCTATATAAGTACTGCAGTTCGGGGATCAAATATTAATTCCTCACACATACCTCCACCCTCCAGCGCTTTCGCCTGGCTTTCGCTCAAACAACGTCTACTGTTGTCAAGAATGATATTATTGCTGTTGAGCGCAGCTATATCCGCATCGGCATTTGCTCACTGTTTTGAGTGTATCGGCGGTTGACAGCTTGTTTATTTCATTTCATTAAGGCTCCACTAGTCACTCTCAAAACTATTTCGGGCAAGATAGGCAAGCCCTTTATACAGGGACGAAATTTGAGTTGCCTAGATAGGTTACAGGGTTTGACCCGTCAGCTGACAAGTTGGTAGTTTGATTTATAACTGTCAAAGCAAAATATGCCGCCGAACGTTTTGCAGGATTGAAGCTTCCTACCGTTAGTGATAATTGTCATGATAGACGGTCAATTGAGACCCTCAATACAGTGGAATGAAGATATTACAAGTGATCGAGCTCAAGAATAGATCAGGTTACAGCGTTATCAGCTGCTCTGAGGTGATATTTATTATGGACGATTCACTGGATGCGAGGGAAAAACAATCATGAATTCGCAATCCTTTGCTGAGCGTGTAGTTTACACGAATGATGAATTTGTCAACAAGTTTTTGATATTCTAATATTTGTATGTTTATTCATTCATTTCATTTTTATGTATATATTTATTTTTACTCTTCATCTATCTCATATTGATATATTTCAATTTTTTTTAATGTATATTCAATCGAGAAAAGTTGATTTCTACAACCAATGGTCGCCTAATCTTTAGGGTCCAAATCTGCAGTGGATATAAAAATAATCGCTTTCTCAATTCAAAATCAAAAATCTACTTGTTTTCTAAAAAATATTTACCTTTTAATTTATCATGAACATTTTAATGATTTTCACTAATTCATAGGCTCATATATAAATACTTGAGCCCTGAAGAGGATGAGACCATTGCTCGTAATTAAGTCGTAGGGTCGATTAAGTAGGCCTACACATTATCACGATTTAAATAACCCAATGTTGTATATTTCATTTATGAGATGGAATAACTTCATATGTTATCTGATTTCATCTGTAAAACAGAGAACTGAAGAAACTGTCTATATAGGACTGTCTATAAAATAATTAATTTAATATCATTTTAATATCATTTTTCGAATGAATACATTATTTGTAGTGTTGCCCTTCAATCAAGAAATTGTAAGCGATACCGAATAGTGCTATATCAAACATATCAGAAAATCAGGAATTCCATTCGAACGAATCGAAACGATGATAGGCCTATTGAATATCGATCGAAATTATCGATTTTTTGGTGTCTAAATCACGTTTTTTCAAGTTTTCGAAAATATAAAAGTCGTGTTAAAAGTCCGCCTCTACCGAAACTTGCCAGCCACAGAAGTGTTCTACTCCCGATAAGATTTTTCTCAGAGGCGGACTTTCTATTCCTCCAACTTCCGAAGCCCAATCACAACATTCTCGCCAAAGACAAATTGCGAGTTCGCGGGAATCGAACCCCGAACACCCCCGGGAAAGTTTTTCTCGTCTTCGGTGAATGTCGTACACCAAAAAAGTACGATAATTCACCACCTCTTGCCGAAAACCGTCGCGGGGGTTCGGGGTTCGAGTCCTGCGGACTTGTCTTTCATTGCCGGAAAAACGAGTTTTTCACAAATATCTTCCGCAAATGTCCGACTACGAAATTCTCCCCGGTGATAGAGGTGATCGATCCCCGCCAGAATCTAGAAACTGCATTCCCCTTTCGCACTTCCGTCGACGGCGGCGGCGTCGAAAGTCCGCGGGACCGCGCCGACACGTACCCGGTCGAACCAGGAGTCCCATCTTATTCGACCGGCACTTTTATGAAAGGACTCGACTAGACCTTTCCGAATCTGTTCATCTCGAGTTCGTGCGTTTGTCTGGTAACTCGCAATATCACCGGGAAGGTGAGCACTCTTCGGCCGCCGACACCATTGCTCGGAAAATGGATTTTCCGAAAACAGTTCGGGAAAACGTCGTCTCCTATCCTGTGGTATTAACCCCGATCGATTTGGCCCACCCGTTCACCCGCCACGGCATGTTTTTCTTTGTGACCACGGCGGCCGACACATTTCAAAAAAAAAATCGTCAATCGAATTGTATGCGAATTTTTTTCGATAAATTCGTACATTATCTTATCCGAATTCACGTGCTGGAAAACTCGCTGAATCGGGTCACCGATGTGGAAATGGCGAGCATTTCACTTTCGAAAAGAATCTGTTCCGTATTCGAGATCAAGGTACAGGTGGGAATCGCAAATCCTACCCCGACCTGATTGGCCAGTTTGAAACCCAGAAATTAATTTCTTCTAATCGCCTTTCTCGTCCCGATGGTGGCCATTTTTGGTCATTTTTCGTGTAAACGGACTTTGCAGGAGGGTCCGTATAGCAGCCGGCGGCCGTCCTTCGGCCGTTTCGGACGTATTTTCCGGTCACAACTTTGGCAACGTTTTTTGCCGACGGTTAAATTTTCATCGGCTCCAGAGACAAGATTAATTGCCGCCTGAATCTGAAGACCACATCGCGCTACCGCACTCGGATCGACGACGACGCCGCCGCCCGGCATCGAAATAACCGGCACCTTCAGGCGACGTTGCGGTCGATTGGAATTTTTTAGCGAGATTTCGTGTCCAGATTCGGATCCAGCGGACTATTTTACGTCTCGAAAAATTTCAATTAAAAAGTGAAAAATCAAAAATCTACTCAATTATTTTCAGGAAATTGCAATTGTTTCATTTTTTTAATATAATATATAATTTTTTCGAAAACGACCGAACCAAATCAATTGTAACTTCGTAAAAACATGTAGGTAAGGGCCTATTGAGATCATATCACCATTCTGTTGAAATTTCATCTCGGCGTTTGAATAAAATTGACAAAAATAACCCGTTGTTATTCTCTTATGGGAATTTGCCAAAATACCCGATTTTACTCAAAACCAGTTGAGGTCTATTCTGGTATGACAGCAATCAGCAAATACTTGAACCCTGAAGAGGATGAGACTCGTAGGGTGGATCAAGTAGGCCTACACATTATCACGATTTAAATAACCCAATTTTGTATATTTCATCTACGAGATGAAATAACTTCATATATTATCTGATTTCGTTTGTAGAACAGAATACTGAAGAAACTGTCCATAAATATAATTCTTTGAATGCATACATTATTTGTAGGGTTGCCGTTCGAGCGAGAATTTGTGAGCGATACCGAATAGTACTTTATCGAAAATCGATCGAGAATATTGAAATATTAGGAATTCCATTCGATCGAATCGAAATGATAAATGGAATATAGATCGAAATCATTATCGATTTTTTGGTGGTCTGAATCTTTATTTTTGTTGTAATTTTCAGTAATTATTTTGTGACGCGCATAAGGAATTGTCAGTCCCTACATGCACACTCCCAGCGTCAACACAGGACTATGACGTGAGTCCTGACCAAGGATAAGAACCACACAGAATGGTCTCTCTCTATGATGTCTTGTTCGGTAATCCCAAGGGGGGAGAAGGACACCAAAAAAATTTTTACAAGTATTATTACGTTTTATCAACATAGTTATTGTGACATTTTTATTTTTTAATGTTAAAGGCCAAATTGGTTCTTCGCTTTCGCTCATCAATGATTATGTGAATGGATCATAAGAAATAAGAATTCTTGTTCTGCTTACGTGATGAATGAATCGTTATACGAATTAAAGGAATAAGGATGAGTGAAATGGCGAAAGGTCGTGGCTCCTGGCATTAGTGACCCATATTTCGGAAGGCCTTCAGTTTCGTCTTGGATATTTACTGTGCAACTGACACTGGTGGTCGAGTGGCTAGCGCACTGAACCATAATTCAGGAGACCGGGATTCGATTTCCGTCCTGGTCGACTATCCTGACTGAGGTCAGAGGTGCATCGTGCTTGCCCTCTGTCGTTCAGGTTGATACATGGAACAGGCCAAGGACGACTCCTTCCCACTATCCCCAAAAAGCATGATAACATAACTTTTCTTCTCATTATCCCAGTATCTTAAATATCATTCACCGAAGCCAATAGATCAGGCTGATCATCAGTACAATCCGTCGTTAAACCCAATATAAATAGAAGATATCGACTGCCGCGCGGCGCCGTATATAATGATCATTTTCAATAATAACAATAACATGACTATTTTGTATTTTTCATTTTATTTAGTACAAAGATTCGCACATGGTACAAATATAGGAAATATAAAAACTTACAACTAGATATGAAAATGAGGAGACAGAGAGATATGATTGAAGATGACAGAATGATATACAGGCCTATGCTATGATGCAATGATTGTCTAACTCTAGTGTGACTTCGAAGTAAGGAATTCATTGAGGACATAGGGTTCTGGAGTAGGAAAGATTTCAGGTTGTATTTGATAGATGGAAGTTTGGTGAGGCTAGTTATATGGGCAGGTAGTTTAAATGTAGAAATAAATGGCAAGAATCATATAGATCCTATAAAACTTGTCAAAACATTAATTCGTAAATGGTTGTGCAAAGATGGAGAGGGCTGTGTGTGAAAAAAGCGTGAAAAAACTAATAACAGTCAATAATTAATAACAATGTTCTATGACCGTGAGGTGACAACTAACCAACCTAGGCATACAACAAGTATGTTTAGTAATTACCAATTTTTTAATTGGTTTCATAATTCAATACGATTACCTAATCGATAGCATCACATTTTTGGTATAGTAATGAATGTAAAGTAATGTTTTGGTTTGAGACTTCTAGGTCATTTTGTACCGATGAATGAAACATTTTTTTCTGCGAAAACATACTCACAGTCCACGTGGCCAAATGATTGCTTTAGCAATCTCTACTTCTAGCCGACTTCTAGTTGATACGTTTTGACAAAATGACTTCTAGTCTGAATGTGAAAGAACCGATTGAGCGTCTCCACCATCAATTAGCACAAACGGCTTGGTGTGTCGATACGCCAAATGAGGTAGCGGCAAATATCATCTGTCCTTTGCGTTCTTATCTTGACATATTTTTGCTAATAAATAATCTCTTTTGACTCGGCGGTGAATGATTGTGTACGACGTGTTATCGGGTGACATCGATAGACTACCCAATGTACAAATATGTATAAGAAGGCGTTTGAGTTTCTTTAGATATATTAAAAAATGTGTAATGTGGTCACACGAGAAAAACACGCTAATTGTAAACAGTAACTGTGAAGAAACCAATCAAGCGATTGTTGTCAAATTTTTGAGGTGTATAGTTAAAGGATGTATCTCGACTGTAACGTAAATTAAATGTCATGTGTGCGCGATCACCGAGGCGCTATTACATGACATGAAATCAGAAAAATCACTGAATTTCGCCTTAGTTTGATTGAAGTTTATATATGAACAAAAAAATATTTGAGGAACAAAAGTACCTCGTTAAATCAGATTGACCTGTGACTGAATCACATTCGAAATTTGAAAGTCATCGAACGTGTCGTTGGCTCATGAGAGTTGAATGAAAATACATCCATTTTATGCTGAAATCGCGACCGACTAGTAGCATCTTAAGATGCTACTTTGTGCTAATTGATAGTGGAGACGCTCGATCGGTTCTGTCACATTCAGACTAGAAGTCATTTTGTCAAAACGTATCAACTAGAAGTTGGCTAAAAGTAGAGATTGCTAAAGCAATCATTTGGCCACGTGGACTGTGAGTATGTTTTCGCAGAAAAAAATGTTTCATTCATCGGTACAAAATGACCTAGAAGTCTCAAACCAAAACATTACTTTACATTCATTACTATACCAAAAATGTGATGCTATCGATTAGGTAATCGTATTGAATTATGAAACCAATTAAAAAATTGGTAATTACTAAACATACTTGTTGTATGCCTAGGTTGGTTAGTTGTCACCTCACGGTCATAGAACATTGTTATTGATTATTGACTCTTATTAGTTTTTTCACGCTTTTTTCACACACAGCCCTCTCCATCATTGCACAACCATTTACGAATTCATGTTTTAACAAGTTTTATAGGATCTATATGATTCTTGCCATTTATTTCTACATTTAAACTACCTGCCCATATAACTAGCCTCACCAAACTTCCATCTATCAAATACAACCTGAAATTTTTCCTACTCCAGAACCCTATGTCCTCAATGAATTCCTTACTTCGAAGTCACACTATAGAGTTAGACAATCATTGCATCATGGCATAGTCCTATATAATATCATTCTGTCTTCTTCAATCATATCTCTCTGTCTCCTCATTTTCATATCTAGTTGTAAGTTTTTATATTTCCTATATTTGTACCATGTGCGAATCTTTGGACTAAATAAAATGAAAAATACAAAATAGTCATGTTATTGTTATTATTGAAAATGATCATTATATACGGCGCCGCGCGGCAGTCGATATCTTCTATTTATATTGGGTTTAACGACGGATTGTACTGATGATCAGCCTGATCTATTGGCTTCGGTGAATGATATTTAAGATACTGGGATAATGAGAAGAAAAGTTATGTTATTATGCTTTTTGGGGATAGTGGGAAGGAGTCGTCCTTGGCCTGTTCCATGTATCAACCTGAACGACAGAGGGCAAGCACGATGCACCTCTGACCTCAGTCAGGATAGTCGACCAGGACGGAAATCGAATCCCAGTCTTCTGAATTATGGTTCAGTGCGCTAGCCACTCGACCACCAGTGTCAGTTGCACAGTAAATATCCAAGACGAAGCCGAAGGCCTTTCGAAATATAGGTCACTAATGCCAGGAGCGACGACCTTTCGTCATTTCACTCATCCTTATTCCTTTAATTCGTATAACGATTCATTCATCACGTAAGGAGAACGAGAATTCTCATTTCTTATGATCCATTCACATAATCATGGATGAGCGAAAGCGAAGAATCAATTTGGCCGTTAACATTAAAAAATAAAAATGTCACAATAAATATGTTGATGAAACGTAATAATACTTATAAAAAAAAAATTTGTGTCCTTCTCCCCCCTTGGGATTACCGAACAAGACATCATAGAGAGAGACCATTCTGTGTGGTTCTTATCCTCGGTCAAGACTCACGTCATAGTCCTGTGTTGACGCTGGGAGTGTGCATGTCGGGACTGACAATTCCTTATGCGCGTCACAAAATAATTACGGAAAACTACAACAAAAATAAAGATTCAGACCACCAAAAAATCGATAATGATTTCGATCGATATTCCATTTATAATTTGGATTCGATCGAATGGAATTCCTAATATTTCAATATTCTCGATCGATTTTCGATAAAGTACTATTCGGTATAGCTCACAAATTCTCGCTCGAACGGCAACCCTACAAATAATGTATTCATTTAAAAAATTATATTTATGGACAGTTTCTTCAGTATTCTGTTCTACAAACGAAATCAGATAATATATGAAGTTATTTCATCTCGTGAATGAAATATACAAAATTGGGTTATTTAAATCGTGATAATGTGTAGGCCTACTTGATCCACCCTACGAGTCTCATCCTCTTCAGGGTTCAAGTATTTGCTGATTGCTGTCATACCAGAATAGACCTCAACTGGTTTTGAGTAAAATCGGGTATTTTGGCAAATTCCCATAAGAGAATAACAAAGGGTTATTTTTGTCAATTTTATTCAAACGCCGAGATGAAATTTCAACAGAATGGTAATATGATCTCAATAGGCCCTTACCTACATGTTTTTACGAAGTTATAATTAATTTGGTTCGGTCGTTTTCGAAAAAATGATATATTATATTGAAAAAATGAAACAATTGCAATTTCCTGAAAATAATTGAGTAGATTTTTGATTTAACACTTTTTAATTGAATTTTTCGAGACGTAAAATAGTCCGCAGGATCCGAATCTGGACACGAAATCTCGCTAAAAAATTCCAATCGACCGCAACGTCGCATGAAGGTGCCGGTTATTTCGATGCCGGGCGGCGGCGTCGTCGTCGATGAGTGCGGTAGCGCGATGCGGTCTTCAGATTCAGGCGGCAATTAATCTTGCCTCTGGAGCCGATGAAAATTTAACCGTCGGCAAAAAACGTTGCCAAAGTTGTGACCGGAAAATACGTCCGAAACGGCCGAAGGACGGCCGCCGGCTGCTATACGGACCCTCCTGCAAAGTCCGTTTACACGAAAAATGACCAAAAATGGCCACCATCGGGACGAGAAAGGCGATTAGAAGAAATTAATTTCTGGGTTTCAAACTGGCCAATCAGGTCGGGGTAGGATTTGCGATTCCCACCTGTACCTTGATCTCGAATACGGAACAGATTCTTTTCGAAAGTGAAATGCTCGCCATTTCCACATCGGTGACCCGATTCAGCGAGTTTTCCAGCACGTGAATTCGGATAAGATAATGTACGAATTTATCGAAAAAAAATCGCATACAATTCGATTGACGATTTTTTTTTGAAATGTGTCGGCCGCCGTGGTCACAAAGAGAAACATGCCGTGGCGGGTGAACGGGTGGGCCAAATCGATCGGGGTTAAAACCACACGATAGGAGACGACGTTTTCCCGAACTGTTTTCGGAAAATCCATTTTCCGAGCAATGGTGTCGGCGGCCGAAGAGTGCTCACCTTCCCGGTGATATTGCGGGTTACCAGACAAACGCACGAACTCGAGATGAACAGATTCGGAAAGGTCTAGTCGAGTCCTTTCATGAAAGTGCCGGTCGAATAAGATGGGACTCCTGGTTCGACCGGGTACGTGTCGGCGCGGTCCCGCGGACTTTCGACGCCGCCGCCGTCGACGGAAGTGCGAAAGGGGAATGCAGTTTCTAGATTCTGGCGGGGATCGATCACCTCTATCACCGCGGAAAATTTCGTAGTCGTCGGACATTTGCGGAAGATATTTGTGAAAAACTCGTTTTTCCGGCAATGAAAAAGACAAGTCCGCAGGACTCGAACCCCGAACTCCCGCGACGGTTTTCGGCAAGAGGTGGTGAATTATCGTACTTTTTTGGTGTACGACATTCACCGAAGACGAGAAAAACTTTCCCGGGGGTGTTCGGGGTTCGATTCCCGCGAACTCGCAATTTGTCTTTGGCGAGAATGTTGTGATTGGGCTTCGGAAGTTGGCGGAATAGAAAGTCCGCCTCTGAGAAAAATCTTATCGGGAGTAGAACACTTTTGTGGCTGGCAAGTTTCGGTAGAGGCGGACTTTTATCACGACTTTTATATCTTCGAAAACTTGAAAGAAACGTGATTTAGACACCAAAAAATCGATAATTTCGATCGATATTCAATAGGCATTTCGATTCGTTCGAATGGAATTCCTGATTTTCTGATATGTTTGATATAGCACTCTTCGGTATCGCTTACAATTTCTTGATTGAACGGCAACACTACAAATAATGTATTCATTCAAAAAATGATATTAAAATGATTTAAATTAATTATTCTATAGACAGTCCTATATGGAAAGTTTCTTCAGTTCTCTGTTTTACAGATGAAATCAGATAACATATAAAGTTATTCCATCTCATAAATGAAATATACAACATTGGGTTATTTAAATCGTGATAATGTGTAGGCCTACCTAATCGACCCTACGACTTACGAGCAATGGTATCATCCTCTTCAGGGCTCAAGTATTTACATATGAGCCTATAAATTAGTGAAAATCATTAAAATGTTCATGATAAATTAAAAGGTAAATATTTTTTAGAAAACAAGTAGATTTTTGATTTTGAATTGAGAAAGCGATTATTTTTATATCCACTGCAGATTTGGACCCTAAAGATTAGGCGACCATTGGTTGTAGAAATCAACTTTTTTCGATTGAATATACATTAAAAAAATGGAAATATATCAATATGAGATAGATGAAGAGTAAAAATAAATATATACATAAAAATGAAATGAATGAATAAATATACAAATATTAGAATATAAAAAACTTGTTGACAAATTCATCATTCGTGTAAACTACACGTTCAGCAAAGGATTGCGAATTCATGATTGTTTTTCCCTCGCATCCAGTGAATCGTCCATAATAAATATCACCTCAGAGCAGCTGATAACGCTGTAACCTGATCTATTCTTGAGCTCGATCACTTTTAATATCTTCATTCCACTGTATTGAGGGTCTCCATTGACCGTCTACCATGTCAATTATCACTAACGGTAGGAAGCTTCAATCCTGCAAAACGTTCGGCGGCATATTTTGCTTTGACAGTAATAAATCAAACTACCAATTTGTCAGCTGACGGGTCAAACCCTGTAACCTATCTAGGCAACTCAAATTTCGTCCCTGTATAAAGGGCTTGCCTATCTTGCCCGAAATAGTTTTGAGAGTGACTAGTGGAGCCTTAAGGCTACACTAGTATCTCTCAAAACTATTTCGGGCAAGATAGGCAAGCCCTTTATACAGGGACGAAATTTGAGTTGCCTAGATAGGTTACAGGGTTTGACCCGTCAGCTGACAAATTGGTAGTTTGATTTATTACTGTCAAAGCAAAATATGCCGCCAAACGTCTTGCATGATTGAAGCTCCCAAATGTTAGTGAAAATAGACAGGATAGACGGTCAATAATATTGAGACCCTCAATACAGTGCAATGAAGATATTAAAAGTGATCGAGTTCCAGAAATTATCTTCATGAATTATTACACTGTAGGGAAAAAGATCAGGTAAAGCTGGATTCACAATACGAACTAATGATTAGTGACTAATACTAAATACTAAAATTAAGAACCTGAGCATTCACAATAAGAATTAATTTTCAGGAGTCGTAGCTTTCTTAAGATGACAGATTTAAATTGAAATCTACATGTTAGAAGGCTGTAAACGAGCGGTTCATCGAGCGGGATAGCTTCCTTTTGCATTGACTTTCTGTCGTTTCGAATTCACGACTTCTGATTGGTCGGACTAATGATTGAAACTAATGATTAATACTAAAGTTGAAAGTTGGTTAACTTTCAAGGCCAGTCACTAATATCAAACACAATGTGAACGTCAACACTGATTCCGTATCTGCCAACTTTAGTTAATCATTAATCACTAATCATTAGTTCGCATTGTGAATCCAGCTTAACAGCTACATCAGCTGTTCTGAAGTAATATTTATTATATCGCCGATTCACTAAACGCGAGGGAAAAACTTAAGATGAACCCGCAATCCTGTGTTGCTGAACGTAGAGTTTAAACTTTAAACGAATTGATGAATTTGTCAACAAGTTTTTTCTATTCTAATATTTTTATAGTTATTCATTACTTTCATTTTTATTTATATATTTATTTTTACTCTTCATTTATCTCATATTAGAAGAAAAAACCTTTATTGGTCCATGACTATATTATAAAACAGGATAGCAAACAATATAAAAAAATGCATAGAATAATATATAGAGAAATAGATTGAAAATATCACATATTAGTACATGGAAATTGAGCCTGATTGAATAGAAAAAATGTAAAAACAAAATGGGATATTTCTATTTTCACTAATAATGTATTCAATCGAAAAAAGTTGATTTCTACAAACAATGGTCGCCTAATCCTTGAGGTCCAAATCTGCAGCAGATATAAAAATAGTCGCTTCCTCAATTCAAAATCCAAAATCTACTTGTTTTCTAAAAAAAAATATTTTCCTTTTTATTAATCAATAACATTTAAAAGATTTTCACTAATTTATAGACTCATATATAGGCCTAAATACTTGAACCCTGAAGAGGATGATACCGTTGCCCGTAGGGTCGATTGAGTGCACATTATCACGATTTAAATAACTCAATATTGTATATTTCACTCATGAGATGGGATAACTTTACATATTTTCTGATTTCGTTTGTAGAACAGAGAACTGAAGAAACTATCCATAGGACTGTCTATAAAATAATTAATAATAATAAAATTGTATAATATAATTTTTTGAATTAATACATTATTTGTTGGGTTGCCGTTCGATCAAGAATTTGTGAGCGAAACCTAATAGTACTATATCGAAAATATTCGAATTGTTATAATAATAATAATAATAATAATAATAATAATAATTTTTTATTCACTGTATACATTGTAAATGTTAAGTTTCGTCAACAAAATATCGAAACAATGTGTTTATAACGAGATACAAGTTTAAATCAGTTTGGTATAAAAATCGAACACATTTATAATTTTTTTTTATTAATCAAAGCTATAAAAAAACAAATTGAATCTATACGCAACAAGTGTCACCAATTGAACGATTGGAATAAGTGATGATTGATGAATAAAACAAGAAGGCACACAGTGACATTTCAAACGTTTGAAGTAAGCCAAAGTCCATAGATGTAGATTAAGTAATAGAATATTTTTCATTCTAGGTTTCCATACTTCTAAGCTCATCTCACAACGCATATCCGCGTTTTCTAGTTTTAGTGAAATTTTCTCTTGTCTCAGATGGTTGATGAATAAAACAGGAACACCGGCACAGTAGCTGAGTGGTTAGCTCACTTGCTTCGTGTGATCCGGGAGGTGAAGGGACATATCGGACCCGGTTCGATCCCCGCCACCGTCCATCTTTACAGGGGTTTTTCGTGGTTTCCCTCTGTAGTCTAGGCTAATGCCGGGATGGTTCCTACAATATAGGCCACGACCGCTTCCTTCCTACTATCCTTCCCACTACCAATAAAAAACCTTCATCTCATCATCCCATCATCTCATTAATCATTTATCCGACGCCAATAGATCTTAGTAATCATTACAGTGCGTCGTTAAAACCCAATAAAAAAATAAAAAAAACAGGAACATTTTAAACGTTTAGAGTAAACCAAAGTTGATAGATATAGATTAAACAACAGAATATTTCTCATTCTAGATTTCCATACTTCTAAGCTCATCTCACACAACTCATATACTGCGTTTTCCTAATTGTCATGAAAGTGTATTTTCTGTCAGATAGTTGCTACTACTGTACCGGTACTGTACAATGTGTCGTCTATCTTGTAGTTCTACAGAGCATGTCAAATAGTCGGCCTCAGCAACTGCATGGTGTGTGTATTGATTTTCCAAGCACCTTGCTGTACCAGTCTCAGACCGAATGGCCTAGTCGCCACTAGTGGTCTGCCCAAATACTTGCACACATCTTTAATTGAACAAACAAATACTACTTGAAATGACACTGCTTTAAAATATAAATATAGGCCTTTGGTGCAAGTGGGGTGGTGGCTTTTATTACGACTTCATATAGGTAAGTTCAAGCTCAAAATAACAGCAAGTGAAAAACCATACTCAGTGTTATTGTTTATTTTATTTTTTTATTTTTTTATATTGGGTTTTAACGACGCACTGTAATATTGTTCATTATATATATATATATATATATATATATATATATATATATATATATATATATATATATATATATATATATATATTTATATATACATATATATATATATATATATATATATATATATATATATATATATATATATATATGTATATATATATATATATTTATATATATATATATATATATATATATATATATATATATATATAAATATAAATATATATATATATATATATATATACATATTTATGTATATAATATATATATATATATATATATATATATATATATATATATATATATATATATAATCTTCCACCTAATAGTTACCTAGTGTATATCACCCTAAAGTTACTGCTTATGACAAATATTAATAAAATAACACTTGAATTAAAGTGTCTGATACGGGTACAGGCCATTGACCAACTTGTCAAATCATGTAAAATGTATTTATAGTGACCCGGCACTTTCGAAAGTTTGTTTTTAATAACATCGAAACTTGATACAAAATCATTGTTCCTCAATTAATTGGCAATGGATGAAAGGTAGGATCGTTTGAACGGGGCACCGTAAGGGCGATCTTATACCACGAAGAACAATTAAAAATAAGATAACTCATTGAACAAACAATAAACCTTGAGGTAATAATGCCAGACTGTCAGAAAACAATTCAAACATTCACAGTGGAGAGAACAAATCTTGTATCTTCTTATCATCTTGATCTTCTTCTTCTTCTTCTTGAATTTCGAAAGTGAAATAAAATTTTATTGAGTATATTTGTTTTTTAACTTTCACTGTAAAAACAGTGAATGAGTATGTTTTGAAACTTATGAATAATAAATTAATTGATTCCTTAAATTGATTCAATATTTTCTAGTCAGTTTAGTCTGAATATATTATGCTAGTATTATTAGGCATAGATAAATAGATAGATAGATTGATTGATATGTCTTTATTTGTGATAATATATATATTTTGTTTTAATAACATCGAAACTTGATACAAATATTTCGTATCAAATATAATAATATAGACCTGAGAATGATGGACTGAAATATATTCCATATAGGCCTGATAAGAAAGCGATCAACAATTATTATAATGCCAACTGAATAATATGCTTGAAAATAAAGCTATTTTTTTATTTATTCATTGAATTTTTTTTTATTCTTCTTATTGGTCACATACACTGATACAGAAAGAAAAACACTATTACAACAAAAAATACATCCACAAAGCCCTTCAAGAAGGCTTAACTGTGGGTTAAAATAGTGAATTGTAAGTAGGCCTACAATTCAAATTCGGACGTATTTCTCAAACATTAGAAGTAATAAAGTAGTTGAAGTAAAAAAAAAAAGAAAAACATTGAGTGATTTGTTACATTCTACTTACAAGGTGTAAGGTATATTTGATTACTATTAATTTTAATTATAAGCAATCAAGTTACATCAAGTGGCGAAAAAGTAGACATGCAGTTGTACAAGATTGTAAGAAAATAATAATTACATAAAACCAGTATATTAAGACACTTTGATTAGATAAGTATTACGGCTAAAAGACACATACTATAGTATATTTTTCAAATTGACAAGTCATAATAATATTGATGGTATAAATAGCACATAATGATCAATCAAAAATTGATAAATTGGGTATTGACACCCTTCTGATTTCAACAATTTGAACTGCGAGGCACAAAAACATTTATCATAATGAAAAAAAGCAATATAAGACAATTTAAAATAATCATGATCTAGACACCGATAGTAATTTTCCGGATACCAATTTACTAAATCCCATTGAAATAATGGAATATTCATAAACTTGGCAAACGCGTTATGTGTTTCCGAGTTGATGGATGAGCTGGCACAATATATCAACATTTCTTTGGAGTGATTATATATATATATATATATATATATATATATATATATATATATATATATATATATATTATATCCACCTTGAGATCCAAACCATGACGTCACTGCCCTACTATTTACTAATTGATTTTTATGATAATCAAGAAGGCTTTGTTTTAATCGTTTCCGTTTAAATGGTGACACCTGTTGCTTGAATTCAATTGGTAGGCCCATCTTAATAGCTTTGAGTGATTTAAAAAAATTAGATTATATTTTTTTACATCAGAACGGCTGATCTGATTCGACTGAGAGTTTGGAATAATGTGTATGATTATCATATTGAAATTCCCTGAGAATTTGAATTTTCTCGAAGGAAACATTTTTCACGAATTTTTTGCCCTGGATTATTCTTATGGGATTTTTGAAAACTTTAAAATGAGTTTTCTCAAAAGTGGTTCAACCGATTGTGCCTCAAAACTATACAATATCGAATTAGATAAGGACACTTATCTATGTCAAGTTTCAACTGATTTTTTGAATTTTCGTTTGACCTGTGGAGCGCGAACAAAAAAAAACTTTTTTCGGGTTTGGTGAAATTGAGTATTTGCCTGGCTCATCCAATTAGTAAATTTGGTAGGCCCACTTAAATATTCACCAATCACCAGCTCAATTAGCATGCCTATTTGTATTTTCTAATAACCACACTTTTATTTCTCGTTTAACATCTTTGTATTTTTCTAATTTTTTCAAATGTTATTCCAAACGATTGAAATTATATGGAATTGAATATTCTTGTCTCCTGACGCCATGTTTATTATTGAATGATGGTAATTTAAATTTTTCGTGTATCTGAAGTCTATAGTATTTATAAATGTTTCATTAGGTATTAGATAATAAATTTGGTACATTTTAAAAATAAGCTTCGACAGATTCTAACTCAAAATATATTTCATAGTATCCAAGAATTTAAATTACATTATGGTATTTTATGATTCAATGATTGAATGACTTAGACTTTATACTTGTTTTTAGATATTATTCACGTAATTTCTAGTATTGTATCTATGTTATCATTAATTCTGTAATCTTATTTTATGTGCTGAAATCAATGTAATAACCACAGCATTATACAATGATTGTATTTTAAAATACTGAATCTTCAAAGGTTGTTCATATATTTTCATGTTCATGTTTATAATGTCTTGTACATCAAATTAATATTAATAAAATATTTACTTACTTATGAAGGTCATTGAAATGATATTTCAAGATGAGTTTACATGTGAATAGTTCTGAGATAGGAAGAACACTAAAATATTGCTACATTCTATCTCAATCGTTATTCAATGTAATCACCATGGAATAGGGGATCATAAATTTCCTAATCTTATTTTGCAACGATTGGACTTGTTTTATATTTGAATTAGATCCATTTCCCCAAGCTTGTAAACAGTAAGATATTATAGACTCAACCAAGGCCAAATGAACGGTACGAAGAAGAAAAAAAGGAAGAATATATTCAAGACTATACATTTGATATGTACAGGAACGCAATCTATCACAAAGTTTACCAATATGAATATTCCAAGATAAGGAGCTGTCTATGTTGAGACCTAAATACGCACGACTATTTACAGATTCAATTTGTGTGGTACATTCAATACAACTACTCACATTATTGGGTTTATGTCAACATTCGTAAGAACGACACACGATATTTATTTGTTCGTTTCTCTCTTTACTCAGGGGTGTACAAGAATGAATAATCTTGGTTTTGTCAGCATTAATGACCAAGTTCAAATCATGAGTTATTTTTTAAATATTATTCAAATTATTTTGCATGTAGGCCCTAAGTTGCTGCTAATTGTAATGATCTATGCTCACTCAAGATGAGTGTATCCTCAGCATCATTACAATAAAACATTTGTTAACAGAATTACAAATAATAACCCAACTAAACATGACCAAGCCAGAAAGGCAAGGCTGCCTCTTTTCGAAAACTTGGTTTCGACAAAGTCATTTACCCAACATTGGGTTTCAGTGTTCCCGGCCAGATTCTTCAATTACTACATTTACATGCGAATGAAATAAAAAATATGAATGGAAATAATGAAAAATAATGATGAGTTGTAATAATGAGAATAAAATAAGTTGGTTATTTCATCATTTGAAAAATAATGATAGCCACATAAGCCGAAGCTTGTGTGTAGGAAAAAACTAGGCAAACGCGTTATGTGTTGCCGCGTTGATGGATGAGCTGGAACATATCGACTTATCTTTGGATTGGTTATTAAATATAAATATATATATATATATATATATATATATATATATATATATATATATATATATACACCTTGAGATCCAAACGATCATGTCACTGCCATCTTATTTTTCATTTTCGATTTCTATGATAATAAAGAAGGCTTTGTTTTAATCGTTTTCAGTCAAGAGGTGACACCTGTGGCTTGGATTTAATTGGTATCTTAATAGCTTTGAGTGATTCACAAAAATTACATTATATAATTTTTTACATCAAAACAGCTGATCCGATTTGACTGAAAGTTCGGAATAATGTGTATTTTTATTATATTAAAATTCCCTGAAAATTTGAAATGTCTCGGATAAAAATGATTTTACGAATATTTTCCTCTGGGTTATTCTAACGGGATTTTTGAAAACTTTAAAATGAGTTTTCTCAGAAGTGGTTCAACCGATTGCGCCTAAAAACTATACAGTATCGAATTAGATAATGACACTTGTGTGTGCTAAGTTTCAACTGATTTTGAATTCTCGTTTGACCTATGGAGCGTGAACAGAAAAAAAAAAAAAAAACAGTCACTTTTTTTCGGGTATGGCGAAACTGAGTCTTCGCTTCGCTCATTCAATAAGCCATATAATATAAAACTATAAGCTATGAAATAAGCTGGGAGATCTATTGAATCATAAAAAACAACCACACAAGTCCCAGTTGACTAATGAATAAAGACTACTTTACTGTACAAGGTCACTTTTTTGCAAAATGCACTATCAAGTTACTGGTGAAAAGTTGTACTATATATAGTTCGATCATCAATACAGCTATTCTGTACCAAAAAGCAAATGTTGTTTACATACAATGGACGACTCGAAATAGGCGTGGCTACGCCAGTAGGCCAGCTGGATCCATATAATTTATGATCATTTTAGATTCCCCTATTGGATATTTGAATTCGACTACAGTTCTCACAGCTCTGTTGATTGGACGGTATGATTTGTGACGTCAAGGGGGCGGAGAATGCGAGTCGGCAATTATATATATATATATATATATATATATATATATATATATATATATATATATATATATATATATATTAGGTTTTAACGACGCACTATACTGATGGCTACGATCTATTGGCGTCGGTGGATGATGAATGAAATGATGGGATGATGAGATGAAAGGTTATTTTATTAGGTATTTTGGATGGTGGGAAAGAGTCGGTCGTGGCCTGTTATTAAGGAACCATCCCAGTATCAACCCGAACGACAGAGGGAAACCACGAAAAACCCCTGTCAGGATGGTCGACCATGGCGGGAATCGAACCCCGGTCTCCCGAATGACGGTTCTGTGAGTTACCACTCGGCCACGCGTCTCGGTAAGAGTCGTCAATTGTAGGTCTGTTTATTATAATTTCTATCGTCAATAACAATATGATTTATCAAATATAATGAATTGATTGATTATATAGTTGCAAATGAGGTCCCACTTGGCCTGATTGATGTATTGAACGGTTGGCCGGTCAAGCGTGACTGACAGGAAGTTGTCAGGGCTGAGAATGGGACAAGCTGTGTCAGTGTTAGGTAACAACCTGTTGGGCTGTGGTCTGGCAGGTAGATATTCTCCCACGGGCGAGCACTCGATTGGCACTAGCGGGAGAAAAGGGAGTTACTTCCAGGTTGTCACACTTTGTGTCATTATCTAGACGAGAGTGTTTTAGTTTAGAAGTGATTGTATATCAGGTGGTTAGGGTTGTTTCAAATTGTACGTATAACATTATAAACCATATAACATCTGTATGAAATGTATGTAGGGTCTTACTAATATATTTATATGTGCCAGTGTATTTTGTATAATACATCTTTGAAATTGTAAGTATGAAATTAACTATTTTATGCATGATACAGTGGCATGCTATGTACATATTATATTTATATGCATGTCTCTGAGGGCGTTTTTCAGATATGAATAAAAAAGAAATGTGTATTCATAGTAATTATACAGAGTGGCTTTCAAAGTAGAGCGAGTCAATATTGATTATTGAATGAAAGGGGAGATGGAAAGAAAAATATTTTATTTTCCATTTTTTTTTAAATTTTAGACTGTAAATACGTTATAAATATCTTCTTACCTTTCTGTAAAGTATTTTGTCATTATATTTACTGAATGTATTTTTACAATATTCTAGTGCAACATTGCAAAGTGTTATGTACACTTGTCAAACACAAAACTCATTTTTTGTCTCCAATTTTTTTAATTTTTTTTTTCAAATTTATGTAATCATTTTTTATGAATTTCAACAATTTTTTAATTCTGTTTTTGCACTCTGAATATTTTAATGATTGGTTCAATCGTCTGATTTTGATGCTTCATCTTATGGTCAATGTATCTCAGTTGTATGAAATGTTACAAATACACTTTTATTCAGAAACTATATTATTGTACTTGGGATCTTGAATTATTTCATGGATATGTGTCAGATATATATATATATATATATATATATATATATATATATATATATATATATATATATATATATATATATATACATACATACATATATATATATATATATATATATATATATATATATATATATATATATATATATATATATATATATACATATATATATATATATATATATATATATATATATATATATATATATATATATATATATATAAATATATATATATATATATAATATATATATATATATTTATATATATATATATATATATATATATATATATATATATATATATATATATATATATATATATATATATATATGTATGTATGTATATATATATATATATATATATATATATATATATATATATATATATATATATATATATATATATATTTGAATATATATTTATATTTATATATATATATATATATATATATATATATATATATATATATATATATATATATATATATATATATATATATATATATGGATATATATATTTATATATATATATATATATATTTATATATATATATATATATATATATATATATATATATATATATATATATATATATATATATACAATGAACAAAACCATTTTACGTGGATATCTTCAAAAATACAACATCTAAAATATATGGACACATACAATGTGTGGTATTTCTACCTGCCAAAAGAATGTGAATTGTAAAAAGCATTAAACAATTGGGACACTCAAATAGAACAAATTTGATTTAAAATGTGTATCAAGACTTATAAAATGAGAAAAAAGTACGTTTTTTTCACACACAGCCCTCTCCATCTTTGCACAACCAATGAAACTAGTCTTAACAAACTTTCATCTTTTACATACAACTTGTAATTTTTTCTACTTCAGAACCATTTCTATGACCTCAATGAATTTCTCATTTCAAAGCCACACTAGACAACCATTTCATCATCATACATTCACTATCTCTCTTTTTCAATTATCTCTTTCCGTTTACTGATTTCTATTACTAGCTTCAAGTTCTAATTTAATATCCTATATTTGTAATATGTCCAAATCTTTGGAACAATAAATAAAATAACTTGCAGAATATTTCTTGTTTCAGGTCAAAGTGATATTACCGTTTCCATGATGAAGACAAAGACAACAGAACCGTTGTATCTCAACTTGTACAACTTCGATTCCGTGCCAGCCGAGGACAGCCCTTACGTCCTGACCAGTCCGCGATCCTTGGAAGCGTGCCGAAAAGCTGGTCTCAAGGTATGATCACAGTCAGGCACTTCAAGATGTTAGATGAGCGATAGCGAAGACATCCATCCCACTCGTATGGAGCTTTGTCTGTGTTTTTTTGTTTGTTTGTAAGCACTGCACAGGTCGCACGGTTTGACTGATCACATGAAACTTTTTCTTTATACGTAGACCTAAGATGCATTGAGGGTTGCGTTGGTTTGCCGGTTGGAGATCCGCCAAACCAACGCAACCCTTAATGCATCTTGACGTAGACTTATCCAATTTGGAACTGAACCCTTATTCTCGAGATTATGAGATTATGAGATGAGATTATTTAGGTGAAATTCTGGTAATCTCACTAAAAATCCTATGAAAATACCATAGCATAATAATCTCATCTCATAATCTCAAGAATAAGAGTCCTGCATAGTTTTTGGGTCATATCGATTGAACCACTTCTGAGAAATAACATCTCAAAGTTTCTGAATACTTCATACGATTTGGCTGGGCAGGAAAATTTCAAAAATAAAATCCTTCCAAAAAATTAAAATTTCCTCTGAATGTGGAAAAATTGATGCTACACATTATTAAAATACTATATGACATTCAATCCAGCCATTTTGAAGAAAATGTTTTAATAAATATTTTTGTATTCAACAAATAAATGGATTGAAATAATAGTAGAATAACCATTGCTGAGATTCATGTCTTTCTAGATTCGATATTTACCAAATGGAGTTCACTTCATATGAGTCAAGGTGTGAAGAGTATTTGGCTATACTTCATACATAGATGTATCACTCGTCTTACAACGCATATGCTGCGTTTGTACATTTTATAAACATCGAAAACTTGACTCGGAGCCGTCGTTTCCCAATAAAAAACAACTTTCGGTGATGCAAAATTCAGAGATAATTTTGAAAAATCATTTATAATTCAGATTCCAATCTACAACTCTTTCTGTTCTATTTCCACTTTCATTTGTAAAAATAAAGTTCATCTTATTCAATTTTTCTTCTATCTTCGTCATAAGGTGACGTGGAAAAGTGGATGCTCACATATCTCAACTTTGCCGTTATATTTTCATTGAATTAATATCGTATTGTTGAATTCTAATGTAAATTGTGATTTCTGAAATAATATCATGTAACCTACCATACACAAAAATAAATGAAGTCTAATAATAAAAACAATTTTAATAGTCGGAGAATGAAAGTTTGGGATCGTTTGAACAGGGCACCACAAGGGCGATCTTACCACCCCAAAGAGCTAGTTGGATGTAATATAGCTCATTAAACACACTGTGAACTTTATAGTGATGAGCCAAGAGATGAAGGCCTCTAAGGTTGTGTTGGGGGAAAGTTTTCAATCTCTTCATTATCACGGTTCATTAATTTCATTAATTTACAATGAACATAATTGTGGATTTATATGAAGAAGATATCACTTGATTATGTCAAATTGATTTTGTCGTGGATTGTTATTCCGTAAATCTATTTCCGACTTTTCTAGCACTCTATGTTAGGGAACTCCATCATTGTGATATTTTAATACTGATCTTTCATTCATTGTCCATAACAGACCAAAATTCACAAATGAAAACATTTTGAATTTGGTTATTCTATATTGATATTATTCATCATTTATTATGAAATGTATTATGTAATTTAGTTTTTAATGTGTTTTTCATCATGCATTTGAACATCTCATTTGGCATCTCTGTCAAGATGATGTGCTCATGGTAATAAGCTCACTCCATTTCATACAGGTTCACATAGCTCTAATTATTGCACTTTTTTTAGGATATTTTGTTCTAAATTTGATGGTGGTGTCTTATAGCTCTGTGGTACGTACCACTATTTACTTCAGTTTGTATTTATTAAATTGATACAGTATGTATTATTGATTGTTAGTTTGTTATGTTGGTTTATGCTTTGAAGGCTCAATAGTCAATATATGAAGAAAAAAATTTAATCAAGTTGCTAAATAGTAGAAAATTTGACCTGGCAATTTGTACTTATTGTAGGCAATGCATTTTTTTAAATAACTGTATTTAGATGCATAAAGTGATTAGATTATAGAGACTACAGGCTCTAGGAGCCTAACGTGAACGTCAGGCAGTGACTCTAATTGTTAAAATCGTGTTACTTCTTTCAGCCGGTAGAACTTCTGCACAAGAGTTTGCAAGATTATCAAGAGGATTTGGAAGGACTTGACCCTGAAAAAGTGTTCCAGCTTTATACGTTACAAGAGCAAGACAGGATAAGTAGGTTGACTTTTCAAGATATGGGAGATGAAAAATAAAAATTACGAAGCTCAATAATAATATTCCAACCAAACAAAGATGAGTTTTCTTTTAGTGTTCACAGCTATGCTATTTGAAGTGCTATTTATAATTAAATCATTCACTTTTTCATTTAAATATAAACACCAAATAATAATTTCAGCAATAAAAATCAAAAATTAATGTTCGATTAATTGCCGTTCTTACAGGCAACCTCGATATATGTCGACTGATAAGGAACGATTTGCTGCTACGTAAGCAAGCAGGCAGCGTTCTCACAGAAAACTCCCGCCCTTCGAAGTCCATCAAGCGCGACGTCTCGCTAGAAACATCGTCGCGTAAAACCCTGCTGGACAAAGAAAACACATCGCGAGCGAAAAGCTCCAGTTCTAGTTGTGAAAGTGTTAAGGCTACGCTGATTGTTAATACAATTATTCAAACGGATGAGTTGTTGAGAAGTTTTGACCAAAGAAAGAGAGTGTTGAGTATCAGAAGAGGACAAGATTCCAATGGTTTGACCACTGGTAACGGAAAAGTGCCAAATGTATACTCTTCCAAGTGCAGTAAACAAAGCTCTGCAAATAATAAGAAATGGTTAGTTCTTACTAACATGAGTTAACTGGGAATCACTAGTTTATTCTATTAATAATATCCTTACAAAATGAAGAACAACTAAATTGTTGTATAATAATTCGATAACTATCATACAGTAGGCTACTCGTGATAATTTTTCTCTCAAAACCAATAGTTAAAGTTTATTACAAAATTTAAAGTTGGACAGATAGAAAATTAAACAAAATCCACCTTTCAATAGTATTGGGTGGATTATAGATTATTTGTCAGGATGTAGGGTCTACAGACAATGAAGAATTTGAAAGATAAAAACTATCAAATATATATACATATAAGTCTAGTACATAATATAATTGAGTCATAACTCATAATAATAATGAAGTCTGATAATTTGATTAGGGTTGGGCGAACCTTGATTTTTGCCACGAACCGAACCTCGAACCGAACCTTTCAAAAAGGTTCGTTTTTTCGAACCTCGAACCGAACCTTTTTTTTCTTTTTTTTTCAAACCTACCATGAATATAACAGACAGATTCGGTCTCAAACCCATATGGAACAGAAATGTGACTCAGTCATAATAGGGTAAAGACCCGCCAAGAATACAAGCCAAGTACATCCAACCAAAGTACTAGGCCTGGTTTCAGTAGTAGGCCTAAAGTAAAACTGTGTCGTAGATTCGTAAGACAGACTGAGTCAGTACAAAATTGTGCCATTCATAACATAATTTAAGTTCATAATGAGTTTTTCAGTAAAGGAATTCAGGGTTTATTTTAGTTCAGCAGCAAGTGTAGAAACCTAGAACAGGTGATACAAACAGGTGAAGGCCTAGTTTCAAGAGCAATATCACGCCGATTAATGCAAAATTATGAAAACGATTTCATATTTAATACATCACAGTTTGGTCAACTCCATTACAAATTTTCAAACTACTTCACACAACTAAAGTTCTGGTCTGTTCGATGATCGACAATCGACCTATCGAATCGATAAAAGCAAACAGCTCATAGGTCCTGCGCACTGCACTGACAGCTTTTGAAACATTTGCAGGTTATTTTTATATCTTATCGGATTATATCTTATCTGTTATCTCATTGGGGTATAAACACGAATGTATAACATTCATGTATTTCAACTTGACTTGATGAAGGCACCAATAATGAAGAGAAGAAATTAGTGCTGTGATGATTGGTATAAACAAAAACGAAAAAAAAAAAAAAAAATTCAGAAGTTCGAAAAAAGTTCGTTTTCGAACCTAGCCGGTTCGAAATTCGAACCTCATTTTAAGGTTCGAATTCGAACCGGTTCGCTCAACCCTAAATTTAATAATTAGAAATATCGGATTGGAATGAATTTGAAAATGAGTTCAAAAAACTTCAACTATTCAAAAACTTTCAGAATAACACTTCAATTTGGACAAAATTTAGTATTATTAATGTTGAGAATTTTTAGTGTTTTTTAGAGAAATTTAATATTACAAATATTAGAATTTCGGTGTGCATTTCATACGGCTCACATTCATTCATTCCACCACATATTATAATATTCATAATCATTCAAATGTGTATTACAGTTACTGGACCAAGATATGCTAGCTAGGAATGACATTAATATATGTAGGCTAATATCAACATACTTCTGTTCTCATTCTAGTTATGCCAAGAGAAAAGCGTTCCCAGCTGGTCTTAGTTTTGCACCTCCGTTAAGTTTGTCGCCAGATAATTCAACAGTTTCTTACACTTCATCGGTGCGATTTACAAATCAACGTCGCAGCACAGCAACAAATTGTTCGAAAGAAAACCCGGCGGAATGCAATCAAAAACGCAACAAAGTATCACATAATACAAAATACAGGTGAGGCTGTAGGTAATTTCGAATGTCTGAAGTACGGAAATCAAAGAATCCTCAGGTGGAACCATGAGTTTTCAAAACATCCAAAAAAAATTCAGCGTATTGATGATATTGTTCATGATTGTCATGAAATTATTTGAATATCGCTCGTGTTAAACACATGACAGGCAATATTTTTGGCAATTTTGGTGTTTTTAAAACGTGTGGTTTAGAACCAATAGCTGAAATTCTGAACCTCCATAAGCACAATATTAATTGAGCATTTCAATTGAAATTCAACCATTTTGTTTTATAGAAAGACATAATTAATAGGGTCGTGCAAGCAGAGCTTTTTGAGTTTGAGCGAGTTTCGAGTGGGATTGCCTTTTTTCGAGCGAGTTCCGAGCAAGTTTCGAGCACTATTTTAGTTTGAGCGAGTTCAAGCACAAATTTTAGTCCGAGCGAGTTCGAGCACAAATTTTAAAGAAAATTTTATAGAAAATTTAATTTTAAAAAAAACATCGTGAATAAAATCATATCTTGAAGTATAGCAGGAATTTCAAAAAAATGATATTATCAACCCTTGAACAATACTTCAGCAACATTTTCGTGAAAAAATTGAATTGAAAAAAATGACTGAGAAGAACGAAAAAATTCATTGTTGAAAATTTCGTGGAAACCAAATAATCATGTACATTGTTGGTTTTTATTTTATTTTCATTTTTTTTGCAGTTTTAGCATGACAGTTATCTAAGTGCAAAATTTGAAGTGGATACAATCAATATTAAAAAAGATAGCCACGAAAATCATCACTTCCCAGTTAGAATTACTACAATTTTGTATTGCGTAGGAGAGAAACCGGGCGAAACTACTTGATAAGTTCGCTACTGATGAGCTACTTGATCGGCTACGCGCAAACTTTTTAACATTGGCGCTCGGCCGTCCCGAGTGTCTTGGCAACACTCGTGATGTCGTTTTAATCTGTCCTTCAAGAGTTTGCTGAGGGGAAGGAACTGGGAAAGGGAGAGAGACGCGTGTGCGTGTCTGGTGATTACTACGATTCAAATCAGTCACTCGGAGTCATTGAGTCCGGTGCAACTGACATTGTGAAATGATACGCGTTGTTATCATTCAGCGAGTTCTATATGCAAAATCGAATGGAGAAATGCAGAAACAAAACTTTTTCATAAGTTTCAGACACTATATATTTATTATTTAATACCAATATGTTGAATGATAAAAAGATGACAAGTTTATTCTCGCTCGCTCGCTCGAAAACGTTTGAGACCCGAAAGTATTTCGAGACTCGAAATTTCGATCTGGAAAAAAATCTTTTCGAGCGAGTTCGAGTCTCGATCTTGACTCGAACTCAGTCGAAAATTTCGAGTCTCGCACAGCCCTAATAATTATGAATGTATTTTAAATTTTAATCATAATTTTGAGTGTATTTTGATTGTTTCCAATAGGGAAGTGTAGTAGGCCTACCCGGGCAACTTTTGGGTTCTTTCACTTGAAACACGCCCATTTGATTAACATGGGTGTACATCTTTGAAACGCCACAGTTTCTTTATTACTGCACGTACACACACAAAAATTACTTCGTCATGTTCACTGTATTTTTTTCATCATTAAGAGAGCAATAAAACAATTCAAAACATCAACAAATTTAAACTATTTGATGAACAAAAACACCTTGTAATTGCAAGGTCGAAAACTTCTACTCAACCGCTCCGTTCCGCCCACGTTAGTGACTGTAAACTCGAAATATTGCAACGCTCAAATTACGGTGATGCCAAGCGTCTCCCGACTGCTTCTTCTGTGTGTCACGGCCCATACGATATTTTTGTATCGACATGCGCATCACACGTTCAAGTAGGCATCATTAGACCTTATTTCAAAATGGTGTGTTGTTGTGTTCCCGAGTGTCCATTATCAAGCACAAATTCAACAGAGAGCTTTTACAGATTTCCTACGGATCAAGGAGAGTGTAAGAAATTGATGAAACTTATAAGGTAAGCGCTCACCTGCATTTTTTTTTTCTTTGAAGAATTCCATTATTGTGCTATACAACACAGCTATGCTTTCAACTGTTCAAAACGATCCACGAAAAAACAGGAAACGGAACTGCTTTTCGTCTATCTCTCTCATACGTTCGCTTGGCAACGTTGCAATTACAAGGTGTTTTTGTTCATCAAATAGTTTAAATTTGTTGATGTTTTGGATTGTTTTATTGCTCTCTTAATGATGAGAAAAATACAGTGAACATGACGAAGTAATTTTTTTTCGTGTAGGTGCAGTAATAAAGAAACTGTGGCGTTTCAAAGATGTACACCCATGTTAATCAAATGGGCGTGTTTCAAGTGAAAGAACCCAAAAGTTGCGCGGGTAGGCCTACTACACTTCCCTATACTAAATTGAAAGAACATGAAATATGGAGGTTGCATGTTGAAGGATATCGAAATTACATCATTTGAATTGATTTATAGTTTTTTGGGGGGAGGGGGGAAGGGGCATGTGAGTTCTTTGCCCCGGGGCCCAAAATTCCTAGTTACGTCACTGGTGATAAATGATAATTGTACAAATCTCTCATCAGTCTAATTGGTATCAATGTAAAACACATGTTGCTTCAACACAACTTGGTTTTGTTTATATTTTACGGAATTAGTTGGACTAAGAAAGAGAGAATGAGAGAGAGGGAGAAAGATAAAGAGAGGGAGAGATGGAGAGAGAGAGAGAAAGAGAGAGAGAGAGAGAGAGAGATTTCCATGTATTTTAGCTTATTTATATTGTATGTGATCTGTGTTCTATATATTTTCTCATCCGCATTTTGTCTATTCTTACCTCAAACTAGGAAACGCAACACAATATGCGTTGTACGATGAGTAAGATTTTGTATGAAATGAACTGGAAAGCTATACGTATACATACCCTGATTATGAATCTACTATCCACCGCCTTCCTGACTGACGTAGCGATAATTTTTTTTTTCTTTTTTTATATTGGGTTTTAACGACGCACTGTAATGATGACTGAGATCTATTGGTGTCGGATGAATGATTAATGAGATGATGGGATGATGAGATGAAGGTGTTATGGGTAATGGGAAGGATAGTGGGAAGGGAGCGGTCGTGGCCTATATTGTAGGAACCATCCCGGCATTGGCCTAGACTACAGAGGAAAACCACGATGCACCCCTGTAAAGATGGACGGTGGCGTGGTTCGAACCGGGTCCGATATGCCCCTTCACCTCCCGTGTCACACGAAGCAAGTGCGCTAACCACTCAGCTACTGTGCCGGTAGCGATAATTTCAATCGTTTTACAATTTAATTTGTTCTACTTGTTGATCATGTTGATAGCTTTCCAAATTGCTTGATTGATGTGAAAAAATAAATTGCATGAATATTGACATCTTTGAGAAAATTCATCAGATTCGTTTAAGACTTTGGAAAAGTGTGCTTAAATTTCGTACGAATTGAAATTAATGTGGAGATTTTTTTTCCATATTTTACCCTTTGGGTTATTCTTATGGCAGTTTTCAACATTTTCAAATCATTTTCCTCAAAGGTGGTTCAACGAATTGTGCCTCAAAGCTATACAGTACCGGTATTGAGCTAGATGTACACGCCAAGTTTCACCAAAAGTTTTTTTTTTTGACCTGTGAAGCGAGAACGAAAAAATAATAAGAACATTTTTTTTTTCTCAAGTACACTACAATTCCTTCATCCAATAAGTGCTATCTACAGGCCTCCTTTAATTAAATTCTGAGTAACTTCTGTTTCAGAATTGGTTGAAAAATATTACATAAATAATCATTTTTCCCCGACTTCTCTATAAGAACATATTAGATCGCAGATTCCCTTGCAGATCTTCCAAGGTGTCAAAGCAGCTGGTTGGTAAAGATGCTCTGAAGAACCACAGTATTAACTGTGATAGCAACAACAACAACAACAACAACAGTAGCGGTCCGTCAATAACCGTATCCAGTGTTTCGCAGCAGAGAAAGAAACACGTATCGTTCAGGTAAATGAACCCAGCTACTTTTTCATCTCTCGTCTACTTAGAACCTTGACGTGGGAACGTATAATACAGCAGGACTTCTTCAGTACATTTTCCAGCAGACCAGACAGAAAAAACTTATGAAACTATTCAACATTTGGGAGCATATCGATGGGATGAAAAAATAAAACTTGCCAAGATGAAAAATGTACTAAAGAGAAACTTACTGAAGAGGTTTTACTGAGTTGTTATCATTGTAATTATTTATTGTCAATAAGAATTCAATGTCATTGAAGAAACAATTTTCCATAAACATGTTGATTTTTTTACTTGCTATTTGAAAGTGCAAAATTCACCAAATTTCCCATAGGTTATAACAAGGGTTAATCTGGCCTTCCATGAACGCGGCGGTATTCGCTAAGCATTTTTTTAAGCCACCATGATGATGCAACGACCAATCAGTGTCAAGAGCGACACGATTTCTGATTGTTGAGCACGCCTCAATTCCACCGCCTTGCAAAAGTGAAATGCAAATCAAGCTCATGGAAGGCCAGCTTTAGACTTTATTTGAAATGAACCAAAAAAAATCTTTATACTATACGAGTTGGAAATTAATTGTGTCAATATAATTAATGAGACGTTGATTTGTTTGGAACAACTGACTTCTCTCAAACTGCCTCAAGTAGTACCGTGTTACTCTAGCATCTTGTTTGAAATCCTAGATACGTGAAATGTGCCGACGACTTGTCTCTGTCGGAACACGACCGGCGAATCCTCGAGTCGATGGCGTTGAAGAAGGAACTGGAACTAGAAAATGAAGAGTTTGCATTCCAAGCGCACAGACTGTGGGAACAGGATCGAGAACAACGCATTCAGGTAAAAAAAGACGTTGGTTTGTCAATCTGGTTTAACGGGTTGCGTGCATGGTGCTCAAACAAACAGAGAACTTCATCGTTACTATTTGTTTCCAAGTTCACGAACCAGTGTTATCCAGTGCTGGGTAATGAACTTTTAAAATGAACGCGTTCGTATTTTCTGAACTTTTCAATGAACGCGTTACATTTACAGTCGACGATCTTGAACTTTCTTCACGTTTGATTTTTCGGTGATCTTTAACCGAATAAAACGTTCATTTGAAAGTTCATAATTTTAGATCACTGATAATCCTAGTCGACGCAATCGCACGATCCGTACTTCCCCATCCAAATTCCGAATGAGATTGACTATTTTACGGTCCATCCCGAATGTATAATATTCTCTGAACGGGATTTCACCATGTGATCACTTGTCACCAGGCGAGCCGGCAGCCTCGTGAGGTCAAGGTTGACGTGTTGTGACCTGTAGTTGTAGGCCTATGTAGGCTGTGTACACTGATTGTATAGTTGTAGCCGCCTAGCGTCTGGAAGCGACGCGCAATTTATGTGTTGAATCACTATTAAACTTGATCAATTTACTGTAGAAAATGTGTGTAGGTGTATGCCTACATATATTATTTTTGAACCTTTTTTTTTCATATAATTTTCAAGGTGAATTTTTGAACGAACTTATATTTTTAATTTGAACTTGAACTTTTACCGCAAAGCCACGAAAACAAACTTTCAACTTTTCAAAAGATCAATTTATTTGACGTGAACTGAACTTTTCGAAAGTTCCTTTTATAAGTGAACTTTCTCAACACTGGTGTTATAGAATGAAAAAGTATATCAACTCCAAGATAAATATATGCTCTTCAATTTTTATGACGTTCTATTTTTGTGAAATCAATCCGTTTTATGTGATACCATAGACTAAAAAGATTGCAGTTCTTTGGTCTATGGTGATATGTCAATAGATTTCTTCACGTTCTTGGTTTTCATTGACGTATCATCTTAAAACTGATTGAATTGACAATAATAGAATGTTATACTAATTAAAGAGCATGCAATTATCTTGGAGTTGATATACTTTTTATTCAATGACTCTGGTTTGTGAACAGAGAAAAAATAGTGAAGATGAATTTCTCAATTGTATAAGCACCACTTGCATGCTACTCCGTAACAATAATTGTACATTTCATGAGTTTGTTGTTTGTTTGCAGCTCAGCAGTGCTCAAGAGATACAGTGGAGAGAATATGTGGCTGAAAAGAGACGCCTCGAAAATGAACGAAATACACAGAAATGGGAAGAAATGAAAACAAGTTTGCGGAAATCGCAGTGGCTTTTGGAACAAAATCTGAAGGATAAAGATGAAAGATCGAAAATGTTGAAGAAGAAAATGGAAGAGAACAAGGTAATTTCAGAGAAAATTGAGTTTCTATATTATGTGAATGATTTATTGATGTATGCTTGATCCCCACAGAAAAAACAGGGAACTTTTAAAAACAGGGATGTCAGTACGTTGCTATTCAGACACTTTGCCATATGAGAGTATAGGCCTACTGAAGTGATGTACAAAGTTTTAGCCATGTTAACTCTTTGAGAGGGAAAATGCATGGATAGATATTAGGCATATTATACAAACATTCGGTAATTATAACTAGGCTGAATAGCTCGTAACACGATGAAATGGAATTGGTATGCACATTTTATTCTGTCTAATCCGATATAACCTAGATTCTAAACAACGTGTTGTGTGTGTCGCCTCATCATATTAATAATAATAATAATAATAATTCTTTTATTCATATATAACAAAGTACATTGTTGTAGAACAAGTCAAGATAAGTTGTATTCCACTAAAACATAGTATATGTATTTAAAACATCATTAAAACAGAGAAAATGAATTAATCTCTAGGAACCTCAATTGGGTTGTTATAATTCAAAAGCTACTTACATATTCCCCTACGTCATAAAGCAGGTTTGAGACTAAAAGTTCTTTCACCTTTCGTTTGAAGGTTATGTCGTTTCTCTCACTCCTAATCTGTTGTGAGAGTTTATTATAGAGAATGGCACTCGCGTACGAAGTGCTCCTACTCAACAGTGTCAGATTATGTGTTTGAGTGAAAATATCACTTCTGTGACGGGTATCTGGTCTTTCGTTACATGGGCTGATAAGTTTCTTCTGACAAACATGATTGAGCTGAATATGTATAGACAGGGAGCTGTTAGTATTACGACAAACTAGAGTAATCCAAGTTATTTAGTTTCAGAGATAAAGTTTGCTCAAAACTGCCTAGAAATACTTTGTGTAAACAGTGTAGCTGGCTACGCACTGGACTTGGCTTCCCTCATGCTGCCGCTCAACCAGATATTTCCATTGAATGAACGCACTCATTGTTTCTAGATGCTTAAATTGGAAGACCGTAGTTTTGTGGCAGCCAAACGTAGGGCAGAAGTTGAGGCAAGCAACCAACAGATGGAGCTAGAAGCTGCTTTATGGCAGCACAGTTTGGACCAACTTCAGAAACAGAAACTCGAGAGAGCTGAAAACAAACGAAGCAAACAACGAGAAACATACCGAAGAGTAAGTTTCTCCATTTTCATTATTTAGTTTTTTAGTCCCGTATTAGTTTTATGGCAAGTTAATAATAAATTGATAATAATAATTTCAAAAATGCCATTATGATAATAACTATTAAACCTAAATAATAATTACATAACAATAATGTATTATTATTTGTGTGATATATTGGATATTGGGTGATAATTTCACTGAAAATGTTCACTTAGAAATGTTAATGAAAAGCTTGTTTAGATTGTGAGATTATCAGCATGAAAAACATCATGTAAAGAATTAAATTCATGTGATCATACATAGCATAAAATAATAAAATGAGTATTGAGATTTGAGAACAATATAGCAGCTTACGTATAGACAGCTCAAAAATAATATAATTACTTGAAATAAACTATTGACTAGAGTAAGTGAAAGCTCATGGATGTGTCTTATGACGTTAGCGAGTCGCAAGTGCCAATCGCGTTGAGGAATTACGCCACCAGGATCGCTGGCAGCAGGTGCGAGAGGAAACGGAGGGCGCCTTGAGAGATCTGCGAGAGCTATGCCGGTTGCGTGAGAGCAAGGCTCACAGGAAATATGATCAAATAGTCTCCAACAGAGAAATGCATCTCAAGGAGCTAAGGTACATAATTCATCAAATGAGTATACTATTTTCTCACGTTGAGAACACCCTTGAAATGATATACCATAAAATTAAATTATAATCTATTGTTGTTGAAAGCAATCACATATTTCACACTGTGACACTATACCTTGAATCATTTAATAGATGGATGTTTATTATTGCATTCATAGTTTATTATTTCATACATCCTTGAATCATTTACCGTCTCGTTTGATAATAAGTGGCTGTCATTACAAATCATTAATGTCATACAAACTCAAATGAGAATAATTGTTTTATAAACCTATCGGAAAGATAACTTTTCCCTCGGAAATCAGTACCGATGGCCAAGCCTGTTTTACGAAACCACGTTAGGTGTTGTTCCAATATAGTATCACAGAGAAGCAGGGGAGGCGGAGCCGGGGGGTCAGGGGGTAGGCTGACCCCCTCAATAATCAAGTGATAGGCCTAACTATAACAAAGAACCATAACAAATACGACAACTTCATCAAACTTGACCCCTCAATATCATGAGGGCTCTGCCGCCTATGCGGACAAGTAAGAGTCGAGCATAACCTCATATCTCCAGTTTTGTAACTCGTCTTTTTCCAGTGTTGAACGAGCGCTGAAGCTGCAGCAAGCAAAATGCCTTCAGGACGAGCTGGAACGAGGTCTGGAGAAGTGGCAAGACCAGGTGCTGACGCTGCAGTGGGCGTCAACGCAACGTGCAGGCTACAACGCCAGCCGCCAGCAAGAGGTCAAGAGGCAGAGGGTCGAGGCGGAGAACAGAGCCAGAGACGTACACCATCACAAACTGATGGAGCGGTACGGCTATTTCATTCTTATTTTATTTTATGTTAATGCTTGATATACCGGTACATTAATTAGTTACGGACATACAATAATATCAGTTACAGACAGAATGATAATAATAATAGGATATGAATGAAATCAGAATCTGGTACATTTAATCATGATATAAGAATAAATTCTTTGTAAGAAGAATAAGGAGAACAAAACAAGTACCCCCATCCATTTCATTTTTCATTTCATTTATATATCATTTTATTCTTGCTCACACGATCGAATAGTGACATGTTCACAAGTTATGCGTAAATTATACATACATAGTTTTATAATAATATGATAATGATAAATCAATAATACAGTATAGTAGTGGGCCTATCTCAATTCCATGAATATATACATTAATTAGAAGCATTTTGCAGTAAAAATGAAGAACTGCAGGAATGAATTCAATTCTAATTTTAATCGTAATTTGAAAATTTGAACTTTTGAAAATTTGAATTTGAACTCAGTGATGAATATACTGAAATAAAATCGAAGCAAGACCCACATAAGGCGAAGCCTGTGTGTGAGAAAGGAGGAAAATAAATTCACCAGTATGAAAGTATCCAAGGGGGAGAAAGAACTACAAGAATAAATAACCAGAATAATAGTAATAACAAAATAAAGATGCAAACAACAACAGTGATATATAAACATGGTAGGGCTATAAATAATATAGAAATAGATAGATAGTTTATTGTCTTTTTACATTCCTTTACATACAGCTAATTAATTATAAACTTACTACATAGGACAATAAAGACAGTCAGATAAATAGTATAATATTAGTAATGAAGTTCTGATAATGCATTGAAAAATATCATAGATAACTGGACAATACAAAACTACTATGAGAGTGACTGATAACAGAGATATACCAACAAATTCACATTAGTTATATCAACTACAGTTAATCCTCATTAACTTGTATTCTTATAATATCCTTATAAACAGGAGAATGATATTCTTATTAATTATAAATATCCTTATGGATAATCTTATAATAGACAACCTTATTACGTAATGAAATGACAGTAATATGTGTGATACATAGCATTGTCAGGTTATTTGGTTATGATCCTGTTAACCAAAACTCTGGCTGCCCCTTCCCCTCCTACTGCTCCAGGAGCATTGGTGATCTCGGTTGTTCAGTACTGGGAGGGGGGAATCAGGATCTAAGTGGGTTTGATATGAAAAGAGGAAAGACAGAAATTTATTCAATGTAATTTACTGTGCATGTCACATCTAGATTCTATTTTTATAATAATCTGACGGGGATTGTATGGAAAATATAAAACATACGTCTCCAACAAAAACTATTCTTATTGCTATTGAATTGTTTTCCAATATATGTTTGTTGACAAACAAGTGATATTATAAAATTAACTTAGTCTGAGTGAGATAATTGAGCAGTGCTCTGAACTGATAACTGGGAAACGTTACAACGCAAGAACCAACAGTTCACTTTGATCATGAAGATGGTCCATTACGTGATATCTGATGCTGTTTTAGAATCTGTCGCGAAGATGAGGCTCGTATCAAATACGTGCGACAGTTGATATCGCACAAGGAAGAGAAAATGCGTCGAATGGCACACAATCGCGACAAAGCTCTGCAAGAGTCCAGGATTCAGGCGCATACAACTGCGGAGTTGAGGGAGCATATCAGGTGAGCCAAAGATACATACACCATGATGGATATATCACCCGATAGGTTACTATTTTTTGTATATATATAATTATATATTGGGTTTAACGACTCACTATAATTTCAATTCAATTTCAATACTTTTTATTCACACATATATACACATATTAACTGAACAATAATTAATAAAGAAAATATATAACAAGCAATAAGTTACATTTCATTTAAGCACTATAAATTAAATTAATAAATGTGTGAAACCCGCATAAGGAAAGTTCCTTGTGTGCGGGCATAGCAAAGAAAAGACAAAGAGATAAATCAGTTCAGTCAGAAAGAAATGTCAGATGTAAATAGTTAGCTTAAATACGAAATCGGTTATCAATATACACATGAAATCATATATCTTATTTTAGTATCATTTTTTTTTTTAAGTTTAATATGATAAATAATGATAAATAAGATCTATTGACGCCAGATAAATGATTATTGAGATGATGGGATGATGAGATGAAGGTTTCTTAGGTATTGGGAAGGATAGTGGGAAGGAAAGAAACGGTCGTGGCCCATGTTGTAAGAACCATCCCGGCATTAGCCTAGACTACAGAGGGAAACCATAAAAAAAAATGTAAAGATGGACGGTGGCGGAGAAATAACCAGGTCTGATATGACCCTTCACCTCCCGGATCACATGAAGCGAATGCGTCAACGACTGCGCTGCATGTGCCGGTGATACGTTACTCCTGCAGCCGAAAGCAACATATGCATATTTAAATCTCGGAAACTATATTGAACATTTAAAAATAGAATCTAAGCATGGCATTCTATATTATCACTAATATATGTCGAATATGACGTAAACTTTCCGGTTTGCAAAGCGTTGTGAAGCTACTGCCGAGACTACAGCATGCTCTCTTTTAACGTTGAGTAACCTATATCAGTAATATATATCTATGGTAACACAATAATTGTCGTACGTAGTCCTATGACGAAACAATGAAGACTTGATGTGGGGAAGAAGAGTCGTCAGGGTCAAGCCAAAGTGTTCATAACTGAGTTAGCTACCAACTGAAACGATCAGGACTATCGAACGATCAGTTGAAAAAGTGAAAAAAAAAATTTTAATAACATCGAAACTTGATACAGAATCATTATTCCCCAAATAAGGTTATAGATGAAAAGTGAGATCGTTTGGACAGGGCACCACAAAAGTGATATTATCACCCCATTTTATCTATTAAAACCAATTAATTTTAACACCAGGACTGCACTGTCTGCGACCATAATTTTCCGCTACAGATAAAATCTTTCAGTCAAGTCCGGAACACATTAGAAGTGGAAACTGTTTCTGTGATGTATCTGGACATTATCAGTATTAGGAGAAAAAAAAAATGTTGATATCTTCCACTTTTGAACTAAGTCTCTTGGGCAATGTTCCGAGTGTATAAAATAAAATTATCAATAGATTTCTCAAGGTTTAGAAATTATTGAAACTACTACTGCAACAAGTGACCGAGTGGTTAATACACTGAACCGTCATTCAGGAGACCGGGCTTTAACTCCCGCTTTGGAATTGACCATCTTGACAGGGGTTTTCGCGGTTTCCCTCTGTCGTTCAGGTCAATCCTGGGATGGTTCGTTACAACAGGCCACGACCGACTCCTTTCCACCATCCAAAAGCACCTATGATAAAATAACCTTTCATCTCATATAAATTTTTTTTCTTTAAATACACATATGGCTAAAAACGTTACCTTTAAACCACTGGGAAAACCTATTTAATAAAAACTTGCCAGATTTTCACTCAAACCGATTTACCTGAATTTATTCACACCTCCCAAGCCAATTACCTCCTTCATCTCATTTAATAAGAGCTCTTCATCATCCAAATTTTTTCTTCAACCTATCTTAACAAATTCTCATGCCATCTTGAAATCAAACATTTTTACTTCTTCTATAAATATCCTCTCCCACACACAAGCACTGCTTATGTGGGTATTCCATTACCTATCTTATATGTATTTTAAATTACTATTATTTTAGATTACTACTATAATTTACTGATCATGTACTATGTAATACGTTTTCTATAATTATGTGATAATATTTGATAATCATGTAATTTACATTCGGGATGAAAAAAAAAAGAAAAAAAATATATATATCATTCACCGTCATAGTCACCGTCATAGTCATCAGTACAGTGCATCGTTGCCATGTCTTATCTTGTCTCCCAATTCAGGTATACTTACTGGGTGAATAAATCGATACCTACCCATCATGATCAAGCATCTATAGAACCAGTTTTGGGTAATGAACTTTCAAAATGAACAGGTTCAATTTTCTGAACTTTTTGATGAATGCGTTTCATCTTCCAGCCAACAATATAAAAATTTTTAGAGTTTGATTTTTTGGCGATCTACAACAGAATGCAATTCTGACCATTAAACCATTAAATTCTTACATACAAACAAGTTTTATTGTATAGAAGACTATTTTAATTCCTAATCAGGTTTAAATCATTGACAAATAGGCTATTACATTCTATCCTATTATTTATATTTATGTATTATTATTATAATTTTATTTTCTAATATCTCTGGCAATGTTTATACAATTTTAATATTGTTCTTTAAAAAGAAACGGCAATAAATACAAAATACAAATACAAAATACAATGTCTATTTGAAAGTTCTTGTTTTCTGATCGCTTCGTACCACGCTAGCTGCATGTGCTAGTGTCAAGCCTTCGAGCCAGTGTCAAGCCTTCGAGCCAGTGTCAAGAAAAATCACCTCCTTGACCCATAATCGACCTTGACACCATAACTACATGGTATAGGCCTACACATATTTTGTTTTCAACAACATATTTCATGTATGCCAATTACTTGAGTATCAATAACTATCCAACTTTTAAAAAAAATTATGATTACACATGTTTTTTACTAAAGGCCTACATCTTTCTGGTCAAATCATTTTAAATATGAATGTTTAGTTGAACTTGTCTTTATTTATTTTTTAATTGAACTTGAACGTTTACAGCAAAGCCTCAAAAACAAACTTTAATATATATAATACATCGTTTCATTTGCCATGAATTAAACTTTCTAAAAAGTGAAGTTGCCCAACACTGTATAGGACCTGGCTATGTCATGTGGACCTAGACAGTCAAAAGGTGTGAAGCGTAATAACTATGAGACTGCGGAAGCTTATAATTATCTATAGCTGTGATTAGGTGAAAACAAATTATGTAATATGGTCAAGTTAGACTTGAACGCTGAATAATGGGGTGTTTTGGTGTTCAGGAGGACGTTGTCGCCAGAGACTTTCGACAGAAAAGTTGCTCGAGTCGCTCTCGAAATGAGAGTGGCGAGTCGCCCACCAACTGCAAGTCCGACAATGAATCGTTCTCACATCTTCCTGGGTTGAGAAAACCACCAGCTCACCTTGTATCATACTTCTTGGGCTGAGAAAACCACTAGCTTACCTTGTATCATACTTCTTGGGCTGAGAAAACCACTAGCTTACCTTGTATCATACTTCTTGGGCTGAGCAAACCACCAGCTTACCTTGTATCATACTTCTTAGGCTGAGCAAACCACCAGCTTACCTTGTATCATACTTCTTAGGCTGAGCAAACCATCAGCTTACCTTGTATCATACTTCTTGTGCTGAGTAAACCACCAGCTTACCTTGTATCATACTTCTTGGGCTGAGCAAACTACCAGCTTACCTTGTATCATACTTCTTGGGCTGAGTAAACCACCAGCTCACCTTGTATCATACTTCTTGGGCTGAGTAAACCACCAGCTTACCTTGTATCATACTTCTTAGGCTGAGCAAACCACCAGCTTACCTTGTATCATACTTCTTGGGCTGAGTAAACCACCAGCTTACCTTGCATCATACTTCTTGGCCTGAGCAAACCACCAGCTTACCTTGTATCATACTTCTTGGGCTGAGTAAACCACCAGCTTACCTTGCATCATACTTCTTGGCCTGAGCAAACCACCAGCTTACCTTGTATCATACTTCTCAGGCTGAGCAAACCACCATCTTACCTTGTATCATACTTCTTGTGCTGAGCAAACCATCAGCTTACCTTGTATAATACTTCTTGGGCTGAGAAAACCACCAGCTTACCTTGTATCATACTTCTCAGGCTGAGCAAACCACCAGCTTACCTTGTATCATACTTCTTAGGCTGAGCAAACCACCAGCTTACCTTGTATCATAGTGGCAAACCCCAATCAACAAGTGTTAGTGATGAGTATTGGAAAGAACCAACAGCTATAGTCATACTAGTTGATATAGCTTTGTTCTATGTTGATTGAAAACTCACTTTGAGCTCACCAAAATAAATCCATTGTCTATACAAGTGTTATACATGTAATGTAGACCTCAAGCTCGGGTGAATGATTTCTCTGTATTTGTCCGCAGACAAAATCAATGTGAAAACTCCCAGAAAGTTTTAATCTGAACATTTTCAATGTTGCCAAAATAATATTGTACCTGTACGCTATTATTACACTGCTATTTTCTATAAAAGCACCATAATGACATTGTAAGAAGAGGACAGACATATTACAGAAACAATGAATGGTTCACCACTATTTAATTCGTTATATTGTAACGAGGTGATCATCCTAAATGGTACAGTAGTTTTTTCATTCTTTTTACCAGCACCTAATTTGATGAGGCAATATTCATCATCTTTTGAATAGATTTCAAAAACATTTTTACTTTTAAGGAACATGAATCTAATCTTTGAAATTACTAATTAAGTTCTAAAATATACGAAACCAGGCATCACCCGGTTGCCGGGTGGCCCAGTCCGCCACTGCCGAGACAAAATCTGATCTGTAATCTCAAGCAGAGTTTTATATTGTGAACAGCTGACTTCATCATTTGGGAAGTTTATTTGGTTTTTAGACCAATGGCCAGTTCACACGAGGCATTACAATGCCACCGTTGGAATGTTAACCTTCCAATGCTGCCGTGTGAATCAACTAAACATTGACATTGGCGGGCTGAAAACGTTTAGAGCTTGGTTCTAAAACCTGGCATTGGAACACTAGTCTTCCAGCGGTGACATTGCAATGCCCAGTGTGAACTGGCCATAATGATGAAATAATAATGATAAATATGATCAATAATATGAATAATGGTGATAATGATGACTGAAGCCTGACAATTGAAATAAAACAGGTTTATTTTATGTTTCATTTGATAGTTGTTATAAATGGAATACACCGTACATATTTATTTGAGGCTGTTATAAAACTTGAAATTCATTCATTGTATATTGGAACCAATTTAAACTTGGGTTCAGGGTATAAACTGTTCAATTGGAATTATATTTTCTTGATGAAAAATAACCTTAAAATATTTCCTTTCCAGAGTAAATAGTAAACATATTTTTAAAGTAAGTTTTGTATTCTTATTTGAGAATTGTATTTCGAGTTAAGTAGATAATAACTTCAAGGTTTTATGTGAAAAGTTATAAATATGTATAATTTTTCATTTCCCACCATAAGGAAGATGACACAATTTTATGTATTATTTGTTATTTTTCATGATATTTAGTGCAAGCGAATGTGGGTTGTCTCAAAGAGTGGTGCGCTTCCAGATGTCTCACCAGCAGCATACCTTGAATCAAGAATAACCACCGACACTAGCCATGGGAGGTCTTACGACTGATGCTTGGAGCGAGCACCAAGTAGCGAGGGGGGTGTCACGTTATTAGAGTATCCTGGCCACCCGCTCATGTAGTCAGCAACCCAGTCTTATTGTACTACACTATCTGATGGAGGGACTATAGCTAGGTACATCAACTAGAGGTAGAGTGGAAGGCACTATAGCTAGCTCATCTGCTATAGTGCTCACAAAGTGCATGGCTTGCACAGCCATGTAAATGCTCTTGTGGATCAGCTGTTCTACATTTGCAAGTCACTCCACGGAAACACCGTTGTTCTCTCGGGGATCAACTATCGACAAGAACGGACGTGTTTCAAGAGTAAACCTCATTGGGACGCGGTCGGAAAGGCGAACAGAAGACGCAAGTGTCCTCGGTTCGCGTCTCGCCGCGGTACCACTCTGCGAGGCTCGCCACAACATTGTCGCAGTGTATTGAATAGCCTAGCCTATATTTGAGGGGAAAGTAGCTAGCCCAGGCATTCATGTTCTGCCTTTTCGTACATATGTACATATACACATAAGTTGAGATACGGATGTGCTGCTAAGATAGCAAAGTCAAAAAGGCATTCTGACACCAAAAGTACATATCTAGCAAATCGTTCCAGGAATCAGCTTGCTAAGTCCGTTAACTTGACATATCTAGCGGAGAAGAAAGTTGCTAACTTGGTGCTAATCTTGACCGCCAATTCAAATAGAATGATGTCTCTTGGAATGGACAATACATCAAGTATAAGAATGAAATAACGATACATGTGGATGAAAATATGGTAGATCACATGTAAAAAATTGTGAGCTTGGATATTTCAGATGTGAAAATTAAATACTTGCAGAGAAAAAGTACCGCGATTAGGTAATATGCTAATTACAGTGGAACCTCTCTTACACGTTTTTCAGGGTCTAAAAAAATGTATCAACATTATTAACTTATTAATGAAACTATTCAACATGTGAAGCATATGAGTTGGATCAACTTAATGAAACTTATAAAATGTAATAAACGTATAAGCGAGAAACTTACAAAAGAGGTTCTACTGTACTGAGTTGCATAACTCCAAATATAATTTGATTGTCTACCTACCATTAGTTTGCTGGCTTGCTGATCCAAACGTGACGTCACTGGGGCTACCTTCGCCCCATTTCGGACACGCCACTGTTAACGAGTTCATGACCATTTTCAACATTTACTCTAAATTGTCTTTTATTCAATAAACTATCATTCCAAGGTCTAATGACTTGGTTTATCTGTAATTCACTGTGAAATCCCTCAAGACCTCTCACTATACATCCCCATGGTGTCGGTAGAAACGTAGAAAGTAGTCGTAGCAACCTGCCAGACCATTCCGATGGTCAGACACTCATACAAGCAGATTTTGTGAGATATTCGAGTGAGGTTCAAACAGGATTTGTATCCGAGTCTTTGCCAGTTTGATCGAGAGCATTTTCATTTAATGCATTCTTTTTCAATTTTGAATAAATAATATCTAATTATAACAATGTGATTTTACAAAATTTACAAATACGATCAACATCCAAAATAACTTCAATACTGGAGAACTTATTGAGATAACAGCCCTAGAGATTGATACACTTTGCTTTTCCAAAAATTTAAAGGCTTCCAGCTTTTTCAATTTTGAAAAACGATCGACCAATAACACGCAAGTTGAAGATGAAAAAAGAGACAACACTGTGATTCACTTGAATGAATGTATTTTTTAAATTCCGAGAAGGTTGTGACTTCTGAACATTTTGCTTTAGACTTTAGATCTTAGAGTTTAGGTCCAGAGAATCCATATTTGTCCACAGAAGAAAGTTAACTACAAACTTGAAAATTTTACACGACTTATCAACGCCACTTCTCAAGTGCGCAAAAAATATCTTAAACGAAACCACAATGCATCGTTCCTGGTTCCTGCTAGAATCATTCTTGTTCCAACTCGAGATCATTACAGTAATCTAATAAGCAATGATGAAATTTTCTTCATGGAATGTTTTCTAGGGCTGTAAGTCTCAAACGAGTTCGAGTCGAGTTCAAGACTCGAAAATATTTTTTCCCAGATTGAAATGTTGAGTCTCGAAATACTTTCGGGTCTCGAACTATTTCGAGCGAGCGAGAGAGGAAAAATAAACTTGTCATCTTTTTATCATTCAACAGATAGATATTAAATATACAGTGTCTGAAACTTGTGAAAAAGTTTTGTCTCTTCATTTCTCCCTCTGAATTTGAATATAAACTTGGTGAATGATTACAACGTGCATTATCTCACACTGTCAGTGGCACTGGACTGACTCTGAGTGGGTTCTGCTGAGTCATAGCTACCACCAGACAGGCACAAACATCTCTCTCTTCCTCAGTTCCTCCCCCGTCTCCAGAACACATCCACCCTCTGTCAAGGATGTCAAGGACAGATCGAAACGTCATCACGCCGTGTTGTCAAGCGCATCTGGACACTCGTCAGGCAGACTCGGGATGGCCGAGCGCCGATAGAAACAGGCCATAGACGATAGCTCGTTGTCGGAGCGAGCGAGTACAACGAGTAGGCCTACTCTTGACAATGATCATGTATTTTTGCCCAGTAGCATAGCTTCTCTCATGCGCAATACAAAATTGCCTTAATTCTAACCGGGAAGAGTGATGTTTTTTGTGGATAACGACGTGTTTGCTTCCGAATTTTTATAAAGCAAAATCATTTTTTGTGATCCTTACCATTTCAGATTAACGAGGATTTGAGCTCATTTGCTCAAACTGAAATTTGGGCTTGAACTCGAACATGTCAAACTAAAATTGTGCTCATGCTCGAGTCTCACTAGAAAATGAGTTGCACTCGCTCGAACTCGAAAAGCTCTACTCGCACAGCCCTATTGTTTTCCTGCATTGTGCTTCTTCTGCTCGCTTGAAAAATCAGTAAAAGCAGTCACAGAAATTAGAGATGGAAAATTTATTCTGATGGTTTTAATTAATTATGGTATTTACAAAGTATTTATTTTATACTCTATTTGTTTTTAAAAAATCATTTTCCTCTTCAGAACTCAGATGGGTTTTCAAGAATTCTTCAACGGAGTCTGTATTCCACTTGTCGATTGCGAGCGTCTGAAAATAGAGAAGTACAAAATTATTATTGATCCTGGTAAGACAATAGTTAGACGAGCTTTAGCGAGGATTCAATTTGACATACTGAAAAAAATTGGTGTTCGTTTTTATGTTTTTTTTTAATGTTTTTTTGTCGGTTCTCCACAGGTCAAACGGTTACAGCTATCAACTCCAAACTTTTTTTCATCATGGTTCCTCATCTAACTTAGATCTGTATAGTTTTGTGGCATTATCGGGTGGTAACTTTTATTTTTATGAATTTTAGAAATTTCAAAAATACCCGTTAGAATAACACGGCGGAAAAAAAATTGAAAAATTTTTATTTTCAAAAAAATTGAAATTTTGTGTGAAGTTGAATAACATCTTTATACACATTTCTGGAAATTCTCAACTTGATCGAGTCAGCCATTTTAAAGAAAAAACATGAAATGTGCTAAATTTGTACCACTCGAAGCAGTTTTTACCCATTTATAACTTAAATGTCACCCAATTGGCGAATTTAGGCAAAAGTTTGGAAAAGAAGTCGACACACTATTACTATCCGCTCGTCCATTAACGCGTATATAGAGTTTTCCTAGTATGAAAATTTAAACGAAGAAAATATTCATACGTAATATTGAAGCTTACATAACTTTCAGACCAACACAGCTCAGCTGTAAAAATCTTTTATGGAGACATTCAATATATTTTTTAAAATCGACCAATTGAGAAAAATACACTATTTTCAACATGTGGGCCAATAATCTAGTACCCTTTGTTATAGGTAATGATCTTGGGATCTCTAATTAGTTTGAGTTGACCATTTTTAGATTTATGATGAAGAAAATTTGAAAAAGCCATAGATCTCTCAAGAATAACAGAAACTTTGACTATCGATTCTACTGAATGCTGCTGCTTACCGACCCCACCACCAGCTAGGTTATACGGGGGTACGAATTAGCGGGGAATAATGAAACGATGAAGTGATGATAAGTGAAAGGACGTTCACAAAAACCCATACCTCATGCGGGACTCGAACCCACGCCAGTCTTCAGTTGCTACTGCGGTAAGCGATACAGTGGAACTTCTTTCATACGTTTTTCAGGGGACCAGACTAAAAAAATGTATCAACGTGAAAAACTTATTAATGAAATTATTCAACTTGTGGAGTAGGCCTATATGGGTTGGATCAGAAAATCAAACTTATAAATGCTATAAATGTATAAACGAGAAACTTATAACTGAGGTTCTACTGTAGTTGACTTGAGCCACGGGGGTGGCTCATTCAACTGGATTTAAGGTTCGTAAGATACCATTGATCTATATTTCCAAAGTGTCAGCAATTTTTTAATTGTCTTTTCAAAAATATGTCATACTCCCGTGGATGCTTATCTCACGATAACAATTGTGGCTTTGCAAGAGAATACAGGCCTAAATGTTTGTGATAAACTGTACGAATGTCTACCACTAATGCTAATGGATAATCAAAGGGTACTTGAATCGGGATCCCACTTATTACCAACTCATTTATTTATATTAGGTTTACCAACGCACTGTAATGTAGGGTTGCCAGTTGATATTCGATATATAGATATAGTTCGATATTTTCCAGTTGATCTGATAATTGAATACGATTTCAGTATCGAAGTATCGAAATAATCAATATAATCGATATATTTGATACGTATTTTCAATCGCCACAAATATTTCAAACGTTTCCAAAAAATATCCAATGAAAGAGTATGGCAGGAGAATGCTTGCGCGTGATTGGTCAACAATCCCGCCAATAAAAATGCGTTCTAGAAGTGTCGCATGCGCGGGGGAAGTCATAACACGTTTTGCTCAGTCAGCTGTCAGTCGTCTGCCAGCTAGACCAGATGGCTTCCTTGCTGCGTTGTACTTTGCGCCTTTATTTTTCAGCAGAATAAGAGGAACCAATTCATTAATAATTAATCAAATTCTTCTTATCATTTTGTTGTTGTCATCGTTATTATGGTATTTCTTTTTTCAATAGGTGACAGATCAATATGGGCCTACACAATAATGGACTGTGAAGTTGAACTAGTTTTCATTTTATATTTGTAGGCCTATAGTTGATCAGTTAATACTTGGAACTCTTGTTATCTTATAAACCTGTGATTTTGTTTCGCTTTATCAGCCTTAACATCGCACTTCTGACATGTGTGTATATTATGACGCGTCTCCCCCTCCTCCCCCTCCCCCTCCTCCCCCTCCTCCTACACACTACCAAACAGCTCAAGCAGGCTCGGGTTCAAGTTGAACTGCTTGTCAATGACACGTATGGTAGCAGCAGGCTATACAGTGTGACAAGAGATGAAACAGCTGCTAGAGTTAATAAGAGTTGATAAACTGAATTTAGGTGGGGAAAAAACATCGATATGTTCGATTATCAATCATTTCTATTTGATTATCGAATCTCATCTGAAATATCAATATTTTTCCGTTTGATTATCGATCATGAAAATCACATCGAACGGCAGCCCTACTGTAATGATTACTAAGATCAATTGCCGCACTGCCACCAATTCCCATGACTAAAATATGCCTAGATATGATCAAGAATGTGAAGAATTGAAGTAAACTAGGAAAACGCGATATGCGTTGTTAGACGAGCGGAAAGTAATAGTATGTCGACTTCATTGCCAAACTTTTGACTAAATTCGCCAATTGCGTGACATTTTAGTTATAAATGGCTAAAAACTGCTTCGAGTGGTACCAATTTAGCACATTTCATGTTTTTTTCTTCAAAATGGCTGACCCGATCAAGCTGAGAATTTCCAGAAATGTGTATCAAGATGTTATTCAACTTCACACAAAATTTCTATTTTTTTGAAAATAACATTTTTTAAATTTTTTTTCCGCCGTGTTATTCTAACGGGTATTTTTGAAATTTCTAAAATTCATACAAATAAAAGTTACCACCCGATAATGCCACAAAACTATACAGATCTAAGCTAGATGAAGAACCATGATTAAAAAAAGTTTGAAGTTGATAGCTGTAGCCGTTTGACCTGTGGAGAACCGACAAAAAAACATAAAAAAAAAAACATAAAAACGAACACCAATTTTTTTCAGTATGTCAAATTGAATCCTCGCTAAAGCTCGTCTAATTAAGTTTGAACCACCTGTATGTTATTCAATTGAGAGTCATTTTATTTGTGTTTCATGGACAGATGCAAACAAAGATCAATACCCAAATATTTGATCCTGAACTCAAAAGTTAACCGATTCAAAATTATAGTTTGAGATAACTCTACCCCGACTTGAGAATTAATGAAATTGCATAGTAATATTGTCCTAGTGAAAATATGTAATTATCAACACGAAAGAGATGAGCGGTCGAGTGGCTAGCACACTGAACCGTCAATCAGGAGACCGGGATTCGATTCCCGCCATGGTCGACCATCCTGACAGGGTTTTTTAGTGGTTCACCTCTGTCGTTCCTGGTCACTATTGAGATGGTTCCTTAACAACAGGCCACGACAAACTCCTTCCCCAAAAGCACCTGATTAAATAACCTTTCATCTTATCATCTCATAGGCCTATATCATTTACCGATGCCAATAGATCAATACAGTGCGTCGTTGAACCCAATATAAATAATTAGAAAAAAAATCAACTCATCCATTAAAACAAGTCTGTTTTTCCTTCAAGTATCTTTTCGAGACTAGAGAGGCTAGATACTGGAGAAGAAAGTGGCCAACTTGCTGACTGTTTTCTATTGGCTACTGAAATCTATCGCATGGACGCCATTTTTTGTACAGATTTCAGATCAGATGTTTGAGAACATATGCTAGACTGCCTTACATCGGTTAGAAACAACTTCAGTTAAAAGTTCTGGCATCTTCTTGACCAACTAGTAAGTTTACGACTTTTTCAGACCAAGAATTTGGACAAAAAATGGCGTCCTGCGCGGGAGTTGGCCAATCTCTTCTTCATTATCTAGCCTCTCTAATCATCAATCGAGACCACCAAAATACCAGCGTACCTCCTGGACAGTGCCGTCTTTGTCCATCAGCTTGATGATAGGGTCCAGACCGCGTACGTAACGTATTTGGAGGTTAGGAAAGTTGCCGGGCCGATCACTTTTCACAAAAGCTGAAACAATTCATTTCTGAGCAGGTAGTATGGGAAAGTGTACATGAGAATACTTTAGAAACCTCTCTCTATTAATGATTGAATAATAACAGTAGGTGTACAACTAATTTTTCAAGATTGACAAATCTTAATTAAATTGAATGTAAAAATAACAATACTCCCAACAATATCCCAAGACTAGAGGTGTTTGTTTTTCGCAAGACGTGAAATCTCAAAATGTTGTGTATGATGGTGAAACAACAATAGGTCTATAGGCCTAAGCACGTTTCAATAAATTCTCAACTGATTAATATAATTTTCAAGTCGCAAAAATACGCAAAATATACCCAAATTTGCCACCAAAATCAACTTGAAACTGCAAAATATTCCACGAAAAACACGTTTTTTGAATATTTTTTTAATGAAAAAGCATGATTTTCCCAATTTCCATTTTTTTATTTGGCGCGTAGGAGTTAACCGAAGCGTGTTGCAAGCAGTACGTGCCATCGGCCTGTAAGCGCTTGTGTATGCGGTCTGACTTGACGACCACAAGACTGACGAGCTTGAAACAATCGTTAGTCAATAAGACTCGGGACGGCCGAGCGCCAATGGAAACGTGCCATATTGCGTTAGTGCGTCGTCAGAGCTAGCCACGTAGACACGATTAGTGAGTCATACATAGCTTCGAGCGGTCACGTAGCTTTCTCGCGCGCAGTACAAAATTGACTAAATTCTAACCGAGACAAATGATGATTTAAGTTGAAGATGAGTTTTTTGGTTAATCCAAATTATTATAAATTCGAAATCATTTCAAGGACTCCCTTCCATTTCGAATCAACGATGGTTTACTTGTCAACAGTGAAGGTCTACTTGTGAACTTGTTTACTGTTTCTCCTTTTGAAACTTCATGAATTGTCATTTCCGCATGACATTAGACCAAAAAAAAATAACACCGCCAAACACCGAAATTTGCAAATGCAGATGCAAAAAGCACGAAATGATAAAACCATTTTTAAACACCTCTACCTATGACACATCAATAAAATAACATGAACACTTTTGTCAGTCGTGGAAGTGAATACTGGGATCGTTCCTAATTATAGGTCTATTTTATAGTCCAACAGATCAACGATGATTGTGATCTCATATTGACTATAAAACCATAAGACTGTATATTGCCTACAATACAGAAACCAAAAAAGGTATTTTTTCAAATTTTAATTGCAAGGCCTAGTCTCGATAATACAGTCGAGCAGCATATAACGAATTTCAAGGGGAATAAAAATCTGTTCGTAAAAACAGAATTTCGTTATAGAGATCTACTGCTCTTTTTCATAACAGCACTTGAATTTTAGAGATTTATAAAGATAGGCCTACATTTATGACTTAGGCCCTAGTATAGTACTGTATTAGGTGACATATTATCATCGCATCATATCATCACTTGGTATGTTTGTAGTAAGTAATAGAAAACAACAATGTCCTTTCATAAAGAACTTATCATCTGCTATCACATGACACCACAACTCCCCACTTTTCGTGTTTTATTTCCTAGGTTACAGGACACTATCACGAATGGAAATGAAGGAATGTAAACAAAAAATAGATAAACAAAGTCATTGAAGATGTCACCATCACGTTATTATTTAGCGCGCGTTGAGCGAATGTTTTGGTATGGTCCGTTCCACTGTGCGTGGGACGGGGAGGGGGGGGTGCAGCAAGAGTTATGACCACGTGCTGTACGCGTCACCAGCTGCTACGATGTAGCCTACAGTCCGTTCAAAATAAATGTAACCTGAAAATAAATTCACGCAAAATGCTCCGATTTTCGAATATTTTGTTGGAAATAGCTGAAAATAATGAGCAAAATATGCTGTAAAGTGACAAAAAATTCGTAATAACCGAATTTTGAAATATAAATCACTTCGTTATAGGTCTTTATTCAACATTGTAAGGATAGGAGATTTGAAGGGTAATGGTAATTAATTCGTAAAAACCGAAATTTCGTTAAAACCGAGTTCGTTATATGTGGGCTCGACTGTAGTACCTAGGTGGACGAGCGAGTCAGGACATAAAATCAACAGGGCGCTCAAACATTATCATTCATATATGTTTATAGCTAGTAATCAACTCGATGTGTCTGGTTAGCTTGGGCAGTAAGGCGTCTGCCTAGAGGGCTGGTGGCAGAGTTTGATTCACATGCCTGGCTTTTTTTTTTACTTTTCAAATATTATATAAATGCTTTCCCCAAAGATTATCGGTCGGGAAGATTTTTTTTTCTTTTTCATTGTTTGCTGGAAACGTTGCTGGAAACGACCCCACCAACAGCTAGGTTATACGGGAGTACGAATGAGCGGATGATAATGAAATTATGAAGTGATGATAAGTGAAAGGACGTTTACAAAAACCTATGCCTCATGCGGGACTCGAACCCACTCCCAACGGTAACTTCAGTTTCTGAAGCGGTGCTTCAGCTGACTGAGCTACCGAAGGTGACTTTATTTCATCAATCAATATTGTTTAGAGACCGTTATTGCAATTAGTCTCTATGACGAATCACAAGGGCTTACTACGACACGACCGACCGTACCACGGTGAAATTGTTGATTTTTCCTCCTGACTCGTTCATGTAGGTAAGGCCTTCTGTAATTATAATAATTTTCTTCAAACCTTGAATTTGCGGATAGGCACCAAATTTACACGTGCAGACTTCGAGGATTGCCTTTGCATATTGTTTGACCTTGTATTCACTCTTATCTTGCTGACAGCATTGAAGGCAGTGATCTCTGAAAGCAAAAGAGATGTGGATTGTCAACAAACCATTAAGAAGAAATAATGGAAAAGTTTGGCTTATCTCAACCTCGGGTAACTTTCCACCTTTGTTCAGCTGGAATTGAGTTGAATTCTGAATTATTCTCTGAATTCTTTCGGGATGCATTCTTGTTAATGAACACACAAAGGTACATTTGCCATAAGTTGTGCCAATTATTTTTGGGTTTATGATTACAAGGTGACCATCAATTTTTCCCGGGACTAGTCGTTTTTCGAACTCTGACCAGTATTATTTTTTTACTTTCAACAGAATGCCAAATGTCCCATTTTTTTGTCCCATATTTTGGGAACAAATATATATTCAAATGATTGATGATAATTTTATTATTCGTATGGATTAGGCCCAATCAGCCTTTTACTTTAATAAGTCTGTATCGGTTCCATCAATTCATAAATGAGTTAAATTCAAGATTGGATCGTACAATAATTCATATAGATTCGGGTTGGTGATAAACTGATTATTTTTGTATATGCGAATAATAGATGTTCCTTAGAAAACACAATAATGTACGCTAAAATACTATGCGTGCACGTGGGCTAAAGAAGTAAACTACAAACTGAATGTTACAGCCAAGTATGTAGGCCTGAGGCATTGCACGGTGACTCAATGCCTCAGGCCATTGAGTTTGTAGTTTCTAACACTACAAACTCAATGCTATGGCTAGTCCAAGCAAGTCTTACAAAAGGGAGGAATGAATTGAGTCAAAATAGTTAGGCCTATAATCTTTGCTACTATGTGTCTCATTTACCGAACAGCGTTACTACCGGTATGTAGTGATATGGCCAGAATAACACGGTAGGCCTACCCACTTCCAGCACAATGGTTAACACAGCTGTCTTCCGTGCCAGGGAGCCTCAGTTCGCAACCTGCTGCTATACGCAGTATAGCGTATTGTTTGGTAAGTATGGTGATTAACGTACCATTTCCAATATTTGTGTGGGGCCTAGGCCTGGAAAGTTTTTGGGTTGAGGTTAGTGGTCAAGGTTGATGTCCTAACCTTGATTGGGGGTGGAAAATTATGGTTCAAATACTGTCATATCTCCAAAACACCAACTTCCCCCCAGCACAAAAAAATGGTGTGGTACGTGAATCTTCAAATTTTCACACTGGTCATCGAGTTGTATACCACGGTCGTATGTCGTGGCCTATCTAGATTACCCTACTTTAACTAGGCCTACATGGTCTAAGCACTGACATTGATTTTGACCGAGTAGGCCTAGGCATTGATACAAATTCAATGCCCTAGGTCTAGGAAATTCATTGGTCTAACATAACCTTACTTCATAACTTCCAGGCCAAATTCCTTTAGGTTATCGCATGACGAACAAAGAAGGTTCGCTTTGTTGAGACCTAATGATGTACAGTCATCAGCGGAAAACTCTGTGGAAGCAAGTGTTAATAACCCTGCAAATATAACCAGGACAATAATTCTACTCCACATTTTGAGACAGCCACGAATCAACAACAGACACCTCCAAAGGGACACCTCAGTCCTCAAATTCACAAAACCACCGTAAGTTTGACTTTGACATTTTGGTAATAAGAGAGGGCTGTGAGAATTGAAGTAATTTGAAAATGTTTCATGATACAAGTTACTTCCTTCTTTTAATTTATCTTATATTTCAATTAAATATTCTGATGAAAATGTATCAGAAAAATTAATAATTGGTAAAAGTTAATCCTGAAAGAAAAAAATGTGTTGGATTGTTGGATTAGATATGGAACTGCCACCATGTGTTTCAACTTTCAATGTTGAATGAAAGAATATATAATAATAATATAACAATGAAATTAAAGATTAAAGACCATTAAACCATGGCGTTGTATTTATTAAATTATTATTCTATTTCATTTGTAAATCTTGTTATCAATTTTCAACTGTAAAAAAATATATATCTATGTGCATACTTTTGTTTCAATTATCATTCATCGCATTACACAATATTCTTTCCATTATTTTTTTTTATATTTAATCCACAGTCAGCTCTCTAGGGCTTTGTGGACATCATGTGCTGACTGCTCATCTATTTATATGTATGTTCTATGTCCTTTTGTTCAATAGAAGAAAAAAATACATCCACTTCCGTACTACAGATTAATGTACGTAACACGTCCCAGTGCAGCCCCAGAAGCTTTCTTGCCCTGCCCCAAGTCATGTGGTTGTTGCCTATAATTCCCCCTAATTTACAGGCTTTGTTAGATTTATGCCCATGCCTTCTAGTCCCGATTTCTAGCACATATGACAATATGCCAGAAAATTGAAGCATTCAACATTTTGAGAAGAAAATATGTATTCAAATGAAAAACGACATTTTTTACCACTTACGGTACTACTAGGAAATCGCAGCATATGCATTGTATGATGAGCGAAATAGGCCTATTTATGTGAAATACATATAATGGAAAGTTATTCACCTTGATTAAAAAAAATCTTCCAAGTCACAGCGTTCCTGTTCTAAATTGTTGCCTAGCTTTTTATTGTTTACCCATCCAATTCGTTTTACCTTCTGATCGTAACAGCTTTTTAATTGATCTAAAAAAAAAACTACATTTTAATTGTTTTCTTTGAAATGGCTCATCCAATTTATGTAACACTTGGGAATATAGTGCAGCTGCAAAATGTCCCATGTAACCTCACCACACTTTTCTAGGAAAAATAGTATCAATTGATAATTATAAAATGATTGAAAGACCTGGGGTGGATTGCAGAGACGGAGTTTAAACCCCAGCTTACCTTAGACGCCGTCCAAGTAAGAAATTGCATTGCAGCCACATAGCAGTTTCTTACTCAGACAACGTCTAAGGTAGGCCAGGGTTTAAACTCTGTCTCTGCAATCCACCCTTTGATTCCTCTTTAAGGACTCACAAAAGAAAAGGGAATGCTAAAAAAATGCAGCAGATATGTTGAGCTTAAAACCCTGAATAATAAAATACTGAAAAATCACTTGGTTAAGACATTGATTAAGATAGTGTGAAATACTTACTTTGAGAGTATGGAAAATTCAATTAACCACTAGGCATCCAGAAGCTTCTATGGCAAGATGCATCTTTTTCAACTACTGGTATATTAAAGGCAATTAAAGGTGCAGCTTTCAAATGGCTATGCGGAAAATCTGAATATTCTAACCATCTCAAATATATGTACCTTGTCCCATGTAATCTCTGTCCCAAGTAGCCCCCATCTTCCCACCATTCTCATATTCAAATTAATTCTGTAAAAATTCGAATTTATATGAAGAAAATATTTGTTTTAAATTTTCTCCTCTGGATTATTACTGAGTTTTTGAAATTTTGGAAATGATTTTCATCACAAGTGGTTCAACCATATGCTGCATACAGTTTTGAGGCGCAATGCCTTCAAACTATACATACAGTATCAAGTTACATGATGAGTTTGATGACACAAAGTTTCAACAAAATGTGTGCTTTGGTTTGACCTGTGGAGAGCAAAATAAAACTGATAAAATTGTCTTACACATCCAATGACAATATGAATATGGAAAAAATATGGTTGAATCTTATTGGAACGCACACCCTGAACACAATTGATGAACAATTGAAAATATATAGGCTACATAAATAATGAACAAGCTGATTTATTAACAGTGTTTTTTATATGCATATCTATCAATTAATTTACAATGCTGCTCAATTGCATTTCTAGAGCTCTTATATCATCTTTCACCGTGTAACCCAACGAACTATTTTCACACAACGTCGCCAACAAGTTGGCATCTTTACGCATTCTTTCAACTATATCTATAACTGAAGCGAGTCTTTCTATTGAATCGGTCGAATCGCTTGGATTTGTTATCCGATTCTTACAATTCCGTCGCTCATCAATGAGAACGACAGAGCCGTTTTCAATACTATTCAGCGGATTTCTCTCGGCACATTTATGGTAGAACTTTGTCATCGATTGACTCTCGAGATATTCTTTGTAACTCATTATTCCCTGTTCATTTTCTTGTTCCACTTTCATTTTCTGTAAGTAAGATGTGACTAAATATCGTAATGTTTTGCTATGACAGACAGTCAATGATACAATCTGTTCATGTTTTGTAACTCGTGCAAAATACGCAAACGTTTTCAACGATGTCTGGCTCACTATGGGGTTCTTGTCTTGAAGGAGAATTGTGAACAGATGGGATATCTGCGGAAAAACTTGTTGTTGATCTCGTAGATCGATCAATCGAGTAGCAAGACCTTCGAGTACTAATGTGGCGGATACTTTCAGGGATGATGACGAATGACGAATGATTGTTTTTAAGCTTTGAAGAACCTGCAAAAGACCTCAAACATTTGTAGAGGATTCCTATTTGGAATTCCTGCAGTAGTCTTATAGGAGAATCTCATACGATTTTCCATTATTTATCCCTTGCAGGATTTCTCCACAGAATTTCTCTATAAGACTACCACAGGAATCTCAGACAGGATTATCAAGTCGATCTTAAAAATACTAAATATGCTTAATTTATATATAATCTTGGATTGTAGCCATTGTTCCAATGGATAGGCAACAGTGTTCAAGGTTATTTCAGAGCTGTGAAACTAGCAATATAAGCTGGAACAAACATGTGCTGTTACTAAGTTACAAATTTGACTAGTTTCTTCTATACCGTACTACCGTACGCGTCACCATGTTTAGTTTCAATGACATAATTGATAGTGATAACATTTACATGCATAACAATAAAAATACATGGTTATGTCCTTTTATGCACACAGCACTTCTATAAAAATATATGTTCAGGTCATTTTTCTCATGCAGCACTTCTACTGTCTTGATTGAACTCTGCTTTGTAGAACATTTCCAACTCAAGTTGGAAGGAACAGTAGTCGAACCAGGTAGATAGCTGCATTACAAGGTATGATGGTATGGTTGGAGAAAATTAAACATACGGTACCTACTCCTTCTGAAAGTTTGGTATTTCTTTCACTAGTTACTACGTAGTTAGCTATGCTGATTTGAATAAAACAAATTAGGGGATGGCAATTATAGTACCTAATTAGTTGGTTACCATAAGTTATTGACTTATTGACTATCCTACTACCGTTATTTGGAAGTTGATAATTCTATTTTGAAATTTTAACAAGTTACTAAACATCACTGTAGTAATAAATTAAAACCCTGTGAAAATAAATTAATCACAATATTTATTTGCAATTGAATGCAAATCAGATCTATGGTATTAGTATAGGGCTAGATTTGAAAAATATTGAAGACAATAATCACTTACAGAAGGCCCATTATACAGTATATAAAGTACAGTTTTTTCTTCTCAATTAATTTATATTTGATTAGGTATTATTACCATAGTATGTATCTTTGGCAACCATGAATTTCATGGCATAGTCTTCATTTAATGGAGATTTATACATAACACTGGTACTGTGTTATGTTTATAACATAACATCTACTCTACCCCTGTCCAAGGCAATAGCCGAGACGTCTTAATCTCGTGTGTACCTTTCATTTCATCTCTGCGTTCTATCTACGGGCTCTCCACTATGAGTAGGCCTTTCTCTACTCCTAAATTTCTGTGAGCTGCTGTTCTTTCATTCCCTTTCACCCAATTCATATATGTATTTAGTAGTGGTGTGCGAATCCAAGTTTTTCGAATCGAATCCGAATTCGAATCCACTTTCAGATTCGGATTCGGTCCAACAATGAAGATTCGAAAATTTCGAATCTTGGCGCCAAAAACGTGGCAACATTGCATTGTCAACTTTCTAGATCGCGTGAGCAAGTGCGATGCGCACTAGCCTACGAGTGGGTGGTGTCGTCATATATGGCTGGCTTCGATTGGCGCTCGGCCGTCTCGAGTCGGACGAACGAAAGTCTCGTCAAAGATATTAGTATCTAACTTCGTTAACAAAGTTAGATACTAAGATCTTTGGTCTCGTCCTTGTCAAGGTTAGACCACACACGTCACGACCACGCAGTAGTTGGATGACAGATGCCATGCAGCAAACAGCTACGAAGTTGATAACTGCGCGTTAAATAAAAATTATGGAAATTGAGAAAATGATGCTTCTTCATGATAAAATATTTATTGAACGTGTTTTCAGTGGAATACCTCTCAGTTTCTAGTAGGGATGACTTCGATTATTCGAGAATCGATTACTAATCGATTCTACTACCAAACGACTCTCAAAACCGAGAATCGATTATTTTGCTTTTTTTTTTTTGGTGCGAACTATACTGATTTCCGAGTTTACGCGAGCGACGAGCGTGCTTCGTACTGTCGTAGCAACTCGTATTTGAAGGGGAAGCACATGGCCACTTCGCGCGCACGTGTCCATGTCAATGGCCATGTTATTGGTTGTTGTCACTCAAGTCCCCTCTACCCCTTCCACCAAAGTCTTCATTTTCGGTAGAGGTCTGAGTGACGCATACGCCTTCCCCTTCCAAATTCCAATGTCAGTTCCGGATAATTATCGTTGAGTGGGGTCATAATTGTTTGTTTTTTAAACCCGAGATTTTATTTATACCACCACAGCTTACGACTTTTCCTATTTCCTTCACTTATAAGAACACAAACAATTGAATTATAATTGCTGTTGATTGATTAAAATAATTGCTGCGTGTTTATTTTATTTTGTAATCAATATTTGCAAGAATATGAAACGTGCGAACGTATTTGCTGTCTCGTGTTTCCCTAACATGAGCGCTCGGTTGTCTTCGTCTTCGTAACAACCGTAAACAAACAGTAAGTGATGGCATGGTGAGGGGGGGTGCATTTGGTTGCTATGGTTACGTGACCTTGTATGGTCGAAAATAGCCGATCAGTACAGTGTATACCAAAGCAACTGCAACTGCTAATAACGACGTAAAAACAGCGCGGGAAGTTTTGAACAAGTATAAATTGATACCAGCAACATTTATTGTCCCAAAAATTTTCAGAATCGATTCTTAGTCGATTCTGGGCCCTAGATAATCGATTCTGAATTTTCAGAATCGAAGTCATCCCTAGTTTCTAGTCATTATGAGAATGCCGAGATGGGATTTTCACGTCGTTTGTCCCATTATCACGCTTCACAATGCTTCTTAAAAAGATTCGGGTTCGGATTCGGTATTTTTTATGATTCGGTTCGGATTCGGTTCGAAATAAAAAACATGGATTTGCACACCCCTAGTATTTATATAAAATGTACCTGAAGTAATTGAGCACCGTTCATAACCATTACGAGGGAGCTTGAAATCGTGCATAGCTTGTGTAACAAGTCATGCAGCCATTGACAACCTTTCTGGCTAGTTTCTTCCGGACACAATAGCCGTGGGATGGTAGCTCTTTGCCACAAGGTCAAAATATTGCCAGTGAGAGAAGCCAACGAGTGATCATGACCATCAAGAGCAATATCAGCGATTGAAATAATCCCCGATAACGACTCGAACTGGAACAGAAATTACAATGAGGTGTATACCGGTAGTTGAAGAACTTGGAAAACACCATAGGCTGTTGTGAGGTATTGGATGAGCAAACAGAGCGTTAAAGATAGATATAAACTGTCATCAAATATAGATATGTAAATCTGATACCGTAGTCATTTGGTAGATCCACCTTGAATGTACTAAAATAGTTATTTTTACATAGAGAATATGTATGCCTGTCAGCTATAGACTTACTAGATTAAAGTATGATTTGTGCATGATTTCAGATTGATTAGCCTATATTTTGGAGTTTTATGTTCATCTTGCATTTTATAAAACATGTTTACGACCAACCTGAATGAAATCAACTTCAATAGTGAATAAATAAGAGAAACAATTTGGAGTTTGTGATCGGTTATGTGACAGAAACGTATATTACCAGTTGCTCATAACAAAAGCTCAACACAATAGGCGATGGAGGACGGTGAATATCACGACCGTTTGGGGGTGACGGGGTGACGGGGTGACCGATTGGGAGTGGTTCATTGAGGGGTGGGTCACCAAGTCACCAGTCACCATGACTGCCACTTGGAATAACGTCCTAGGCCTGGCTAGCTCTAAGAGACTAGGACCCTTACCGCGACTGTCACTTGAAATAACGTCCTAGGCCTGGCTAGCTCCAAGAGACTAGGACCCTTACCGCGACTGTCACTTGAAATAACGTCCTGGGCCTGGCTAGCTCCAAGAGACTAGCACCCTCACCGCGACTGCCACTTGAAATAACGTCCTGGGCCTGGCTAGCTCCAAGAGACTAGGACCCTTACCGCGACTGTCTCTTGAAATAACGTCCTGGGCCTGGCTAGCTCCAAGAGACTAGCACCCTTACCGTGACTGTCACTTGAAATAATGTCCTGGGCCTGGCTAGCTCCAAGAGACTAGGACCCTTACCGCGACTGTCACTTGAAATAACGTCCTGGGCCTGGCTAGCTCCAAGAGACTAGGACCCTTACCGCGACTGTCTCTTGAAATAACGTCCTGGGCCTGGCTAGCTCCAAGAGACTAGGACCCTTACCGCGACTGTCTCTTGAAATAACGTCCTGGGCCTGGCTAGCTCCAAGAGACTAGCACCCTTACCGTGACTGTCTCTTGAAATAACGTCCTGGGCCTGGCTAGCTCCAAGAGACTAGGACCCTTACCGCGACTGTCTCTTGAAATAACGTCCTGGGCCTGGCTAGCTCCAAGAGACTAGCACCCTTACCGTGACTGTCACTTGAAATAATGTCCTGGGCCTGGCTAGCTCCAAGAGACTAAGACCCTTACCGTAGCTGTCACTTGAAATAACGTCCAAGGCCTGTCTGGCTCCAAGAGACTAGGACCCTTACCGTGACTGTCACTTGAAATAACGTCCAAGGCCTGTCTGGCCAAGAGACTAGGACCCTTACCGCAACTGTCACTTGAAATAACGTCCCAAGCCTGGCTAGCTCCAAGAGACTTACCGTGACTGTCACTTGAAATAATGTCCTGGGCCTGGCTAGCTCCAAGAGACTAGGACCCTTACCGTGACTGTCACTTGAAATAACGTCCTAGGCCTGGCTAGCTCCAAGAGACTAGGACCCTTACCGTGACTGTCACTTGAAATAACGTCCAAGGCCTGTCTGGCTCCAAGAGACTAGGACCCTTACCGCGACTGTCACTTGAAATAACGTCCTAGGCCTGGCTAGCTCCAAGAGACTGGGACCCTTACCGCGACTGCCAATTGAAATAACGTCCTGGACCTGGCTAGCTCCAAGAGACTAGGACCCTTACCGTGACTGCCAATTGAAATAACGTCCTAGGCCTGGCTGGCTCCAAGAGACTAGGACCCTTACCGTTACTGCCACCTGAAAAAATGTCCTGAACCTGGCTAGCTCCAAGAGACTGGGACCCTTACCGTGACTGCCACTTGAAATAACGTCCCAGGCCTGGCAAGCTCCAAGAGACTAGGACCCTTACCGTGACTGTCACTTGAAATAACGTCCTAGGTCTAGCTAGCTCCAAGAGACTAAGACCCTTACCGCGACTGCCACTTGAAATAACGTCCTAGGCCTGGCTAGCTCCAAGAGACTAGGACCCTTACCGCGACTGCCACTTGAAATAACGTCCTAGGTCTAGCTAGCTCCAAGAGACTAAGACCCTTACCGCGACTGCCACTTGAAATAACGTCCTAGGCCTGGCTAGCTCCAAGAGACTAGGACCCTTACCACGACTGTCACTTGAAATAACGAACTGGGCCTGGCTAGCTCCCAAGAGACTAGGACCCTTACCGCGACTGCCTCATGAAATAACGTCCTAGGCCTGGCTAGCTCCAAGAGACTAGGACCCTTAACGCGACTGCCTCATGAAATAACGTCCTGGGCCTGGCTAGCTCCAAGAGACTGGGACCCTTAACGCGACTGCCTCATGAAATAACGTCCCAGGCCTGGCTAGCTCCAAGAGACTAGGACCCTTACCTCGACTGCCTCATGAAATAACGTCCTAGGCCTGGCTAGCTCCAAGAGACTAGGACCCTTAACACGACTGCCTCATGAAATAACGTCCTGGGCCTGGCTAGCTCCAAGAGACTGGGACCCTTACCGCAACTGTCTCTTGAAATAACGTCCTGGGCCTGGCTAGCTCCAAGAGACTAGGACCCTTACCGTGACTGTCACTTGAAATAACGTCCTAGGCCTGGCTAGCTCCAAGAGACTAGGACCCTTACCGTGACTGCCAATTGAAATAACGTCCCAGGCCTGGCTAGCTCCAAGAGACTAAGACCCTTACCATGACTTCCACTTGAAATAACGTCCCAGGCCTGGCTAGCTCCAAGAGACTAGGACCCTTACCGCGACTGCCACTTGAAATAACGTCCCAGGCCTGGCTAGCTGCAAGAGACTAGGACCCTTAACACGACTGCCTCATGAAATAACGTCCTGGGCCTGGCTAGCTCCAAGAGACTGGGACCCTTACCGCGACTGTCTCTTGAAATAACGTCCTGGGCCTGGCTAGCTCCAAGAGACTAGGACCCTTACCGTGACTGTCACTTGAAATAACGTCCTAGGCCTGGCTAGCTCCAAGAGACTAGGACCCTTACCGTGACTGCCACTTGAAATAACGTCCTAGGCCTGGCTAGCTCCAAGAGACTAGGACCCTTACCGCGACTGCCTCATGAAATAATGTCCTATACCTGGCTAGCTCCAAGAGACTAGGACCCTTACCGCGACTGCCACTTGAAATAACGTCCCAGGCCTGGCTAGCTCCAAGAGACTAAGACCCTTACCATGACTTCCACTTGAAATAACGTCCTGGGCCTGGCTAGCTCCAAGAGACTAGGACCCTTACCGCGACTGGCACTTGGAATAACGTCCCAGGCCTGGCTAGCTCCAAGAGACTAGGACCCTTACCGTGACTGCCAATTGAAATAACGTCCTGGGCCTGGCTAACTCCAAGAGACTAGGACCCTTACCGTGACTGCCACTTGAAATAACGTCCTGGGCCTGGCTAGCTCCAAGAGACTAGGACCCTTACCGTGACTGCCACTTGAAATAACGTCCTAGGCCCGGCTAGCTCCAAGAGACTAAGACCCTTACCATGACTGCCACTTGAAATAACGTCCTAGGCCTGGCTAGCTCCAAGAGACTAGGACCCTTACCGCGACTGCCACTTGAAATAACGTCCTAGGTCTAGCTAGCTCAAAAAGACAAAGGACTTTGATTCGATAATGTTCTCTAGGAGAGCTAAATACCATGACAATACAAGATAATAACAGAGTCACGGTCTCTTGGAACGCAGAAATGTAACTTCTATAGTTGTAGCTCATCTCAAGAGCAGTGCTAGGATTTGGTGCTAACAACAATGGAAGTACACAAATACTGGACATGTTGCCATGGAACTTAGCTCTACTATAGTGAATAGAAACCAATCAAAGACTTTGATCTCTTGGAGCTAGCCAGGCCTGGGTCGGTATTTCAAGTGGCAGTCGCGGTAAGAGTCCAGAATTCCAGATTTAAAATACTTGCACTCAGAAATGTATCTTTCGGGGTAAAATTAAAAACCGAAAATTGATAAAATAGAAACAAACCATAAGACTGTAGTCTTTGACTGATGCCTTACTGCCAAGGAAGTCTGTGATACGATTATTCGCCAGAGCGATGAAACTTTCAATCACAGCTGGCTGAAGTTTATCGGGAAGATGTTTCACTCTCAGAGTTTCCCACAGGCGGATATTCTCAGTCGGAGGAAACGACGTCAATACTTTCGACTTGGACTTCTCGGAGAGCATCAAGAACAATCGCGCTAGCAGAACGTCCAGGTGCGTGTTCTCCGGGTAGCTGACGTGGCTGGGCACGCGTCGAAACACGTCGATCAAGACGCGGAGCTGCTCCAAACACTGCTCCGTGCTGCCGTACCGAGCGACGATACACCACACGTCGGTGGCCAACATCGCTCGCCAGATATTCGCCTGAAATTGAAGAAAACAAAAAACTTTTACCAATTTACTTCGGCTCGCGGCCTAGAATAGAGAGGTCTTGTGTCGGGCTATCTCCGTGCATATTTTTTCATTTATTTATATTGCGTTTAACGACGCACTCTACTGATGACTAACGATCTATTGGCGTCGGTGAATAGTGTATGAGATGGTGGGATGATGAGATAAAGGGTTATTTTAATAGGTATTTTTGATAGTGGGAAGGAGTCGGTCGTGGCCTGTTATTGAGGGAGCATGAACGGCAGAGGGAAACAACGAAAGACCCCTGTCAGGATGGTCCCCCATGGCGGGAATCAAACCACGGTCTCCTGAATAACGGTTCAGTATGTTACCACTTGGCCACAGAGCTCAGGAGTCCAAGTATTGAGATTTACGTTTTCAGCGGTGTGGTGAGCTGAAAACGCGATCTCAAAACGGAGTGGGTAGCGCTCGTGTGCAAAACGCTAGTATTGAAAGATGAGCTTCCGCAGCGTTTTCAAATCGGTTTTGCGGTTAGTCCTATGAGGTAGTTCTCTCGAAGTTATCTGAGTTACTCTAGATGACAGTGGAAATTCAAACCACCAACCAATCACGAGCCAAGATTACGCCGCGCAGCGCTGAGATCGAAGTATGAAGGAAGAGGAACTGAATAAATAGACAACAACATAACCTCTTTTCACAACACGTTGCGTTTACTCGTAAAATGACTCCTAATTATTATAAGTTGAACTTATTGCGGTAACATCAGTCAAATCAGGATAGACTTATTGTGTGAGGAATGTTTGGCAGATACTCCAACCCAAGTAGGCCTATTCATTCTTCAATTAAGTAGGCCTATTTGAGTGATGTATTATTGACTAGAATCAAACCAAAACATCTAGGCCAATGCGTCAATCAAATGGCGAATGCATCAATGCCTAGGCCAAGAAATAGAATTTATAGATCAGACCTTACAAAATCAATGGCCAAACCCAACGTATAAAAATCGTATAATGAATGAAATCGTATAATGTTGAGGCTTAATTGGCCTACCGGAAAAAAATGTAGGAGCTTATGTCAATTGCCGAGCTACGGGGAGGATTGAATTTAGACAATTCTTCTATCAATTCTCTCGCCAATAGCTTATGAAGGCGAAATAATTTCATACATTTTGAATGGATCAATTCTCACATGGAACCGATCTCACATCTCCAAAAAATCTCTCTTCCATCTCTCAATAATTTCCAGATTCTTTATACCGTCCGCCATTTTTAGAATTCTGACAGATGAAAACGTTGTTTTCGATGAAACCACGAGATATTTGTTCGTGGGGAACAACGGTGATTTGAAAACGGTGTTTAGGTTCGTTTAGCGCTCAATACTACCAAATGTAGATAAACTACGTTTTCAAGACGAAAACGTCATCGAAAACGAAAACGGAGTTGCTCGTGATGGTTCAATACTTGGACTCCAGTTCCGTGCTTTAATAATAATAATAATAATTTGTTTATTCCGTCAATTTTGATCATATTACATGATCTTATCATGATTATCATTATCATGATTATGATTTTTTATCCATCCTGGCTTGGTTTTTCGTGGTTTCCCACAGTCCTGGAAGCAAATGCTTGGATGAAGTACTAATTGGCCACGACCTGTAATTAGTAGAGTGATAGGCCTGGTTATAACATTATAGGCCTATCACTCATTTTTTTCCAATTTGTATAATGATAAACTTTACATCAGCTGTTGATGGAAAGAAGTGATCATTGCCCAAGAGACTTACTTCAAAGTGGAAGATATCAACATTCGTGTGTTTTGTTTACTCTCAATACCAATGCTGGTAATGTCCGGATATATATCACAGAAACGGTTTTTACTTATAATGTGTTCCGGACTTTCGGAAACTGAAGGACTGTTATCTGCGGCGGAAGATTATGGTCACAAACTGCGCAGACCTGGTGCTAAAGTTCATTGGTTTTAAATAATTAAAATGGGGTTGTAAGATCGCCCTTGTGGTGCCCCATCCAAACGATCCTACCTTTTATCCATAGCCTTAATTGGGGAACAATAATTTTGTATCAAGTTTCGATGTTATTAAAAAAAAAAAAAAATACATGATATCGAAAATTTCATACAAATTAAATATAATGGGCCTAATATAAATCTGGATATCATATAATATAATATGGCAAAGCCATATTAAAAACACATTTCATACCAACAGGCTGATACCAACGGTGCTGCTAGCTCTAACAAAATCCGTGCGAAATGCTAGGTGAAAAGAGGCCAGTCACGTGGTCTAATTGACGTTTGACAGCTGACGTCTTGCCGCCAACAATGGCATACATTTTGTGCGCACATGCGTAGAGCGTGGCCCACTGGCCTCTTCACACCTAGCGTTCTGCACGGATTTTGATGGAACTAGCAGCATCAGTGGTATCAGCCGAAATAGCTTCGATCGTGACCTCTCTATTGTGGACCGTGCTTGGGCTTCAGGTATTTACGAGTATTTATCACTTTTCCAGTCAAAACTCAACTGAAAAATCATAAATTTTAAATTCCTAACTTCAATTTTTTTTTAATGTACCAAGAGAATATCTAGTACATAAGCATAACCTAGACTTTATTTGCTAAAAGATGATCTTTGGCCGATGATTCGCTACAAATCACTCAGATTCTGAATAAAGGTAGGACGATGTATTGAGGGGTGCATTGGTTTGCCAGTATGATATAATGGCTTGAATCCTTATCCCTACAATGTTGAAAATATACAACAATTTACCGTCCAAACCTATGAGTCTACCGATCGTACGTAGTCTAGTAGTAATGCAGGGAACTGACTTTGTATACAAAATTACGTTAACGTCGACTCGACTGTAGCAACGGTCACCCGAAATGCCAATATTTGAGGTATATGGAAAGTAGGGATAACATCGATTAGACGAGAATCGATTAAGAATCGATTCTGATGTAAAACGATTCTCAAATCAAAAAATCGATTTTTTTTTTTCATTTTTTTATTCTTCACGTCGCAATACGTGTTCATTACGTTGTCCATATCATTCTGTATTGTTGAGATATTACTATCTGGTCAAAAGCTATCTCTTCGGTTACGTCTGACAGCCGAAAGTACACGGAAATACCTAAATGGTACAGTACAGTTCAAGGAAGTCTCTAACAGCTAGTCTAGCAAGTGAACGCCTTGGGAAGGTTGAAAAAAAAAGTTTCAAATTTACACTACTTTTTTGAGAATAAACTTTTTCCCATTTTTTTTTCAAATTTTTTTTTTTCAAAATCGATTTTTAATCGATTCTGGAGCATAGAGAATCGGTTCCCGATTTTGAGAATTGATGTCATCCCTAATAGAAAGCATGACGCATAGTTTCATGTTGTACACTATAGGTAAAGCAGCTAATAGTAGATTCAAACCAAGACGAGTGGCCGAGTGGTTAATACACTGAACCGTCATTCAGGAGACCGAGGTTCGATTCCCAGCATAGTCGACCATCCCGACAGGAGTTTTTCGTGGTTATCTTCTGTCGTTCAGGCCAATACTGGGATGATTCCTTATCAACAGGCCACGACCGACTCCTTCCGACCATCCAAAAATACCAAACAGAATAATCTTTCATCTCATCATCTTACAATCCCATCACCTCATAGTCATATATCATTCACCGTCGCCAATAGATCATATTCAATATTCATCAGTAGAGTGCTTCGTTAAACCCGATGTAAATAAATGAAAATGAATAAAGTAGGTTCAAGGACAGTCGGCCTACTCATGAAATGGAACAAGATTGAGAGTCGAGTGAAATCACGAGGTAAACTCAATACATCTTGAAAGGAAGTTGACTATATTTAGTACGTACTGATCTTTCAAAGTTTTAGCGTACGAGTACCGCATTAGAAAATTATATTAATCAGGAAGAGAATAAATACATGTTATATTCGTCAGTATTTTCTTTGACATAAGATAGTCTACCAAACACAACAACAATATTATAACGTAACGGCGTTTACTGAAAAAAATTTACTCTTCCAAGAACAAAATTACACATTTCAATTCGATAACCGTTTCAAGTTACGAAAAACGGCATCATTTTTAGTTTTGCTACCTGTAATACACTGTCGAGAAGTACTTGTTCGACGGCTGGGAATTGATCTGGCGGCGTTGTCACGGCAAACGCTGCCGCGTGAGTCAGCAGGCTCTCGTACAGATCCACGGCGCGCGAGGGTTCACCACAGGCCGCCGCGGCTGGCATGTTCAGCCGCCAGCACATTTCCGAGTGACCTGTCAAACAAATACAAACCACGTCACCATCTTCAACTGAACTAAGCACATCAGCTCCGTTTTTCATTCATTCATTCATTCTTTTAATCTGCAATTTGTGAATACATACAGGCCACAAATGTCCTTTAACTCCTTCATTCATTACAAAAAATAAAATATATATATATATATATATATATATATATATATATATATATATATATATATTTATTATATATATATATATATATATATATATATATATATATATATATATATATATATATATATATATATATATATATATATATATATATATTTTTTTTTTTTGAAAATGAATAAAATAAATTCAATATGACATGGCTTATTCCATTCCTCGATAGTTCTGGTGACAAAGAAATATTTTCTAACGTTCTTCCTGGCTTTCCTTGCTCTTATTTTTGACACATGGTCCCCTCTAGCTCAAAATTGAGGATCTAGCAGTCTTTTTTCAATTTTGTTCCATGTCCTGAATACGCTCTCAACATATTTCTCAGTCTCAGCGACTTCTTTCTCTCTTGTAACGTCTCCCACCCCAACTCTTCAATGTTTTCCGTGACACTTTCTGGCATTCTTTTCAATTTTGACCTAAATCCTCATTTCTCTTTCCTGATATGACCCATTTCCTTCTTCCTGATTTACCAGTTACTTTTCTTGCTACCATTCTCTGAATATTTTCTATGCTCGTTATATGTCTATCTTTATAGGGATCCCACACCGCTCCAGCATACTCTACTAGCTAGTAGCTGGTGTGCAACTAACTGAACTAGTTCTAGTGAACTCAGACAAACAAACACGATAGTGCAGCTTTGGTGTAGCACCACGATAAAAAACAGACACAAAAGTGCAAGAAGTGCATGTAGTTCAGGACAAACAAACAGAACTATTAATAAAACGCAGTATATGCGTTGTGAGATGAGCTTAGAAGTATGGAAATCTAGAATGTTGAATATTCTGTCATCTCAAACTACATCCACATACCTTGGATTACTTCAAACGTTCAGAAACCTTACCTGCAACATGTTGATTGATGAGCGTAGCGAAGTCTCCATCCCACTCTTATAGGGCTTTGTCTGTGTTTTTTTTTTTTTTTTTTTTTTTGTTTGTAAGCACTCCACAGGCCGCAAGGGTTGACTGATCAACATGAAACTTTTTTTGTACACGCAAACTCATCCAACTTAGAACTGTATAGTTTTTGGAATGAATCGGTTGCACCAATTTTGAGAAAAATCATCTCAAAGTTTCTAAAAACGCCATAAGATTTGGCTGGGCGGAAAATGTTGGAAAATAAAATTTCTCCAAATGAGATGAAATTTTTTCTAAATGTGTATATGTACATAGATTTTACACATTTTCACGATCTTGTATGCAATTCCAATCAGCCGTTTTGAAGAAAAAAAATAAAATAACTGATAATATTCATAAAATGAATCATACAAATTGTGACAGAATCAAGTTGTCGAGATTCACTGCTTTCTAGATTCAAGAGTTGACCAACAATGAAGTATTTTTTATTTGCGTCAAGGTGTGTAGAATACCAGAGTCAATAAAGAAAAGGAGATTAGAACTAGAACTACTTCAACGACTTTTATAGCTTAATCAGATATCAAGGTGTGTAGAATACCAGAGTCGATAAAGTAGCAAGGGTAGAACTACTTCAAGGACTTTTATACCTCATTCAGATATCTCGCTCATCTTACAACGCATATTTCGCGTTTGACTAGTATTTATAGTGCAACCTGTCTGTCGCATATATAGGCCTACACTTTTCAAAACCAATTCATCGTAATATTCCATAAAATGTAGGCCTATACTTCAGTTGCGTTTTCTTTGTTACGTATTTCTCATCCGATTGTTGTGAAAATCACTGAAAATATTTATGATTCTGTTTTTTTTTCATAGGCCTATTCAGTGAAAATTTCAAAGCTTTGTAAAATTTTTGCTGCTCAAGTATTTTCCCTGTGGCTTATTTTTGAGGGGATTTTTCAAACTTTCCGAATTTTATCTGGAAAAACCGTTCAACTGATTTTTCTGAAAAACAATCCCAGCCTGTTCTGGTGTAACACCAATACGCAGAGAAAGTTTCTAGTCAATTGGCCTCTTTTATTATATATATTGGGTTATTAACGACGCACTATACTGATGGCTACAATCTATTGGCGTCGGTGGATGATGAATGACATGATGGGATGATGAGATGAAATGTTATTTTATTATGTGTTTTGGATGGTGGGAAGGAGTCGGTCGTAGCCTGTTGTTAAGGAACCATCCCAGTATTGACCTGAACGACAGAGAGAAACCACGAAAAACCCCTGTCAGGATGGTCAACAATGGCGAGACTCAAACCCCGGTCTCCCAAATGACGGTTCAGTGTGTTACCATTCGGCCACGCGTCTCGATATTTGGCCTCTTTTACCGACCCGTATGCAGCGCACAAAATTGTCGCATTGTCGGCTAGCCGAGTAAACACGATCACACGATTTACACGAAAGCGGTTTGTCTCGCATGTGTGGCATAGCTTTCTCTGGCGCACAATACGAAATTGCTTCAATCCTAACCGGGAAGTGTGACGATTTTCGTAGAAAATGAGTTTTTCTGGTTAATCCAAATTTTTATAAATCAAAATCAATTTTTTGGGGTCCCTTGCATTTCGGATCAACGAGGGTTTACTGCAAGATACATTGAGGGTTGCGTTGGTTTGCCGATTGGAGATGGTGACTTCACCAATTCGAAAAAATGTTCCATTTCCAGAGTACTTTCCTGGGAACCAAAGATCGCTGCTTTATCTAGTGTTGTTTTGTAGAAATGGCTGACAGGCTGACCAACTTGATAACAGCTGATTTTAGCTGAGCTGATGTGAACGTAAAGTTAGTTCCCATTATCACTACTTATCTACGCACGATCGTTCTTAAGATGTGGCTGGTGAATTGGAACACATTTTCAACATGGGAGGGATAGGAAGTGAGGACACCATTTCCAACCGGCAAACCATCGCGACCCTCAATACATATTAGTTTACTGTATCTACTCTACATTGATATGTAAAGTGTTTGTGGACGAACGTATCAAATATTAATTGATGAAAAATTAATTACAGTAACTAGTATAATATTTCATAGTAATTATTAATTATGAATAATATGGTAGGCTAATCATACTTACAATTTTCCAGTGATTTAAAAACAAAATCAAAAACATTTCTGCTGTCATTATGATAGAGTTGTCGGACTGCAGGTTCGCAACGCAACAATTTCTTCAGGATCACCGTGGAAAGTAGCAAAAAGCCCAACAAATGATTTTCTCTTTCCATCTTTTTCACGTCGACATCAAAATAGTGTTGAATGAACTGTGTCTCTGGTATAAGTGCGGTTAAAAGCGGCTCTGCGCCGATCGTCAAGTGGCGTTCCACGTCTTCAGCTATGCTGCGCGGAGTTTCCTTCGTTTGCAGATACGGCAGAGAATAAAAATGTAAGGAAATAAGTAGGGTTAGAAGTTCTTTGTGGCATTCTCCCAAACAGCCGGCGTACGACTCGCAAAGTTTGATTATCAACTTCAATGTGAAACCTCCGATTTTCAATGTCCGTGCGACAATCTTGATCTCCGTTTCATTATGTCCCTGAGAAAAGAAAACAAATATGGAAGATAGAAATATAGAATGTTATAAGAGAGACGTTGAACCTAGGCTGGCCAGAGTTGTTGGAATTCAAAAGGTCAAGACGAAGGTCAAGATCAAATACTGTTCAGGATGTGAACAGTTCTCGTCTTGCAGAAGCAATATTGCATAATCAATCTGTTAAGATGAGCCATTGTCTACATTTCATTTCTTAAATCTAATTTATAGCTTAAGATGAAAGAAATGAATGAAGACTCAACTTCAATCAACAACTTTCCCTCACATGTTGATTGTATGTGGGCCTATTGGGTTTTTATATAAAAGTAGTTGGACCTATTGACAAGTAAATGAGGCTGTATAAGGAGAGCAGTGTGTGCATGACTAGACTTGATAGTTTCAAAATCAAGGTGTATACTTCTTGTGTAGGCCTACTTCTGTGTACTTTGTAGTTTGTATACTTATCACACATCAAATATGCGTGATTTCCTTGTAGTAGCCTAACGGTACACGCAAGTGTACAAAAAAAAAATTACAAATTTTCCTTTTGAATAATTATTTTTTGGCCTACCATCTTTACCTAATTAATGTGTAATACAGTGGAACCTCTTTAGTACGTTTTTCAGGGAACCAGACAAAAAACTTACTAAAACTAAAGGGAAAAACTTATTGAAGATACTATTCAACATGTGGGACCATATGGATGGGATCGAAGAATAAAACTTGGGTGAAAAGTGTACCAACGAGAAACCCACTGAAGAGGTTCTACTGTAACATGAAACAGTTCGTTGCATTAACAATCAAATATCCACATTATAGACCCACGTGCAGTAGTACAACATCTACCAGACTTACATACAGAGAAGTAACCTAAATACCGGCACAGTAGCCGAGTGGTTAGCGCACTTGCTTCGTGTGACCCGGGAGGTGAAGGGACATATCGGACCCAGACCGTCCATCTTTACAGGGGTTGTTCGTGGTTTCCCTCTGTAGTCTAGGCTAATGCCAGGATGGTTCCCACAATATAGGCCACGACCGCTTCCTTCCCACTATCCTTCCCATTACCCATAACACCTTCATCTCATCATCCCATCAACTCATCAATCATTCATCCAATGCCAATGGATCTCAGTCATCATTACAGTGCGTCGTTAAGAGCCCGCATCTTAGACAGATTTACAGGGTGCACTTTCGCCACAAATATCTCAAGAACTACAAATACTACGGACTTACGGTAAAATGCAATGAATAAGTAATACCTATGACTATCAATAACGTAACGGGATAAGCAACACGGCATAAGTCCTATCCTTTTAACATTAGGCCGTTTTCACCATGATGGAATCAGCGCGCTTTCGTGTACATTTGTGAGATTCGCAATTTCAAATCAAATTGTACGTATTAGGTTCGTATTTCAATATATAGTACATAGTTGTACAATTGCATTGATTTTAATCTTTCTCGTAGATGATGAGTAATTATCCAGTTATCAAATGGTAAATATAGCAGTAGGGCTCTTGACTAGAGGACTGAATGCTTTTACAGACGTATTTTAAATTTAGATTGGCTAATTCAAATGAAATTTATCCCAATATTGTTTAATGCAGTTGGAAAGAGCTGGATTCACAGATTGCATTACATCTATTACTTGTATAGATCAACATACAACAATACCAGCAAATCATCATAACATTTGTGAGGCGGCATCCCTTTGATGTACGCATGGTGTGAAAGGAAACCGCCATGTTGCTTATCCCGTTACGTTATTGATAGTCATAGGTAATACTCTCACAATTAGATATGCCTGGTCAAAAATTGAAGAATAATTTTACTATAGAGCGATAATTGAATTGAAAAGTGCCTAATTTGATGGTTTTCATTGCTTAATTCCTGGTCACCGCATGATAGTAGAAATAAATCACAAACGCACATCCTTAAGTTCATCTTTGCTTATCAATATTTGAAATTTTGATTTGCTTTTTATTCCACAGTTTTCCCAATTTCCTTGGCCAAAATGTGTGATGTAACTAGATTTTGTCCAAATTATGAAATGAAAAACTCCCCCATCTAGCAGTGGATACTGGAACACTTTCAATATTATTCCCTTTTCACTTTTCAACCCACAACCAAACTTTTGAACACACATCGAACTTGGGTCGAGCATTTCGAAGAGAACCATGCTCAGCTAAGATGCGGGCTCTTAAAACCCAATATATATATATATATATATAGTAACCTAAATAAGCTTGTTAAGTACGGTATACGTAATCTTCACATTAGGCTTAGATGTTTAAAATTACTCACCATTTCTGAAACTAATTTCAAGCTACAACAGATGTCATACGATAAGAACTTGATAGGCGTTGCTACGTCAAGGCGAGGTTTCAAATGTTCCGCATATTGCTGTGTTAGTTGAGTATAACCTTTCCACAATTCCGCCATCGTCTTGACGTCCAGTCCAATAACCAGTTCACCGATACGTCCGAGCGTTTCAACAGATTCTGTCAGGATAGAAACATCTTCCTCAAATCCACAATCAAACTGTAGGTTCTCCGTCATCAAGACAAAGAAACTCTGTTGAACTTTGCTGCTCTTACGAAACATTGCCGTCAGAACTTCGCCCAGCGGTTGGAAGTAATCACCGTACAGTTCCGTGCTGTCTTTAAAATGTTTGAACGCATCGTATAGTACATTGACGATGACTTTCGGAACGCTTGGAAAGTCTGTGACTGATACTTTGCCGAGTGATGCGATGTAACTTAGTGTCACGTCCAGACAGTCAAGAAGCTCGATGCAAACCTGTAAATATATTACTCTGATGTACATGTTGGTTTCAATAAGATATACATATTGAAATTCAACAATAAAGAAGAGAGTCAAAAAGTAAGAATTCAAGAATGAGAAGAAGGGATCAACATAATAAGAAGAATCAAGATTTTAGTCTCCTCAATTATAATGTTTGAATCGTTTTCTATAGCTGAAATTACTACCTCAAGATTTATTGTTTGTTAAAGTACGGAAACATGATACACATACATATTATTTTATCAGTAGATACGATACGAATGTTAAAATGCCACATGTAACATACATTTTTTTTTTTTAAATCCTTATATTTTTGGGGAATTTTTTACTGCGAGTCGCACCAAATGAGCGCTACGTCACAAAAGCGTTATGTAAGGGTACGTATGCTGGCTGTCGGCCGCCCGCTATAGCAGTCAAAGAAGGACGGTCAGTTCACTGACACTTGTGGTTGGGTAAATAAGTGGGAAGTGTGTTTTTAAATCTGTGTGTTTAAATGTGTAATATTGAATATTGAGATAGAGTATTCTTTACTTTTATTAAAAAACTAGTGATAAACGTCTTGTACTATCGTAGAACAATGTGAGGAGTGCGTTGCTGTTGCGTGCATTTTCTTGTCTTATTGTGCCAATATGTACAGAAAGTTGGAATTTCCCAGTGACTCATATTTATGCCCATATCTTGAAATAACTCTCCCCCTCCCTACTCTTTTCAAAAATACCCAAAACATTCGTCCAACTTGTTCAGAAGAAATAGTTGACCTGTCAGATGGGATAACGCGGGTTAGCAGTGTACAAGTGTACGAGTGGTGAGCGCCTGTGTGACGTCACACCGCATGCTAGATGGGGTATGCAGACCTTTTGAAAAAAAATCAAAATAAATACTAGAAGTTGGCATTTTTTTTTTTCTAACTTGTCTGCATTGAATGGATCTAATCTACGTAATACATAAGTCATGTGTACGTCTATCATTGTCAATTACTTTAAATATGAGTAATCTTATTTTCAATTATTCTTTCGAGTGGTAAGGTTGCCCTCATGGTGTCCCATCCAAAAAATCCTATTTTCTATCTATGGCCTTAATTGGAGAATAATGATTTTGTATCAAGTTGATCATGTTGATGAAAATTTTTAGAAAATTCAAGTCAGATTCAAGGCCTATTTCTGCTGTCATAGGCCTATGTGATTATAGAGGATTAGAGCTGCAACCATCCTAGCTTCTCGTTGTACTGAACGTAATATTTACACTGTGAGGGTGAGGGTGTTGACGAGGGGGTGGAGGGGGATGGTCACTGAACTCATCGCCCAATCCTTGGACCCAAGTACCGGTGTTGGGGCCAACGATGTGTACAAGGGATTGCAGACCTTCACGACCATTAGAAAACAATCAAAATTGCAATGAGTGATGGCAAATTTTTTGTTAAGATGCACAATTGAACACTTGAAATGCGTTGAAATTGTGGATGTGGTACTAAATTTTTTTAAATTAAAAATAGATGCATACTTGAAGGAACAAAGGTATGAACAGTCTACACTTACATTAGTTTCATACATTCATTAGTCATTACATTTCCATCATGACAGTAAAAACTTGAGGTAACGAAGGCCGGATACACAATCGAGATCCATTTTAATGAAAAGCCAATCAAATTTTGATGGGATTCTCATTCTGTGAAATTTCTCTTCATAACAAACTACTAGCTAACAATTTCTCTTCATAACAAACTACTAGCTAACAATAACTGTCACATTCAAACGATGATTAGCATCCGACTTCTCGGACAACACACCTTGAACGAGATATAACAATGGCCGTTCAATTTCAACATTTTTCATCAATTCTTTATTGGACTCAGATATTTTTTGGGGACTTCAATCCAACATCGAATTGGAATATTCAATATTCGATAAATTGTTTGTCCTAGCGACTGATTTTGATTGAAAAATTGTAAATGACTGAAATAGTATGATACTGTATTGTGAGGAACTTTGTATTGCACGCAAGAATTCAAGCCCGAGTCACTCAGTCAGATGTCGTGAACGTACAGTATCAATATCAGTATCGTTCTGACAGTACAGAACGTACAGAACGTACAATACAGTGCCTCCATTCTGTTTCCTAAACAATAATTGTATTTCTTTCGATTCAATATCTTTGTTTGGTACTTTTTTACCCACTGACAAACCAATAATACACCAGTAGGCCTACAAAGTAATGTTTGACTATTGTACCTGCAGTAAACTTGTTGAAAAATCAATAACTTCATCTGATTGCATTTTTTCAATAGACAACTGGATACAACCCAACGTCTGAAAAAAAAAAGATGAATAATTATGGCATTTTATAGTCATACATCAAATAGCAACACAAAATTTACAAAATATCAAGAGATCAAAAATCATGACTAGGCCTGCATGAGTCTTTTCACTTATTAGCCCCTTGGGTTTGATCATGAGAAAGAACAAATTCAAGTTATGTATGCAAAATAGTAGACTGCATGAGTTTATCATATTCCTAATCCTAGCGCTGTATTGTCAAATCCGCTACATCATCATGGTAAGCTGGTGGTTTAAATTTTTCAATCTGGTAATGCTGCAGCTTTCAGAAGTAAGATTCAACACGAAAATTGTAAAATAAAAATAATCTGTCAATTGATTACAAACATAATATCTGCGTCACGTGAATAAGTGATTACAAGTATGAAGATGCGTTATTTGGATACCGGTTTTAAGCTTACACTAATAATAGGTAATAACCTACCTCATGGAACAAATTTCTGACAGCTGGTAGAGCATACTTGAGAATTTTAGTTTCTGCTTCATTAGACGCAACACATGGAAGACAAGTCCTCAGTAATGCCTGCAACGCTTGCAATGATGAAGCTTTCTCATCTTCTACTTCAAGACAGCTGTATCGTTTTATTAAGGATTATTGGCAACTAACTGTATCATTATTCCTACACGGTACACGTGCTTAATCTGCGTTTGCTATTTCTTGGTCCAGTAAGACTAGACCTTTTGATATTATCTCAAACACAGCCTACGGCACAAAAAATATTACACTATTCACGGCCTGAACATAACATTTCAGAGAAAAACAATTTGTGATGGACGATATGAGAGATGAATGATGGATGATGAAAAGAATGAGAGAAGGAAAAGAAAAAACGAGAGAACAGAGCGAGAGAAACAAGTGATCGTCAGTGGTTTAACGTGAATCATAATGGGCTCCGCCGTAAAAGTAACTTCCCAGAAGTCGTAAAATAAATGATATCATTAATGTGTAGGCTGGAGTCTTGAATGTTGTAAGAATGCATCGCCAGGCATTTTCCGCCTGAATTGTGTCGGGATGTGAGATGTACCATAGTGACTTCAACCATGACTTCATTTATAGACCTCCACTGTCGGAAAATGGTTTAGCCAAATCGATTCAGGCTGAAACGGTTTAAGCATGCCGATTTTAGGCAAAAATGATCCAATTTTAACACGATTCAAGATGTTAAATTTGAAACTGTCAAATCGTATCTGAATGTTTGATAAACAGTCCAAAACGGTTTGGAGGGGCACGCCTGCAACTCTGCTAATAACAAGGCTGTGTGAACAACCAAATATGATCAGTATTTTTTCGATTTCTGAACTGTTTCGACTACGGTGAAACAATTCAAAATAACTTGATAAATACGAAATATTCAAACCATTTCAAGCTGAATCAATTTGGTTGAAACAGTTTTCAGCTGTGTGATAAACGTAGTCATCGTTCTATGGCAAGTGTAGTGACTAGTGTTGGACCAAAATGTTGATACACTGTCAAAATTTGAAGGTTACTTGTTTGTGTGTAGCACTGGTGTTGACTATTCAGTGAAAAAGTCAGCTGAATTGGGTGAGACGAAATTACCATAGAGCACAACTCAAGTTGCACTCGCATAATTGCAATCGAAATAATAATGACGCTCAGATTGACTTCATGTAGGTTTACCAAAATCTCAATAATGTTGCAAATTAACCTGTCTGGCTTTGTCAATGCAGTGATGCCTTGGTCAAAATATAACTTGAATTACAATGCAAAGTTGCAGTAGGTCTACAAACTAATGTTATAAAATCAATGTCACAGATAAGTACCCCCTCAAAAGATTCAGACACCTTGACGTGGTGTGGGCGCTTGCGTGGATCCATGATCTCCAGGGCTGTCGTTGGGAGTGGTTTATTTGCTCCCAACAGGGTCACCCATGGCGATAAGGCCTGGAGTGAGGGTCCAGACCAAATTCGAACCGTCTTGGTCAAGTGGAAGCCTTCTACTGAATGAGTATATGGAGGGAGTAGGCTATTGAGCCTTGCGCTTTCACTTTATTTCCTTGTCACTTACTTTTTTCTCATCTCATTTCTTCTCTCTTTCTTGCCTGCTCCCTCCATATGCTTGAAACAGTCACAAAAGTTGACAACTATGGCAAAGTAGCCTTCACGGACATGAACATAGGCGCTAAATAACCCCACTGCCGACGCGCCTCTAAACCCTAATATTCATTTCACAGGTAAGAAGGCCTATCAAGTATTAGTTTTTCTTGAAATTGGTGTATTCATACCATGGTCTAGCACCTAACCACAGCTCCAAAACCTCGAAAATAGCTCTAAACCCTAATATTCATTTCACAGGTAAGAAGGCCTATCGAGTATTAGTTTTTCTTGAAATTGGTGTATTCATAGCATGGTTTAGCGAATAGCCGCAGCTCCTAGAGGTTAGGCATGTACTTGATATATGGCACAGGCCTAGGCCTAGGGCCTCGACTAGAAAGAATCCTGAAAGGACCGAGGGCTTAGCCATCACTTATACGTAATGGCTAGGCCCTAGGTCATTGTCAGTGTGTAGTCATTGAGTGTTACCATACAAATTCAATGGTGTTACCTAGCACTATTGATTTTGTAAGGTTAACCACTAATAGTTCAATGCTAGCACATAGGCTAGATGGACCAAATCAATGACCAAATGCAGTTTCCATATACCAATAGGCCTAGGCCTAGGCATTGATAAGGTAGCCCTAGTCAGGATATTTATTTACTCGATACCCTGCCCCTGGGCTATAAAGGCCTACCAGTAGGCTTGGAAAGAAAAGGATATCAGAAATACTGTCAGCATTTCTTGAAAATTTTCTTGAACTTCTTTTTTTGACCACTGAGGCAATATCATAAGAATTTCTTTTAATCTTGAAGTCATGATAAAGAGAATAATCAAAGTTCGAACAAACCCTCGGTTCAAACCTAACCTCACATCGTCTCAAAGCTCACGCACAGTAAAATCTAAACCATTGCCGCCACAATCACGGCCCATATGATGACGTTTGTTTACTTCGGAGTTCGGAACTCGAATCAACTATTTTATCGGCACCATTTATAAAAAATAATGATGGATAATAAACAATAATTGACAATTGTAGATCGTCCGCCCTCGTGATGTCACAAAATATAAAAACCAATCAAGTGGACAGTGAAGAAAGGGAAATAGGGAAATAATTAATCTAGGTATCTAAAATTTCCCCTGCTTCGTATAAGTCACGCCCATCTACAATGGTCAATTAGCAATAACTAGCAATAACAAGATTATAATTCAATTTATTTTAAAGTGGAGATGGATCAATTTATAGACACCACCGCCTAGGTGGTGTTAAAGTGTGTCATTCAACAAATAAATCAAATCTTTTCCATAACGTTGAGCTACACGTCGAAAATGTATTAAATCCAGGCGTGTGGTATAATCATACCTAGTCTTACAATCGCCTATACCTCTATATTGATCAGTGAAAAACTAAAAATCAATTCGCTCGTTTCATGCCGTATGTGGTGAACATACTACCCTTCCCGTTCCCCTCTCCTACAAAATACTATGACGGTTAGGACTACTTTCATAACGAGAACTAGAGAACAAGAACGAGTCGAATTCGACTGATATAATAGGCCTAATAATAATATTTTTGTATTTTTGTATTGATTTTAAACCCCCTTAACACGATCAACTAAAATAGCAATGCATTGCTAGGGATAAGTTGATCGTGTAAAGGGGGTATTAATAAATGCACATAAAATATTGCAAATTCGACATTCACTTGTCAATTACCACAAGGCCCCATAAGGGCTTGACTGTAGCGTTATAACTGATGTAATTGAATAAAAACTGTCTTTCTTCGTACAAATGTAATAAAAAGTCGTTACTAGCCCTCTTGACGTATTTGAAAAATAAAATACAATAATAGGCCTATATAGTCACTTAGATCATATGGCTATGATATGTAGGTGTTAAATGAGTAATAAAAATGGTGAAAATATTATTCGAATAAACAAAATAATCAGAAAACAAATAAATTCAAATGTAGGCCCAAATTTGTTTAGAAAGAAACTGATGAACCGAAAAACCGAACATAGGTCTATATAAATAATTCAACAATGGTCTGTATATACACCGTCTATGTTGGAAAAAATAGAAGTTTTGATTTCTCCTTTGACTTTATAAAACCAGAGTCGATAACGCAGTTCTACCTCCTGTCAGGAGGTAGAACTGCTTTATCGACTCTGATAAAACTTTGAAAAGTTTCTCAAATTATTAGGCAAAGAATTGAAGAATAATGGAATTATATAACTGATACTTCTCTTTTCATTTTTATTGTCCCATGTAATAATAATAATAATAATAATAAAAATGATGATAATAATAAATTGTTTATTCCTTCAATTTTGTTCAAATCACATGATATCGGAAATCACTTGAAATGATCATCAAAACATTTTCATTGTGTAAAGACTTTTCGAGAGGTGGAAAAATACATTCGTTTACTCAATATCTGTTGAATAATTAATATTATATAATTTTCAAGTTGAGAGTACGATAATGGTACCGTATTATTATAACGAATTAAATCTCCAAACACCAATACATCAAATGCCGTATTTTAAAGATTTTGATTGATTGATTGATTATTGTTTGCTTAACGACCCCACCAACAGCTAGATTATACGGGGGTATGAATGAGCTGGTGATTATGAATGTATGAAGTGATGATAAGTGAGAGGACATTTACAAAAACCCATGGCTTATGCGGGATTCGAACCCACGCCCAACGGTGACTTCAGTTTCTGAAGCGATGCCTCAGCTGACCGAGCTACCGAGGGTGGCTCGGGTGGGGGGGAAATATACCCCAATTAGGAAAATTGTATATTCATTATTGAAATTGAAAAGAAACTCATCAGTCGAATTAGTGATTTCATATATATTATGTAATAGCTATATATTTGTATTATATACGACCATTCTTGACAGAAGGATACGAAAGGCGTCACGCGCGATTATAACAAGGAGACCATGCATAGAAACCATGGCAACGCTACACCACTATATTCATAGTAGTAGAAACAAGAGATTTGGGAATCATATTAAAGATGGCAAAGTAGTAGTTTTTGATCAATAAAAGCCGGGAGGGAAGGAAACCAGGATGTATGTGTTGTCAGTCGGCGGCTACTCGGCTACCGTGTCTCACCACGAGCTAGACCTACGCCTGATATTGGGCACGTGGTGTTGACATTCCGTCTGACGGCGGGCAATTACACGGGAAGAAATGCCGGACAAGTGAATACATTGTTATCCCAATAAGAAGGTAATTCCAGAATTATTATTATCACTAACTAAAATACATTCCATATTTATATCCCTTGTATATAGTCTAATAAGTATATAAGGTCTGTGAATATATTTCTAAATTTTTAGTTACTTTGATATAGTTCAAAATATGTTTTTGGAGATATTTTTTACTTTCATTATAATCAACGGAATGGATACTTTTTGAAAACAAGAGACAATTGAAACTGAATTTTAAAAAACTCGAAAAGATATGCATATTAGAGTTTTAATATAAAAAATACTCGAGCTTATCATATAAATAATAAAGTATAAGTATAAATAAATCTGTGTAGGCCTATTTTGAATTTTCATTTCAAACCCAATATTTTTGCTAAACATTCAACCACTTTCTTTACCTGAGACAATCATGTTTTTAGGTCATATAAGTCGTGAGTTTCGTAAATATCAGTGCCAAATTACATCTAGTTATAATACACTATATTACATGATATCTATTCTATTTTTACACTTATAGTTGTATGGCCTACTGTCAACAATTATTAATTCATATATTGGGCCTGTTGGAAATAATAACTTTAATTACCACATGTAAACGAGATGAATAAACTTTAAAAAATACATAACTGACTGTTCCTAATTATTAATTATTATTCGTTCAAATTGGCATATTCAACTGATTTGAGCATTTTTGTGAACAATTTCACCTATGCCTTATACTTGATACTTTATGGTAAACTCATTAATTACATTAGTTGAATTTGGACTAATTTTTAAGTCTATCAGTGTATGTTGTAGATTTCTATGATTATTAATTTGGGAAGTTATTATTGCATATAGAGAATGTTTCTCATAACCAATGCCAGAAACAATAAGTCGTGGTTAATTGCTATGTGTTGCTGTGTAGTGTGGATCACCAATAAGGTACCAAAATACCAAAATACTACCAGAATAAATATTAAAACTTCGGTTAAATACATCATTTCACCGCACCGTCAAGGATGTAAATGGAAGATGCTATTTCGTATATCGACGATCAGAAAATGTGTCCTGGAAAATCACGATGCTCTAAAAAGATCACTGCCGTACAAATAGATAACGGTGATTTGTGTTTATCATGTTGGTAGACTACATTATTTTTCGTGAATACATTTATAGCTCGAAACACTCAAATAAAGATATTGAAAACGCGTCAAGAATTCAAGTCTGCAATAAAAACATTCTTGCTTGAACTCAACTTCGACAGCGTTGACGAATACCTGCGATCTCGGACTCTCAGTGTTCGAAGTGAACCGTTGTTTCATACTTTCATCAGCATTCACTCATCCACACTCTCATACTGATTTCAGTACTTGACTCGGTTTATACAACGATAATGTTCACAAACAATGAATAAATAAATAAATGAATGAATGAATAAATAAATGAATGAATAAATATTTAGCTGGTGCAAAAAGTCATGAATTCTAGAACAAATAGTCTGAACATTGTTTTTAAGTAATAATTTGATTCAAAACTTGTAACACTCATATATTCATTCTTTCAAGCATTGTGAATTCTTCAAATATTGAGGAAGTTGATTTTTTTCAAGATGGGTGAAGTTCTACTTGAACTTACAATTATAATCATTAGTTCACATACGAAAATAACATGAGCACCAAGGATGATCAATCAAATTCCGCTGTTTATTTATCAATATATAATATATAATATATATATATATATATATATATATATATATATATATATATATATATATATATATATATGTATATATATATATATATATATATATATATATATATATATATATATATATATATATATATACATATATATATATATATATATATATATATATATATATATATATATATATATATATATATATTTATCTTCATATATATATATATATATATATATATATATATATATATAAATATATATATATATATATATATATACATATATATATATATATATACATATATATACATATGTATATATATATATATATAGATATATATATATACATATGTATATATATATATATATATATATATATATATATATATATATATATACATATATATATATATATATATATATATACATATGTATATATATATATATATATATATATATATATATATATATATATATATATATATATATATACATACATATATATACATATATACATATATATATATATATCTATATATATATATATATATATATATATATATATATATATATATATATATATAAATATATATATATATATATATATATATGTATATATATATATATATATATATATATATATATATATATATATATAATAATAATAATAATAATTGTTTTTATCATCGGCGACTGTACCTTACAGTATGATAAAAGTCATAACATTAAGAGTAAAAACATTTTGTTAAAATACAATGATCGTGATAAAATTCATAGATGGCTAAGATAATCATCAACAGAATAAAAAGCATGCACAACTAAGAAATATTATTGACGCTATACTTGAATACATTGATGTTTACAATTGACTTTACGTTTACTGGCAAGTTGTTATATAAAACTGACATCAGGTAATATGGGCTTCTAGTGTACAGAGCAAGTCTGTGCTTGTCAAGATGTAGGTCGTCGTGTCTTCTTGTATAATGCGTATGAATGTGGTGATTACATTCGAAAAGTTCAAAGTTTTCTCTCACAAAAACGACTGCTCTCAGAATCAGTATCCATGGTAGTGTAAGTAGAAATACTGATTTGAAAATGTGTCTGCACGACGCCAGTTTCCGAACGTTAGCCATAATTCGCACTGCTCTTTTTTGAAGTACGAACAGCCGTGTATATATATATATATACAGGGGTTATATTAGTGCGCAGTTGACCCTAATCTGCGCAGTTCTAAACTTCAAAAATGCAGCTCTTAATTTCAATTTGCGCAGTTGTAAACTAACGAATATTGTTAAAGAATATTGTTTGTTATCAAAGAAAAATTCGTCATTGCAATTCTGCGCATTAAATAAGTTTGCAAAATCAACACCATGGTCATGATGAGCGTGAGGGGGGGGGGGGGGGGGGGAGAAGTGAATCCAATAGCCAATTACGCCCTCGAAGCAGTGTTACTGTTTTTAAGTAATCAAGTTTAATTTTCTCACTGGTGTCACTCTCGGCGCCTACCCTCTACGGTATTCGCTGGTTTTTCCGAGAATTCGCAATGGCGGTGTTATATATTCTTCTCCCAATAATAAATACGCGAATACTTGGCGCAAATAATGCACCATGAAGCAACAGCCAACATATATCCAAATAGTAACAAGATATTTTCAAAAACGAAGTTTTTTAAAAAATTCCCTGCGGGTACTGGGGGGGGGGGAGGGGGGGGGGAGGGGCCTCCCTCCCCCTCAGTATCCGCACGGAACCTACCTCTTTATGTAATTAATTTTTTCATATGCGCAGTTCTAAATTTTCACTAATATAACCACTGTATATATATATATATTTGGTCAACTCATAGTATTCAAAAATGATAAGTATTTGAGGGCGAAACAGTTCAATTGATAAATAACTAAAATTATTTATTGAAACCTAAAGTTTCGAGTTTTGATTGGATAACACCAATTTCCATGCATTGGTGAAGAGGAGAGATGAGGGAGGAAGAGGGAAACGGGGAGGAAGAGATGAAAACAAACGCAGTTGGAGGGGCTTTTGATGCATACAACCTTCGTTCAAGAAAGAAATAATATATCAGAACCCTTGGATGTGCACGTTGTTAGCAGTCCAAATAGCTGAGGGAGAATTCTTCATAATATCTTGATAATTTTGTATATATTTTTTTCCATTCAGGTTCATACGCACAATCATTGTTGTTCCGATCTGTATTATTATCATCACGTTTTATTCAAAATGTGAAGATGTCATTCAGACGAAACACTCTAGAAACAATAAGGGATAGTTTAGGAAACGTAGAAGAACATTTCAATACGTTTCAAGAGAAGTCTCTTACCAGGGTTCGATTACCGGCACAGTAGCTGAGTGGTTAGCTCACTTGCTTCGTGTGATCCGGGAGGTGAAGGGACATATCGGACCCGTCCATCTTTACAGGGGTTTTTCGTGGTTTCCCTCTGTAGTCTAGGCTAATGCCGGGATGGTTCCCACAATATAGGCCACGACCGCTTCCTCCCCACTATCCTTCCCACTACCCATTAAAACCTTCATCTCATCATCCCATCATCTCATTAATCATTCATCTGACGCCAATAGATCTTAGTAATAATTATAGTGCGTCGTTAAAACCCAATATAAAAAAATGATTCGATTCCCGCCATCCACCATCCTGACAGGGGTTTTCCGTGGTTTCCGTCTGTCTTTCAGGTCAATACTGGTATGGTTCCTCAACAACAGGCCACGACCGACTCCTTCCCACCATCCAAAACACCTAATAAAATAACCTATCATCTCATCATCCTATAAGCTCATTCATCATCCACCGACGCCAATAGATCGTAGCTATCAGTAGGCCTATAGTGCATCGTTAAAAACCCAATATTAAAAAAAGAAGGAAAGTTATTCTGCTAGTAGATTCAGAGTAACAGATATGCTATAAATATACTCTGTCAAAGGCAAACCGAGCACAATTTAGTATTTAGATCATTTTGTTCTGTAATTTATTGCCATTTATTATATCTTTCCTTATCGACAAAAAGTTATTAGGAAAACAGACGAAGAAGCCATCCTTTACATTCTACAACTTCAATTCCTTTACATGAGATTTTAAATATTCCGGATTAAAATCTAGATTCCCGTAGAATTTATCGTATATTTCAATGCAAACCGCTCATAAAATCTCGATTTATAGTCAATTGAGTTCGCCATGCGAAGATTTGCACGTTGCAAAATTCTTATAAAAGAAAATAGAAAACAGCTTATAGGAAAAGCCGATAGTCGAATATATATATATATATATATATATGATTATAATATTATATCTTGGCTTGTCTTCCAAGTGAAGTTTGAACTAGCGTTCGTGCCGGGCGTGGAGTTTAGCAGTGGCAGATACCGGAGCAATAGTCGAGCCTGAATGATGCAAAGAACATAAATACTAGCTGCATGGTCTTTGACATGTGAGCTGCATGACTGGGACAAGCAGACCCGACTCAACATGGCACTATAATCGAAAACTAACTCGAAACACAATGTGAAGATATATTATAAATACGAACGCATTTTATTTTTGTCTTGAAAAAGATTGGTTATAGGCCCGGTTCACAATTGAAATATGGCTTGGTCATTATCATATTTCATTTGCATTGGTCTTAAGAGGCCGCAGGCGCTCTACACGGGCTCGTTGTTCGCTCGCTTCAGACTATAGTTTAACATGCATCGTGTGCTAGGCGCAACACATAGACTAGCCCGCCGAACTCAGATTCACGTAAGCGCCGTTAATTCCCTAGCTCACACTTCTGATATATTTTACATTCTATGTTTTTTTTTCGGTATTAAAAAATATGTATCTAGGTTTTCGTAAATTGGAAATTTTTCCATTTTCCATTTGAAGAATTTGAAAAATCACAAATTTTTGATTCAAAATTCTGTATTTACGGTAACCTTCGTTTTTCAATTACTAACAGAATGCAAAAACACTCATATTGATATCACAAAAATTACGGCCGTGAGAGTTTGCGGCGTGAAATACGAGCGCCTGCGGCCTCTTAACGACGCACTATACTGATGACTACGATCTATTGGCGTCGGTGAATGATATGAGATGATAGGATGATGAGATGAAAGCTTGTTTTATTAGGTGTTTTTGGATAGTGGGAAGGAATCGGTCGTGGCCTGTTGTTAGGGAAAAATTCCAGCTATTGACCTGAACGACAGAGGAAAACCACGAAAAACCCCGTCAGGATGGTCGACCATGGCGGAAATCAAACCCCGGTCTCCTGAGTGACGGTTCAGCGTATTAACCACTCGGCTACATATCTCAGTCTTGGACATTATGAATTAGTATAAGTATAAGTTATATATATATATATATATATATATATATATATATATATATATATATATATATATATATATATATATAGCATAAGTAAAAATTATCACTTTTCATGTAACTGATTTATTTGTATGTCTGTATAACGAGTTGATTTAAAATCAAGCATTAGTATTGAATAAATGAATAAAATATAAATAAAAATATTATCAATATTTTTTATTTTTTATATTTTTTACTCTCAAGTATTTTTGGGGTGGTAAGATCGCCCTTGTGGTGCCCCGTCCAAACGATCCTATCTTTCATGCATAGCCTTAATTGGGGAACAATGATTCTGTATCAAGTTTCGATGTTATTAAAATAAAAAGTATAAGTTATAGTGTATTATAAGTGAAATGGATGATGGTGGTTCCGTTCACAATAAGAAACTGTGGTATACTGATTGTGCTAATTGGTACAAGAAATGAAATAAATCCATTTCACATGACTATTTCAGTATAGGCCTAGCCTTCATGACAAGCCAAATTCTGACCAATCACACGATGTTACTACTGGAGTCAATGTGACTACCGTTTATGTATTTCGGGTATTCTATTTTTTTATGAGAGCCAAATCAGACACTCTTAGGAAACAAATGTCAAAATGGTTTTTGACAGTTGTTGCCACTGCCACTGAAACTCAAACTATTCAAGGTGAAATAATGCTTCAGGGTGGCGGTGAATCGGATCATCCGGTGAACCATATTGGTGAACCTACTATTGTGGCCCACATATGTGAATAAAACTATTACATAACTAAGTAAACGTAACATATGCGTTGTAAGATGAGAGAGGTATCTGAATAAGGTGTAATGAAGAGTCGTTAAAGTGGTTCTACCCTTGCTACTTTATCGACTCTGGTATTCTATGACGCATATGAAAATGTTGGGCAAATATCAAATCTAGAAAGCAGTGAATCTTGACAACATAATTCTGCTATTATTTCTATATTTTTATGAATATAAACAGATAATGAATTTAGTTTCTTCAAAACGGCTGGTTCGAATTGCATACAAAATGGTGATAATGTGTACCATTCATGTGTACACATTCAAAGCAAATTTTATTCCATTTGGAGAGATTAATTTCTCAAATTTTCTTGCCCATCCTAATTTTTCGAGATTTTTAGAAACTTTGAGATGATATTTCTCAAAATTGGTCCAACCGATTAATTCCAAATACTATACAGTTCTAAGTTGGATAAGTTTGCGTGTACAAAAAAGTTTCATGTTGATCAGTCAAACTCTGCGACCTGTGCAGTGCTTACAAAAAAAGAAACACACACACACACACACATATACAAAGCTCTATAAGAATGGGATGGTCTTCGCTATCGTTCATCTAATCATGACGCCGTCGTGTTATGCAGCCCATGTTACAGGACTGTATGGCGGGAGTGTATATCTGTCATTGAAACTGTGTACGTATCTAATTATATCCCACGTACTCGCGATAAGGGGATATAATCAAGCCTAATAGCAAGTCTTCGGTAGTATAGTGGTGAGTATCCCCGCCTGTCACGCGGGAGACCGGGGTTCGATTCCCCGCCGGAGAGAATTTTTGGCATTTTTTTTCATGCCGTGTTAAAATAATATAATCGCAACAATGGGAAAAGCATTGATTTTCTTGAGATGTATAGGTATGTTACTGGGCAAACGCAACATATGCGTTTTAAGATGAGTTGGATATCTGACTAAGAGTAGTTTTATTTGTCCCACTTTATCGACTTCGGTATAACTGGATACTCTACACACCTTGACTCCTATACAAAAATGTGATGAATATCGAATCTAGGACGCAGCGAATCACAGCAATGGTTCTGCTATTATTACTATCCATTTGTTGAATTAAAAACATTTATTAAATTATTTTCTTCAGAACGGCTGATTCGAATTGACCATTGTAGATGGGCGTGACTTATACAAAGCAGGGGTAATTTTAGTTACCTTGATTGGTTATTTCCCTATTTCCCCTGCTTCACTGTCCACTTGATTGGTTTTTATATTTTGTGACATCACGAGGGCGGACGATCTACAATTGTCAATTGCATACACAATTGTGCTAATGTGCATTATTATTGTGTTCACAGTCAGGGAAAATTTTATGACATTTTAATTACAATTTATGAGCGATATATCTACATGAAGTTTAATAAGAGTCGTTGAAGTAGTTCTACCATTGCTACTTTATCGACTCGGGTATTCTACACACCTTGACGCTTATAATAAATACTTCATTGTTGGGCCAATAGCGAATCTAGAAAGCAGTGAATCTCGGCAGCATAATTGACGACTCGAAAAGGGCGTGGCTTCAGCAGTAGGCCAGTTGGAATTGGATCATATCATTTGTAGTCATTTTAAGATACACCGACCCGATTGGATATTTGAATTTGACTACAGTTCAAACAGTCCCGTCAATTGGTCTGTATGATTTCTGACGCCAATTGGGCGAAGACTGCGAGTCGTCAACTCTGCTATTATTTATATATATTTGATGAATAAAAACAATCAATTGAATCATTTTCTTCAAAACGGCTAGTTCGAATTGTATACAAAATGGTGATAATGGAAATCATTCGTGTGTACACATTCACAGAAAATTTTAATTATTTCGGAGTGATTTTACTTCTCAAATTTTCTTGCCCAGCCAATCTTATGGGGTTTTTAGAAACTCTGAGATGATATTTCTCAAAATCGGTCCGACCGAATTTTCCCAAAAACTTGACAGTTCTAAGTTGAATGAGTTTGCGTGTACTGAAACAGTTTCATGTCGATCAGTCAAACCTTGCGACATGTGCAGTGCTCACTAGGCATAAACGCAGCATAATGCGTTGTAAGATGAGCGAGATATCTGAATAAGGTATTATATAAAAGTCATTAATAGTCCTATATTTGCTACTTTATCGACTCTGGTATTCTACACACCTTGACAAATATAAAGAATAGTTCATTGTTAGGCAAATATCGAATCTAGAAAGCAGTGAGTCTTGGCAACCTAATTCTGATATTATTTCCATATATTTGATGAATGAAAACAGACATTTAATTTTTTTCTTCAAAACGGAGATTCGAATTGCTAAAAAAAAGGGTGATAATGTGTATCATTTATGTGTACACATTCAGATAATTTTTTTGAGAGAGATTTCATTTTACAAATTTTCTTGCCCAGCCTAATCTTATGGATTTTTTAGAAACTTTGACATGATATTTCTCAAAATCAGTTCAACCGATTCATTCCAAAAACTATACAGTCCTGAGTTCGATAAGTTTAAGTGAACGAAAAGTTTCATGTTGATCAGTCAAACTCTGCGACCTGTGCAGTGCTTACAAAAAAAGAAACACACACACACACACACACATAGACAAAGCTCTATAAGAATGTGATGGACTTCGCTATCGCTCATCTAATCATGACGCCGTCGTGTTATGCAGCCCATGTTACAGGACTGTATGGCGGGAGTGTATATCTGTCATTGAAACTGTGTACGTATCTAATTATATCCCGCGTACTTGCGATAAGGGGATATGATCAAGCTTAATATCAAGTCTTCGGTAGTATAGTGGTGAGTATCCCCGCCTGTCACGCGGGAGACCGGGGTTCGATTCCCCGCCGGAGAGAATTTTTGGCATTTTTTTTCATGCTGTGTTGAAAAAATACTAGGAAAACGTGTTGTTTTGCCGCGTTGATGGATGAGCTAGAACATGTCAACTTATCTTTGGATTGGTTATCAATCATGTATATCCACCTTGAGATGCAAACAATTACGTCACTGCCATCCTATTTCCTATTTAATTTCTTTGATAATAAAGAATATTTTGTTTCAATCGTTTTCAATTAATTGGTGACACCTGTTGCTTGGATTTGATTGGTTTCTTAGTAGTTTTGAGTGATTTAAAAAAATGTAATTATATTTTTTTCACATCGAAACGGCTGATCTGATTTGACTGAAAGTTCGGAATAATGTGTATAATTACTATATTAAAATTCTTTGAGAATTTGAATTCTCTGGAAGGAAATATTTTTGGCGAATTTTTTTCCCTGGGTTATTCTTAGGGGATTTTTGAAAACTTTGAAATGAGTTTTCTCAGAAGTGGTTCAACCGATTGCGCCTCAAAACTTTACAATATCGTATTGAATAAAGACACTTGTGTATGTCTCATTTCGCCTGAATTTTGGTTTCCGTTCAACCTCTGGAGCGCGAACAGAAAAAAAATAAAAAATGAATACTTTTTTTTCGAGTTTCGTAAAATTTAGTTTTCGCTTCGCTCATCCAATGAATAAATATAGATGATATAATATCGAATATTTAATATATATATATATATATATATATATATATATATATATATATATATATATATATATATATATATATATATATATATATATATATATAACAATTTCACTCGACAAATATTTTGTATTGGAGTTTGTAATTTCTACTTTTTGTTTTCTATTAAGTAAAAATGAGTGAATCCATTCATTTGCTTCACCTTGTATACCGTATGATTTTAGCTTGTTCAATAGTACTTCATGATTTACACAGTCAAAAGCTTTGCTGAAATCGTAAAACACACCTATAGCCTTTTCCTTTTTCTCAAGTGCTTCTAGAATGTTATTTATCAAACTAGCAATTGCCGTACTTATATATATATATATATATATATATATATATATATATATATATATATATATATATATATATATATATATATATATATATATATATATACATATATATATATATATATATATATATATATATATATATATATATATATATATATGTATATATATATATATATATATATATATATATATATATATATATATATATATATATATGTATATATATATATATATATATATATATATATATATATATATATATATATATATATAAAAAAAATATATATATATATATAAATATATATATATATAGGCCTATATATATATATATATATATATATATATATATATATATATATATATATATATATATATATATATAGGCCTATATATAAGAGCATTCTGATAAAACATCCGACCTGTATTCAACCATGCACAAAAACAATAATTGAGTTTCATTATTGTATAACGTGATACGTGGTGAAACTCTTCTGTCCATAAGCGACTGATTGCTTATTATCACTGCAGTTTTCATCAACTTATTGGTTTAGTTTTGTTCAGTAACGATTTATAACTGTTCTAATGATTCATTTTGAATACTGAATTGTGGTAAAAAAAATGTATTCGATGAAAAAAATCTAATTTGCTTCAATTGTCTCTTCTCACTTAATTACATTCACGACGAACAAAGACTTAAGTTTTGACGTTAGTAAAAATGAGAAAAATAATTTCTCGGTAAATCTGCATAAAACGCAACAATCCAATTGTGAGTGTCAAAAAATCTCAACAAAACTCATTTTCTCAGTCATCGTGAGCCCAAACTAGGTCGATCAATAAAAAAAAAAAAAAAAAAATTCTTCAAACACTTCAGATTTGTACACTTGAAATTAGCTGTCAGCAGTCATTCATGCAATAAAACTGCTTATCAACACTATGTATAGCAATTTAAAATTACAACACTTCATTATATTTCTCATTTTTGATTTGATTTGATCGTTTCCATCAAGAGCTCTATAACCTAGATTTTTTTATCGTTTGATTGATATAACAATATCAAAGGTGCCTATTGATTTTGACAAAGTTTAAGGGCAAAGTTTGTAGACTGGTGTTTGTGTTTAGGGGTGAAGTGTGGGGTGTGTAAGTCCAAACACCTGCCAACTAAAGCTGGGGGAACAATCGCCCACTCGAGCCTTTGCAAGGAAATATTCACTATCAATTTTATTGTTACGATATCAACCCGCGTGCCTGGTACGAGCCAATCTTCAATAAACAAACCCCATCTCTTCACACCTTTTATAATAACATTACCTACACTCGTTATTTCTGTATCAACAAATTTTATATTTAAAAAAACAACTTTTTGTAGGTAACAGTATTTTGGAAGAGAACCAAAATGATGGTACCGGTACTAGCAGTTAATTTCAACAAAATTTAAAATTGTCATCACAAGAAAAAAATATATCACTATTAGAAGGATAATATTTAAAACTATTCGCAAATTATGTTTTACTTTCACAAGAAACTATTTTCGATTTGTCAATTAAAAGAATCTATACACCGACACATGCAACTCAGTTGCTGACGCACTCGCTTCATGTGATCAGGGATATCGGACCTGGTTCGATCCCCGCCACCGTCCATCTCCACAGGGGTTTTTCGTGGTTTCCGTTAGTAGTCTACGCTAATGCTGGGTTAGTTCCTGCAATATAGGACACGGTCGCTTCCTTCCCACTGTCCTTCCCAATACCTGAGAAACCTTCATCGCATCATCCCATCATCTCACTAATCATTCAACCGACGCCAATAGATCTTATATATCATTATAGTGAGTCGTTAAACCCAATATAAATGAATAACAAAAAACGAATCTTTACCTTCCTACCGATAGTTCTAACTAATACGTTAGCTTTATCGCAGGTAACTAATACGTTAGCTTTATCGCAGGAAGAAATGAAGAATTGAATGGAAATGAAACTGACGTATAGTAATAATCTTTCAAGATAAATATATAGTGACTCATTCTAACGTTTTTCTCGAGTAAATGTTTTCAAAAGAAATAACAAATTGATTCACTAATACCTTATATAGAAAAAAAGTCACCGGCACAGTAGCTGAGTGGTTAGCTCACTTGCTTCGTGTGATCCGGGAGGTGAAGTGACATATCGGACCCAGTTCGATTCCCGCCACCGTCCATATTTACAGGGGTTTTTCGTGGTTTCCCTCTGTAGTCTAGGCTAATGCCGGGATGGTTCCCACAATATAGGCTACGACCGCTTCCTTCCTAGCCATCCTTCCCACTACCCATAAAAACCTTCATCTCATCATCCCATCATCTCATTAATCATCATCCGACGCCAATAGTTCTTAGTTATCATTACAGTGCGTCGTTAAAACCCTATATATATATATATATATATATATTTATATATATATATATATATATAAGAAAAAAGTCAAAATATTATCGTATTTTTCATTTTCATAAGCATTAAACAATTTGTGGGTGCATTACATGTTTATTTTGATGGGCCTACTCTTCAGTCGGGTGATAAGATTGCCTTGTGGTGCCCCGTCCAAACGATCCTACCCTTTCATCCATAGAATTGGTTCGGAAACAATGATTTTCTTTTCAAGTTCCGATGTTATTGAAAAAAAAATCGAACGCAGTATTCAAGAATTTTTCTCCGATTTTAATTGGTTTTACAATGATTATTTTCGTCTTCACCATCAACCATACCGATAACTAGATACCGGTAAAATACACTGAGCAAGTAATAGGTCTGTACCTTTTCACCTGCGTATCCATTAGACTCCAAACCATCCACACACACAGTCAAGCATTCATTTTAATTAGCACAACTTTAAAATAACGGTAATTTCTAGTAATTGCTTCGAACAATTATTATTCCTTTAGGAGTGAGAATGTAATGGGGCTATATGTCCCATAAAACATTTCAATTCAGGCATAGACTATGATTCAGGTTGAATACATCATTACACACGTGATTCTCTACCCAATTTACCAATTATATGAACATGGCTATAATTAAGATATTCGAAAAATCAAGTGACCCGTTTTTGACAAATTAATCAGAAAACTTGAATTTTCGAAGAAATTAAGAAAGCAATCAATGCCAGGCGTACTTATGACTAACCCGAGAATCTCCTAATCACAGCAGTAATTGTTTTCAATTGAGGATTTCTAAAAAACCAACTGACCTGAATAAACAAGCAAACTGACCTGAAAATACCAACTGTCCTAAAACCAACTGTAGTAGAAATAAACTGACTGACCTAAACTGATTTTCGACGCTGGGAGGTAACACTTTGTGAAGGGGAGGAGCCACCGCCCCCCCCTCTCATATTTCTTCCTCCACAGGCTATTCAAGAAAAAAGTTCAGTTCAGTTGGTTTTTTACTTTTTACTCATTTTAGTACAGTTGGTTTTTAGGTCAGTTGGTTTTTAGTACAGTTGCTACCATCTCTTTTGAATATATGCAGTCAACTAAACCATAGATCTTGTGTGTAAACCTTCCCAGGTGGCCATGTCTGCAGTGTCCGTGAACAAACGGCGACCCGGTCCGGTCCGGCAACTCTCTCTCCAGTCACCTCGCCACGGTGTCCGACGCGGACCTCTCCGCAAGCAGCTGTCCCAGGACTCCGACCGCCCGACCACCGCGCTCATCCAGTGCTGGCCCGACCGGTCCACGGCCAACCTCCGCCTCCTCGCCAACGCCGTCCCCCAAGAGCGCGCCGTAGGCCACCACTCCGCCGGGCACCACGACACAGCCACCCTCCGCCTCCTCGCCAACGCCGACCCCCAGGAGCGCGCCGTGGGCCGGACTCACCACTCCGCCGGGCACCACGGTAGGCCGAGACCCGTCAAGGTCGCGTGGGCGGACAGCAGACAACTGTCGCTGGAGAACCTCAACAGCAAAGGTGTGGAGGTGATAGCGCAGAAATGCTCGGAGCAACACCGACCAATAGCGGCCAAGAAGCCACAACTACCGGCAATAGGAGACAAGGATACGATATTGTATACGAGACAACAACTAGCGGAGAGACTGAGGAAAGTATGGAAAGAAAGAGCAGACAGTCGGAAGAATATAGATATATTTCTGGCACATAATAGTGTCGAGTCGGGTGGAGGTGATGAGGATAGTGGAGACGTTGAGACGCCACCGAGAAAACTGGAGGAAAAAAGCAATGAAGAGGAACGCACAGATACGACAGGAAGAGATTCGCCTTTGAAAAATGTAATTGTATTAGAACAAAAGATAATTGTCAGCTCGAGTACCTCAAGTATGACCACATCGTTCAGCAGCTACAGCGTCAACTATAAGAATCAATCTGGGAGAGATAACAACGTTTCGAAGAGCATCATGAAAAATTTGGAAAAATCACCGGATCTAAGAAATAATAACAGCTTTTCGACAAGCCAAGAATGTGATAGTAAGACTGTCACCTGGGAGAAACCAGACGTGGTTGAAGTGAAGCCGGTTAACTTCGAGACGTTGTCACCAAAGTGTTTCGCTCCCTTTCTAGGTCCTGAAAACAAACAACTTCTGCAGAAAACTAATACGAATTTTGTCAATTCAATTTTCTCACTCTCAGACACACTACCTAATAATAACAAAAAGAAACATTTCATTGAAACAAGCTCCAACTCTGATGCATCGAATCACAAAATTACTAACGAGGAGTCTACTTCAGAGAACACAAAATCCGATCCAGAAAGAGATGTATTGATGAAGAACAAAAATAATGATCTTTTGAGCAATGAAAACTGTGAAAAGATTGAAAAACAAAATAGAATGGGATTGGAAAAGTCGAGCTATGACAAACTCGTGAGTGAACCAGCAAGCTCTGATGTCCTAAATGATTCACCAACTACAAACCAAAGTCTACTTAACATTCCGAAGATCGCTGAGGACAATTGTGTCGAGAAATGTGTAAAAGAACGGACAAACGCTATGATGACCGATGAGACAAAGCCAAAGGCAGATACCCCAACTGATGAAACGAAACCTCAACCAACTCCTTACACTCTTGAAATTATGAACGCCACAACACGAAGAATAAACTTCAGAAATAGTATGAATAAAACCATAAATGCCAGCTTCAGTTCTGACTCGAGACCGAAGGAAACTGTTCCTAAATCGACGTCGACACCACTCAACCGAACGTCGTCAGCACCAGCCCACAAAATAGCAACCAACACCAAAGGAATCCTCATCAAAAGACCTCCGCTTCAAGCTTCGGTGAGTTTTGATTACGAAACCATTGATCCAATACTGACTCCAAGTCATCCAGAACGTCAGATCAAGTCTGCACCTCCTAGGAGACAGAAACTGAAAGGAAAAAAAGAGAAGAAGGGCAAACTTCTTAGCGTTGACAGTTACGAAGATGAGGAAACCGGTAACGTGTCGGTAGTGAAATCCGGACGTAAAACTTTGGGTCGAGTGGGTGAAATTGTAACCATGGTTTCGTTAATGAGTTCTTCTGGTAGTGAGGCAGAGGAAGATGTTGATGACACGTTCATACCGATACCGATTGATCGCATTGCGCCGTGGTTTGTTGAGAAGGAAGACAAATCAAGTGGAAAGGAAGCAGTGGTAACGACGGCTAGTTCTTCTTCGAGTATGGTTAGCCTTCGGAAAACACCTAAATCTGGTACGTACTCTGATTATACTGTATTTGCTCTAGTTATACGTTGTGAACTTATTAATAATAATAATAATAATAATAATAATAATATATTTATTAGTCCAGAAGAATTAAACATACAAGTATGGTATCGGACAAGTCAAACATTAAATCATAGTCTACAAACCCAACAAGTTTGCATTTATTACGGATAAATTAAAATTCATTACAAAGTATAAAATAATGTGATATAATTGTAAAATAATCACTCCATTCATAAGAATATGATTACAAATAATAAGAGAATTATTAAATTTTCTGATATGAGCTAGAAATTAAAATTGAACGAAATCATTAACTTAATAAAAACATTTCTCAATAAGATATTTCTTTAATGTTGATTTGAATTTGAACTCATTCTCTTCTTTAATGCAGTTCGGTAAATTGTTATAAAAAATAGAGCCTGCATAGCTAGGACAATTATCTGTCATCTTGAGGCAATGTTTCTTTATATGTATATTGTCTTGTCCTCTTGTAGAATAATCATGAATATCTTTGTTTGCTGATAAAATATGTTTGTTTTCATATACATACATGATGGACATAAATATATATATATAGAGAGGGTAAAGTTAAAATATGGAATCTTCTAAACATATCAGCACAAGAATGCTCATAATAAACATCCCCACACGGATCAGAACTGGCGTTTGCTAAATAGCGTATTGCTTTAATCTGCAGTATGAATAATCTAGAAGCGTGGTGAGAGTTCCCCCATAGAATAGTTCCATATTGTAAGCTAGACTGTGTGTATGCAAAGTACTCCATTTTAGCCGTTTCGAAATTGCAAAGGTTCAGAACACGTTTCACTGAAAAGCATACTGAAGCAACTTTCTGGCAAACATTACTGATATGTTTTTCCCAATCCAATGTATTGCCCACTATTACTCCAAGAAATGTTGTATGTTGTTGTTCAATTACGCTTGATCCTTCAAGCATAATTAAAGGACTCGAGTCAATAACATTTCTTTTTGTTCCAAATTTTAAAAGTACAGTTTTCTTTTTATTTGAGAACAATTCATTATTTGAACAGTATTCTTCAAGCAGCTGTACCACAATCCTGGATACATTCACTGTTTCGTCAATAACTGCACTAATAAAATGTGTCGTGTCATCTGCAAATAACGTTAGCGAACCCTTGTTGACATATGAAGTAACATCATTTGTGAATAGTATAAATAATAGTGGGGCAATCGTAGAACCTTGTGGTACACCCACATTCCATATAGTCATCTTATCATATAGTTCATATAGTCATTTTAAAGAAGTCAAGTAAAAGACCCTTTTTAGTATTAAGTAACATACTACATAGTCTAAATTGTTGGTGCGATATGGCCTTGGGCGAAATAAATCTATTTCGACGATGAAAACGCATTCGACACGAAAAGTAACAATATATAATGCGCTTCTAAATCTCAATATGGCCAACGAATGGTTACAAAAGTTCAGTCAACAATGTAATATTCCAATCAATGTCATTGTTGAAAATATGCGCGCGCTTCATTGTGTGACTTTTCTCTAGCTCCGATTTGTATCACTAACAGCGTAGTACCTGCAACTTTTTCTGGGCAATCAAGTAGACAATCATTAGCGAATAGATATTTTTCATTCTCTTATCTATATCAATACATTTCCAACAATTCTTTATTGAATGCTTACAACCCATTAATGGCTCGTTTGTGCGAACTGACTTCTAAAACAGAAACTCTAAAACTTCTTATATCTCATTTCTACATATAGGCATTATATACACTTCTAACAAACGATGAAAGATTTCGAACTTGGATCCGATAACATCTTGAGTGCCAAATAAACTCGAGTTAGAATTTCCTCTCGCTATAGCTGCCCAAGCTAATTACCACTCTTAATTAAAGTGTTGCGGGTTCGTGTCCCGACCGTCTGCACGCAATACGAGTCACAGCCCCCCCCCTCCCCCCCCCCCCTCCCTCCTACCTCCCTCGATCCGGCCACCTCCTCTTTACCTATCACAGTCCAAGTGACTTGAATTTCTTCGCATGTTCCTAATGCTTTCTCGAGGTGTTACAAACCATACCAGCTCGTTCATTTATAATTTCCAGAGCATTGTTTTCACATAGCACAGTACACGATATAGTGATACCAACATACTTTATCACAATATAAAGAAGGTCCTCCAACTCCCATACTAATAACATGAACAGTATTCGTTGTTTCTTGCGGTCAGTTCAGAGCCAAAGGTCCCGATTATCTATAGCAATTTAGCGGATTCAATTGTGAACTATATGTAGGTAAGAGTGGCTACGGTACCGGTGGCATTGTTGAACTTACAAAATCTATAATCATCGTGCAAAACAAATACAACTGCTAACATAATAATTCTACTGAGACCTGTATAGCATTGTTGAGCATTTTTTGATTTTTTTTTTTTTTGTTATTGTCTTTATCGACATTTTTATGCAAAACCAACACATTTTCTACACCAGAGCTCACAAAGCCTGGTTTGCCTGTGGCATAAACTTGATAAGTCATAAACAAACGTGAATAGGTCTAAAACTGAACAGTATATACAACATATATATATATATATATATATATATATATATATATATATATATATATATATATATATATATATATATATATATATATATATATATATACATATATATATATATGATTTCAATAGCTTCCTGGTTGACCACCAGTAGGTTATTATGATTAATGATTTTTAAAAAACTGTTTAAAAATCATATATATATATATATATATATATATATATATATATATATATATATATATATATATATATATATATATATATATATATATATATATGTATATATATATATATATATATATATATATATATATATATATATACATATATATATATATATATATGTATATATATATATTTATTCATATCTATACATATATATACATATGTATATATATATATATATATATATATATATACATATATATATATATATATATATATATATATATATATATATATATATATATATATATTCATATCCATACATATATATACATATGTATATATATATATATATATATATATATATATATATATATATATATATATATATATATATATATATATATATATATATATATATATATATGTATATATACATATATAATAGTGATAAGATACAGAAAAAAAGAGTCAAGGATAATAGCAGAGTGTATAGTTGTGTATGGTTTGATATAAAATCTATGGTTGTGCTGCAGGCAATCGTAACCCCGGAATTAGATTCTGACTCCGGAAATATTTCACTTCGAAGACGCGAGTCGCGGTACACACCTTCTTAATATTATGATCAAGTATATTGGTCTGACCACATCGTGCATGTTATATAAGAATAACCAATCATTCACGTCGTCGGTCAAGACGCTGACTGTTTTGCTGAACGAGCTTCGTGCCACGAGCAGTGCCTTATTCTGTGTCCGTTGTTGGAGTGGAGCTAGCTGTATGGCAGAGAGCTGACAGCCTCTATGACATCCATGACGTTTTTAACGTTGCCAGCAAACAATTGGAATCACGCGATTGTGAGAGATATCGTTCATTTCGCCATCATGAAATATTGACCCCTCCCCCTCCCCCCCCCCCATCACCCCTTCCCCCTCCTATCCTATCCCGAGCAACTTTCTTATTGCCATGGCAATTTGCAAATACAATTTTTTCATATATACATACTTTCATTTTAGGTTAATGTTTGCTAATGAGTTCACGGGAGTCGATTAAGGCCCGGTATTACCAAGTCCAGTTAGCCTTTATCTGACAGTTCAAACTTGTTATCACCATGGTTACCTGTGGTATTTGTTTTCACCAAGTCTCAGATAAATACTAACTGGCCGTGGTAATACTGGGCCTTAGAGAAATATTAGTTTTTTGGTGATAACTTTTGAACGATATGAGATATTAAAATTATAATACGCGAGAAACACAGATAATTATGATAGATGCAAGATGATATAAGATATAACTATTCAAGTCATGTGGTTTACTGACAAGCGTAGATACAGCTAAAAAATGTGTTTTTTTAGCTGTGTACGCTTGACAGTTATAGATAGATAGCGTAGGCAGTAGGCCTACAAGACAAAATATGACCAACTGGGATGCAGAGTGGTGGAAGTTGGGGGAAACGACATCGTAGGCAGTGTGAGACAAAAAAGGTCTACAGGTAGCGTAGGCAGTATAAGAATAGGCAGTATGAGAATAGACCCTTGGGTTAAATCGTATCTAATACAAAAGTATTTTCATTCTATAAATGATTTTTTGACAGATAAGGAATGAAATTCCAATATGATTAACTTTCTATAACTTTTTAAATGTAGTGAGGTGTGTTGTGCGTGTGATTCCATGTGACTGTAATTGTTTGTAGGTCTTGTTGTATCAAGTGTGATATTTTACCTTGATTTATATCTTTCTATTCACAAGTATCTCTTATTTTAAACGTAAACTGGCGATGCTCAATGTTGTAAACATACAATCTAACGAGAAAATGAAAAATTATCATCATTATTATTATTAAAGTGTTGAAGGAATAAACACTACTACTACTACTACTACTACTACTAATACTACTAAAATGCTACTGAATTCTACCCTCTAATATATTATTGTGTAAAATGTTGTACGATTTTATCATATTGCTAATAGTAACTATCATTGTCTGATTTATTATTTCTAGACGATTCTCTCTCTCTCTTTCCGTTTTCAGTATCTTTCCAGCACCAGCCGAACATTGGTTCGCACCGCCCGTACACGACGCACTTTCCGTCCCGCCGAGGTACCGCCTCAGTGCCGTCAGTGCCGTCAGTGCCGTCAGTGCCGTCAGTGCCGTCAGTGCCGGACAGAGACAAGAGGCCGGGGTCGAGTGGGCCGGACACCACTGGGCGCCAGACGGAAGCTGTTCAGGGCGAAAAGCGCGCCTCTACAAGACTTGACGTGAGTAGTTGGTCGAGGAAGGAGGAAGGAGGAAGGAGGAAGGAGGAAGGAGGAAGGAGGAAGGAGGAAGGAGGAAGGAGGAAGGAGGAAGGAGGAAGGAGGAAGGAAAATGGGGAAGGAGAAAGGAGAAAGGAGAAAGGAG